>JACDOX010000007.1:8852044-8872968 GCA_014549065.1 Cardinalis cardinalis
GAGAAGAGAAGAGAAGAGAAGAGAAGAGAAGAGAAGAGAAGAGAAGAGAAGAGAAGAGAAGAGAAGAGAAGAGAAGAGAAGAGAAGAGAAGAGAATGAAAGGAACAAAAAAGAACTCGCTTTCATCAATCTAAAAAAAATCTATTTGTGATCACAAATGAAACATTTCCAATCTCATAATGGGTAGATTGCTCAGTTTTATTTCCAGCCATGCAAAGCAAGACCTCATTAAAAGAAGCACTATGCAGAGGCCCCATCTTTCCATTAAAATAATTTCAAAAAAGCCTTTTTTCCCTCTTTTTCCACTGAAAGAATCCATTTTGCAAGATGATTTAGCTCAAAATCTGCTGGGAGTAACCCTTGACATAAAGTCATATTGTGTTGGAGTTTAGTCCTAAATTCATACATCAATTATTTACTGTCAACGCAGATTGTAKAAGTGTAGAAAATTACTAGGAATGATATTTTCTCTCAGGCAGAAAGAATGTGATACAGCGGATACATCCCACCTAATGTGCTGTCCCACTGTCCACAGGCCAGAATTATTTATGCATTAGAAAACACTGTGCCAGGGCAAAAATAAGAGGGGAGAGAGAGAGACAGACACATTATTTTAAACCTTTCATAACATCCATAAATATTTCATAACAAATAAATAAAGAATGTTGGGCTTGTTTGGAGGACAGCTGTAGCTGCATGGTTCAGTGCTTTGCAAAGCTCCAGAGACCCCACGCTTACCCCTCAGTTAAGCCCCCATTTCTTTTTAATCATCCACTTAGTGCATTGTGGGTAGGGGAGCTCTCCAGGTGAGTTCAAAAGCTGGAGGTTATGTATGTGAATACAACTTTTTATTTTAGATTGTTAAAGCAAACAGCAGAAGGCGAGTTTCTCTTTAATACCCTGCTCAGTGCTTTTGTCTTCTGTCATTGCAATTTTTTAATATATCAGGGAAATGGCTCCTTTGTCCCCAACATTATTAAAGAGTTACCAAGCTTTATTATTTTCCTTTTTAAAAACACCCCATTTAACAGGTTAGACACACATTTCATGCAGAAAAATTAAATGTAAGGGGGGTTATAAAAATATTAAAAGAAACATAATTATGTGTTTTTGCACTGCTATAGGTGAGTCCATGACTGCCTTTAGGAGATTCATTWCTTACTTTGGGGTGGCAGTTTGAGTTCTTGCATGTCACACCACTGTAAYGCACTCATTAATGGTGTATACCCTACACTGAGGGTTAGTGTCCTGCTTAAATTTCCTTCTATGGGGAATTAATAACAGACTCCTGATTTAGCTGAAAGAGCTGAAAAAAAATTAATCAGAACATAAGTCTGGATTAGACCCAATTAATTTTAAGATCTCAGAACTGCATTTCGTTATATTATTTGTTATATTGCATTAAGTTTCACCATAGTCTCTGGAGACACCCTTAAGCGACGTGTCATTGCTTTGTGGGGTATTTTTTGGATTGCTTCATGCCCTGGAATAGCCCCGGAAATTTATGCTTTCCGTCCTCTAAAGGTGACTGTGGAAAGCAGCAAGCGAATGTTCCTTACTGGCTGATTATAGAGGGTCCTCAAGGACAAGAGCTGGCTCTGGAGCCAGAGCCTACAGAACAGCATCATTCCTCTCCTCATGGCATGCCACAATGTGTCTCCAGAGCTCTTCCTGAGGCCTGAGCAGGGTGTGACTYGACATCCAGGTCCACATGGCTCTGAGTCAGGTTTTGGGAATGATTTTTGTTTACTTGGGGGAATGCAGAACCTAAGTTTTGCGCCTTCTAAAAAAATTATAGCATTTGGTAGCAGAAGATAATGCACCTCCAAGCTGCTCTTGAGCCTACCCAGAAGGGTGCAGAGGGCCTGAGGCAAAATGTTGAATGCCACCTCTCTTCCCTGAAATGACACACTGCAGGATCTCTTCCCCTCCAATGGTTTCTGCGTGAAGAACTCTGTAACAATGCTAACTTGACCTCTCTGGGGTTTCCACCACTGTCATTGGGGACTGGCTTTTCTGTACTGTGAAAGAGGAAGGATAAATACTTTCTTTTTCATCGTATTGKTGTGGAAGGTGATGTCCAGACATTTCTGCAGCACATTCTGTGATTGCAATCTACCCAGCCTCACAGTGAGAGGACTTGTGGCCTACATCTTCCTACAAAACTTCCTRCATCTGAAGAGGTGAAGCTATAGGCAGAAAACTAGGAATTGCAATTTGTGAGGTGCATTTACAGGAACATTTACCTGGTAGCAGAAGGTGGTTGTGATGTTGAAGGATATTCAGCAGAATACGAACTGGCAGCAAAAACGTTCACAGTAGTTTTGATCTGCCTACACAGATGCTGACAGATCCCAGAGTGGACAAATCCACAGAAGTGGAATATCGTGTTCAGGACATCTCATTGACAAACTGGGGTGAGACCACAGAAGTGCAACAAACACCAAGCATCACTCTGGAGGGACTCGCACACCRAGGAGAATCCTGGCTGTCCGTGTAAGAAAGGGTGTAGACTGGCACAGAGCTAAACATTCATTTGGACAGGGGGATTAACAGCAGTTTTAAAAATGCTACAAACTTGTTTTTGTACGTGGATTCTCTCTGCAACAGCGTATGAACAGTTTTTCTAGGAATTAACTCTCAACTCACTGAGGGCAAAGCCTGAGTTCCAGTTGTTATATCTTCTACTGCAGCTCATTGAATCATACTAAACACCTGTGAGTGAGCTGAAGAGATCATTGAAGAACTCATTACCTACTTGGAGGCTTAAACCTGACCCCTCCTAATTAACCTTCTGGCAGAATAAGGAGTTTCCATATTGTGTTTGCAGCTTCTTTGTGGGCATTTGCAATGCTACCAGCAGCTGTATTGAACCCTGGACACTGAAGTGGGGACAGTTTTCCAAAGATAGCAGCAACAGTGCTACAAGCAGAAATAATACGACCCTTCAACTTATCTTTAGTATATTCTTCTATATACCTCCAGAAATTGTGCTAGCCACTTTAGCCAAAAGCTGAATATGTAGAGACTAGTTAATGAAAACCAGGGTGAGGGAAAAGTGAATCCTCTACACTAATAATCCTCCAAAAGAGTAAGAAGGTTACTCGGTGTTACAGTGATCCCTAGAAAGGTAATAAATTTTCAATGGAAAATCTGGTATGCATAAAAAGAGAATAAAAAAAAAAAAGRTAAAGCTGGCTCTCCCTTCCTAAATGTAAATATTGTGAAAAATGGATGCATRTTTCTACTTCAGTGAACTACTATTTTTCTTTTTTTTAGCTTTTAACTAAGAAATTATAGTCATCCTTTGTTGGAGTTTGTCCTTTATTATATCAAACTACSATGATGTTCTAACAAGCCTTTGCATTTAAGACTCATTGTGGTTCATGAGTTTTAAGAACGACAAGACAAAAGGGTGTAGAACAGGTGGTGTTATGCTTCTTTTTTTTTTCTTGTATTTAAAAGAGTTTTCATGTCCAGAGTACAACACAATATTTTAAAAGTGATCTCTATCTTAAGATGATCTGACATCAAGAGGAAATCTTTCTTCAAAAAACCAAAGACAATTTTCTAAGACTTTCCTAACTTTTTGTGTTTGRTTTAGTTTTTCTTTTTGGGGAGAGAAAGTTAGAGATCAACAGAGTTTTCAACAAGCAAATTGAGAAAATTGTTAGACAAAGATGTAGAAAATCCCTATTCTAGAAGATTAAGAAAAGAGCCTATTGCTATCTATATATTTYGTTAGATGTCCTACATTTTCACCAGGATGAGCCTAGGTACATCCCCTTTAAGAAAGGACAAGCAAATAATACCCTACTCTCTGCTGAATGGTATTGCAATTCTTATTTTGTGTTTCTCAGTGAAGAGAAATGGTATTGAAAACTTTAAAATACTCTTTRTAGTTTTCAAAAATTGAGGAAATTTGTGTTCTTTGCTGAAAAAAAAGAAAAAAGTGATTATTTGTCTAAAAATCACTGTGTTTATRTTTGCTTGTTAGTTCAAATATTCTGCACATACTCCCTCTGGGAATGCCTTCTGATAGGAGAAACTGATTGGAGACTGAGKCACCAATTTCAGAAAGCATCCTTAATTCCAACCAGCAGTGCAAGACCCCATCAAAATGTAAATGTGATCCTGAACTTGGATATCCTTCTGTTTCTTCCTTTTGAATGAGGGACACAGCGGTGATCTTTGACAGACAGTGCTTCTTCAGAAGCTGGCCAGCTAAGTAAACTGACATTTTTATTAGATTATTTTAGTTTAGTCTTAGGGCTGAATTAGAGAAGTGATTTTTTTGTCCCCTGATAAACTGTATTAATTATTTTCAGGAGGAAAYGAAAGCAATAAATACAAATGAATACAACACATGACTGGCCCTGGTATTAATTAACATAAAAATAATGGAAGTCTTCTAATTTCATAAATAACATTAATTTTTTTGATTAAAGCTTTGTCTTGGCAATAATGTAAACTTTGCTGTGCAATCCCRGCATTTTGCAGACACGTATGGTAGTTTTGTTTCTCTTGCTTGTATACAGATGACCTTCAACTGAGACACAAGCAGAAAACTGAATTTTTTATATATAGAAGCTCATGAACAAAAGGTCTTTCCTTGGTATCCATTTTCACAGGACCCATGCATTTAAAATACTGTAGGCTTCATTTCATTTTATGCTGACTGAGATGTTTACTATTGTCATGCTATTAACCTTGCTTTACAAAAGCTTTTATAACATCAGTATTAGAGTTTATTACTAGTCTTATTTGGGATATACAGTTCATGGCCTTATTAAAGAATGTGTCCTGCCCTTGGAATTCCCTGGTATCAGGTAACTAAAAAGGCAATTTTCTCTCTTTAAACAATCAAATAAAATCACAGACGTATGGGTTTTCTTTAATATCTCCTTTACACAAAGAAGTTTGAGGAAATTTCATTTGTCAGAAAACTGTTAATGTGATACAAATTCTTTATGATTAAAATCTGGCCCATGAAGTCAACAAACGACAAGTATTACTTGCCGTTTGTCCATTTCACTTGAGTTAGTTGATGCCAATTCCTAATGGATAAATTGCCACTAACACCTCAGAGTTAGCATGTTTCGAACTTTTTTTGGATAAATAAACCAAGAAACACAGCAACTGTGGGGAATTTATTACTTTTGAAGTTGTGCTGTAAGAAAGTTTCTGCACAGTTGGGTTGACAATTCTTGAGTTCACGTTATGTTTTAATTGGTGTAAAATAGGAATGAAACTTGGAAAAGTATCTCTGTTTGAACCTTGAGGAGTACAGTAAGAATAYGCCTGAACTGTTTTCAAGAGTATTTTGAGCCTTCAGGATGATTCCTGCCTATCACAAAGAGTACATAATCAGTAGTTTTGGTACTCAAGGCCATCCATAGAGCAGAGTTTAATCCCCTCACCATCAAGGGCATCAGCTTTCTACTTTCTTCTTTTTACACATCAGCCATCACTGCAGGATTCCAGACCCTCTATGTGCTCTACACTGAAAAGAATTGGCAGAAGAGCTTCACGTCTAAGTAACACCAACTTTCTCATGACAGCCTCAATGTCTTTAACCCTACTTAGAATAATTTTCCCACATCCTTCTCCAGGAAATACTATTTTGACCATGGAGGAAATTTACTTCTGCAAAATGCTGGGATTTTCCTCTCTTGGATGTTTTCTAACCCCACTTCAAAATGACTGTCATCCATGAGAACATTCCCATATATTTTTAATACTGTTCCTTTAGTCTTTGGCTTTAACCTAKTGCCTTTAATATTTCTACAAAGCTATACAGCTATTATGTATAGGTCACAAATGAATCTGGTTTACTCTATTCATAATAGAGTTCAGAATCACATTCCTTATGACGTCTCATCTACTTAAAATCAAATGTAGCATTTACAGAGAAGAACTGTTGCATTACTGCTCCATTTATGTGCTTTTAAGGTTGTAGCAACTGAACTTTAGACATTTTCACTCTGCTAAGACATACAAGAATTATATAACTTATGTTAAAAAGTTATATTATAAAGGGTTTCAGCTAACTCACAGTTCTTTGGAACATTTCCTAGTATTCAGGAGACCACTTGTCCATCTGGATATGACAAACCACTGACACTGGAAGTATGTAGAGGTAAGCAAAATTTTATATTGTAACAAAGCCCCTTTCAATTCCAGCACCAAAGATGACAAGTTGTATCCCCCATTTCCTCCTTATGTGCTCCCTATGACAATTTTATTATGACCAGAAAATAATGGAGCAAAATTAACATGTGCTCTTGAACCTCACCTAGTTCCACTTTCATAAATCACAAATGGGCTCTGTACAGGTATATGTCACGGGCCTTGGCTCAGGTTAACTAGTTCCTTTCCTTGCAGCTCCACAGAGGACTTACCTTTTCCTGTGCTTGCATTACCTGCCACAGAAAACGTTGACTGCCTGTAATGATGGATTTGTGACTATAGCTTTCCATGCCGCTGGGAAGTCCTCAAGGGCTTCTCACAAGTGCACCTACTGGAAAAGTAGCAGAATGGCTTAAATATGGTCATTTTGGGTTTTTTTCTTGAACTATATCAACTGTTTTTACAAGACGCTGTCTTTCTCTCTCTTCCTTTTATTTTGCTTTTCTTTAGAAAAATAGCACTACAAATAATGATAAGACAAGAAAAACTGAGATGACTGTTCATAGTAAGCAGGACCAGGTTAATTGGGAGCTGTGATATCTTTCATTTGATCAATTGATATAGCTGGAAATTTTGGACAAATTTCCAGATTCTTGTCCTCTTGCCTTGAAGACAAACCTAAAAATTTTGTACATTTGGCAGTTTGACCAATCTCTCCTTACTGTAAATACTAGTCATAATATACATTGCTTCTATTTACAAACTTTATTCTGCCAGAGTTCTTAAGCCAGGTTCTTGGCCTTCTCAAGCCATATGCAGTAAAGTACTGGAACTTCCAATTTCATTTATGAGTATGTGAGTATGTGAACTGTTCCCAAATGCCATAATAGGATAATTTAGCATTCTGATGTGGCGTTCTTGGTTTGTCTAATCTGCCAGCTGGAGTAGTTGAATGATAACACACTTATTTTGTCATTTAAACACATGCAATGTTGTGGACAAGGAAATTTTATGTTTAAAATAAAGGAAATCAGACTTCTTAAGATTTTAAATAGAAGTGCTGTAGGTTTACGCTTGCAACTGAACCCAAAAACTTTARTATGAATATGAAATTCACAAATTAAAAGGAAAATTGTGCCAGTAACATCTTGTGTGCTGGTATGCATTGTTTTGTGAAGAGGAACAATACAAAAAATCACGGATTTTGAATACAATAGTAATTTTTCTAAACACATGTGAACCATATACATGCGTAGTTTCCACTGATTAATCCAGAAATGTATCTGCCACAATTCACATCTTGACTAGCATGATATCTGAGAAATATCCATTTCCCAAAAAAAATCTGTAATTCACAGAAATATCTATAAAATTTTATAATGTAATTTCAAGCTTGATTATCAACTTTAGAGTCCATGGAGGACTTCAGTGAAAAAAAGATAAGTTTCAGATTATTTTTGCCTGAATGCAACAGTATTTTCTGATGTATTCAGGGTTTATCCTAAAAATTAATGATCTACAGAGAATATTCAATTAATCCATTTTTGTTTGCATATCTTAGCTATCTAATAAAAGTATCTCAGTTGAGAGGATGTRATGAATTGAATGTAGGTGAAAAGTTCTTTTCTTTTTAGCATATAAAAAGGATAACAGAATTCATACTTTGCAGAATTACCTCACTTGTGGTAAATACAAGACGGTCAAATAAACCTAATAACTTCATTTTATAGAAAATATTATAGTAGGCTTAAGGTGTAAGATTCTGAGGTTTTTTAGAACTAAATTACACCCAAAATCCACTGCAATTTTAAAAATCAATGTTTAATTCATAGTAAAATAGTGTTTGGGGTTTTTTTTAATATTGAATGGTGGACTACACTTTATCCAAATAAATGTGGTAGGACAAACATGTTTAATTTGCTCAAGAGAAGGTGTACAGAGACAAGCGAAAAACTAGAAAGGCAACTGGAAAGCCGAAAATTGTTTTGCAATGAGAACATGCTACTGAATCTTTAGAATCATAAGTTCTTACATGTTCCTTTCAAAACAATGGACTCATAACTCCATGCACTAAAAAATGTGTTGTCTTTGCACCTTGCAAAATATGATTTTACAGTGCTTTAGGCTTTACATAAGAAAAGGGGTTTGGTTTTTTTCTGAAGATACACAATGTCTGCAATGTCTCAGGTGCAATTCATATAACATAAGCACAAAAAGACCTCAATTCTGCTGGTGAATTGAGAAAAAAATCCATTATCCCAAATATGGTTTGCATCAGTGGAATCAGATATGCTCTCACCATCAGTGAATTTTGTACCAGTGGAGATGAAAGCAAGGTATGACAACCTTTCCTGGTTTAAGGTACATTTCTGCTTTGCTGGAGTTCCATCACTCTGTGATGAATCTTTGTCAACCATGTATGTGCTAGAACTGCAGCAACARAGCAAAACACTTTTGTCTTCTTCGGCATGCAGAAATATTCTACCATCTAAAATTATTAAGAAAACATTCTTCACTGCGCCACAACTTGAAACCATATTGTAACAATACTCAGCAGTTGTTCCACTCCTTTTCAAGATGGGGCTTCCTATGAATTCAATTTAAAAAGTCAGTCAAGTCTCCTCTCTCAATATGCAATTTTCTGTAGTGAAGGCTGTGGGGAAAAAAAAAACAAAAACAAAAACAACAACAAAAAAAACCAAAACAACAAAAAACAACAAACACCAAAACTGTAAATGTCCAATAAAAAATAGATAACATACGCATTTGTCAGTCAATGTATTACCATAGCATTCTAAGAGTATTTCACCTACTGCATGCACCAAGACACCATGCCAATGCACTAAGACACCATTTCAGCTTGTGTGAKCTCCCGGAGCTGTGTTATTGTCAATGGAAATGCACTTACCACAAGTGATGACATCAGATTTTTTTAAAGGTTGTATAGATGCAATGAGTGTTCTTTTTTTGTATGGATCTGTAACACGTTGTTTAGGATACTATTTGTTAAAAGTGAACACTTCAAYATTTCCAATAATCCTATCAGGTCTGGTTCGTGGTATTATTTTCAGGTGAAAAAAAAMCCCMAAAAATGGTAGTGGGATTGATCCGCTGCCTGTGATCTGAGACCAAGATCTTGCACAGGTGTGTTACATGGTTTCAGTTGTGCTCCCTGAGTAGCCCCAGAGACAGCACGGCTGTAAGGAGTTCAGTTTGACATGAGGCCAGGAGTGCTGCTCCTTTCCCTTCCACTAATCCCTGGATTTTGCACTGCATAAATCCAAATTTATTTTGTCATTATTCTCTCCCTCACTTGTCCCAGATCACTGGTTCTGCACAACAAAAACTGTCACAAGGTCATGTTAGAAAGTCTTTATCAGAAAATTCAAGAACTGATCAGTTTTGTCCCAGTGTTTAAAAAATACATCGTGCTCACATTATGAGTCACTACTGATTTTTAACTTCTCTTGCTTTAAGTAATGCTAATTTGACYGCAATGTAAAATAAAATTGCTTATGAAGATTATCTTCATAATTTCACTCTGAAAGTAGTAAGTCAGGTCTTGGAACAAAACTTTCAGAGGGACTCTCTCTTAAAAGGTTGAAGTAGAGAGAGAACTGTTCCAGCATGACTGGGTGTACATAGTATGGAAAACTGGAGCCAGAACTGTTAAAAGTGGTTACATCTAATTCAATACTTGGTGTTAGAAAATTGCAAAGAAAAGACGGTAGATTTAATTAGCCCAACACAACTAGTTTCACTCTCTCCTCATCTTAGACCTGCACTCTCAATAAAAAATTAAATGGCTTTATGTTCCTTACAGAGGTTTTATTTTGCTGGATTCCTCCAAAACCAGAAATATCAGTAGAATGAACATTCATCATTCCTAGACTGCTCTAATTTTCACACTCTAGTTTTCAGCTTGCTTTTATATGTATATGTGAATGATCTGCCCAAATATTCTGCTGAATACATACTAATAAACTACATTAGTATTTGCATACCATATGCTCGCTAAGGATTTAATTACAGTTTGTCCAACAAACAAGTATTTTTTAAAAATTAACATATGTCAGCTAATTATTTTTCCTGACTTATTTACTTTTTCATTTTGCTTCATTTTTAATTTATACAAGACCTCTTTGTGGCCTTGTTTCATTTTCCAAAGACTGATAATAACTGAGGCTCTAATACCTCAAGCACTTARGCAAATCCTTTAGTTTATCCACCTGAGCAGCCATCAAAGATTTCTATGTACAAAGTAAGAAAAGTTACACATGAACATAAATTTTTCCAGTTTAGATGATGAAATATACTCWTATTGCACAAACAACAGCTTACAAAAAGTGGAGATTAGCCAGAAAAAAAGCCTCTACCACTCCACCATAGCAATCTCAAATTACATTTGCTTGGCATGACTGTACAGAGGTACATCACTCATATTCCTTTCACATTCCACGTGCTCTTTTTAGAACACATTCTCATGTAGTCATGAGGGTCCATACTAAACACACAAATGCATGCTTCATATACTTCAAATATTGATTGGAAGATAAAACTGATATGCACATAGCTGCTCACCAGGATATGAGAACAAACCTGACTAGTGGAGTACCAAACGCCAACATCACTGGGCCCTTAACATGGAAGTATTGCAGATTCACTCATATGGCTCATCTGACAGATGCTTTCAGATTATGTCATTACTGTAAAAACCAGGGCTCTTGGACATACAGGACACTCAAAGAAGTTGAGGACAAGTAAAGTTAACCCATTCTTAATTTTTTTTAATTACATGGAACAATGATGTTTCATGTGAAATTTCTTCCTGATCAAATGCAAAAAGAATTCACAGAGAGTGAATTTACAGTTCTCACACTGAAAATCACAACAAGTAGAACAGGGTCTGCATGACAAAGACTGCTCTTTGGGTTACAGCACCTTGATACCAAGGATATGCTTATTGCAGCTCATGCAGAGGCAACCTGGGAAACCCAGGAATATGCATCTGAAACCAGCTTAAATTTCAGCACAGGATTTCCAAGCTCACCCAGGTTCCTCCACACATACTTGCCAGGTAGCTTGACTTCAGTTATTTGAGCTTCAAATCCATGTTTGGATTCCCATGCTCCTCTGTCTTTTAGCACCTTCTTCTACAATCAACCTCTGCCTTTAGTACCCTCTTCTACAATCATGCCAGTGAACTGCTGGCAGATCCAGAAAAAGTAATCAAGTGTGCTGGAAGAACCTCAGTCAGGTGCCTAAAGGACAGCTCCCCTTTAACTCCCTATCCATGGTAGTATCTGCTGCCACTATCTCRTCTGTTTTTAAGGAACCTCGTGTAAGGTTTTGCTAGGGTGGGTAAGTGCTGCTGCTTACAAAATACGCAAAGTTTTTCTTTGTTTCATCACCAATTATGGCAGGACATTAAGAAAGGCACCTAAAGGAGAGTCTAATGAAGACCTAGAATAGCCAGCCTGGGGATATAGAGAGACATCCCAGAACAGGTTAGACAAACAGCTGTGGCAAACACACAGGTAGGAGTGCTTGCTTTGGTGCAGAGACTGAAATAGAAAGAGCCCCTCAAGATCCATTTTTTATACAGGTCTGTGTAGAAACCGTATTTTCCACCAAATCTTTTCCAGGACTTTCTGTCATGCTGGAAAACAGGGATGATGCTCTGGAGCATTCTTGCTGTAGTATAAACCCATCTTCATTTGTATTACAATTTCCTGGAGAGCACTTGGATTCTCCTCTTCATGGCAGCCTTTTGCATATCTCACCTTTTCCCCCCTATCTTTGTTCTTGCAGCTTTAACCCTGACTGCTTCAGCCTTCCCTAGTCAGTTTTTTTTTTTTTTAGCTCATGATTTTTGTGTCTCTCCTTTCCATTTACTGTAATTGACCATCCTTTTTCAGTGTAGAGTCTAAAGGTATCACAAAGTTCAGGACCTTTCATTTTCCCAAATAAGTAAAATGATCACATATCTTGCATTTATGATGCTGTTTATCTTCTCTCAATATGGTACTTGCAGGTCCTGCTCTCTCATCCTTTGGTTCAGTGTCCCTCACAGCATTTCCTGCAGAAAAACCAATTTTGTTAACTGCAAGCACAGCTGATAATGCCTACATGGGTGAAAATTCTTCCTACCTGAAAAATAAAAAGGATTTCATATCAGATTTCTGAATTTGCTCAGATTATTCCAAATTTTGTTCTTATCTTTAAACATTCAAAGGCCCTCAACTAYTTTTATGTAAGAAGCTTATTCTCCATATGAAAACCAAGCTGTTATTTAAAGAAATGAATAAAAAAGAATTCATCATAGGTCTCTAGAGAAAACAATTATTTAGCACTTTTTATTACTATTTTACACAATTTTTTTAGTGAAATATATGAGTATAATGTGGGTTTTTTCCAGTACATTGGGAAACAATTTATTTAATGTAATATATTTAATGCAAACACTGTCTTAAATAACTTGAAAGAACTTTATACAAGAAAGAACCTCTATTACACTTAGTAGGGAAAAAAAAGGTGTAAAGATAGTGTTTAAATAATAACTGAGAAGATTGACACATTTGGGCAATAGAAAAAGAGTACAGAACATAAAATATTTATCTTTTTGCAAAGTTTATTTAATTTTTGAGTTTCAAAAAGAATGGAAGCTTATGAAGCAGTGAAATTTAAATTGTTCCAAAAGGTAATCACTTTATAAGAAGTATTTCAGTCAAATTGTGATAAGGAATAAGGAACAGAAAAGCACTGAAATGCGCAGAAAGGAGAGAAGAATTTGAAGATAAGAAGTCTGAGTTTCTCCTTTTTACCAGCTGGAGAACTGGATATGCAAAGCTAATTGCAGGCCTCCAATTATGGAGTCTATTAAGGACTATTTGAAGCTAAGAAAATGTGTACAGTGGTAAGAAATACCAGAGGGCAGCAATTTGAGCTGTTTGGTTTCTGGTGATTGCAGGAAAATGGTGTTTGGATTGGCCAAATCCTAGGGATGGACTGATCACTGTGGCTGCTACCTCAATAGGGCTAATGAGAAGAGACTTTCCAGTTCCCAGTCCCAAGGCAGGCTGCAAGACCTCCAAGGACAATTAAAGGACATAAAATGTTGAACATTAGAATCTCAAACACTTCTGGGCTCAATGAACACTACTAATAAATTGTCCCACTTGA
Source organism: Cardinalis cardinalis (assembly GCA_014549065.1). Classification (NCBI taxonomy): domain Eukaryota; kingdom Metazoa; phylum Chordata; class Aves; order Passeriformes; family Cardinalidae; genus Cardinalis; species Cardinalis cardinalis. The sequence goes on from JACDOX010000007.1 coordinate 8,865,355, forward strand.
GCATAGGATTGCTTTACATAATACTGCAGGAATATCCCAGCTAGGAAAAATTCTACAGGAGAAACCCATGCAGAGGAGAGTTTCTTCACAGAAGCAGAGTCGAAGACTGCAATAGCAATGTCAGTCACACTAAGAAACATTTGAGACATCTGGCAGAAGCAGGAGAAAGCAGAAACAAAGTACAAAACACACTGATTTGTTGAACCTCCTTCAGTACCACAACTAAATATAGACTACTAGAATAAAGTTGCTGGAATACCATAGAATCAGACACACCAATCTGGAGTCTAGAAGGCACATTATACATAAAGCAGTCTGAAACATCTCCATGTTTGACCCCTAGGAGAACTAATATATTATGGAATAGGTTGTGAACCCTGATGCGACAAACTGAAGTGGAATCATGTGTTGTGCCTTTATTAGGGCAGGGTAGACAGGCAAGAATCACAGCAAGTTACAAAGAGATGCAGTGGCGCCAAGGTTAAGCAGCCAGAGTGCAGTGAGCAAACAGTGTGCTGTGTTGCATCCTAGAGCTGTGTTTAAATTCTCTCCACATGCTGTTTATGGACCCTGAGCAGGAATCTCTGGACTATGAATTGTACTGCACAAGCCCTGCATCAGCACAGGGGCTGCAGAGCCTTTTCTAGGTGAGGTTATACCTGGCTGACTGTGTGTCTGGGGTCTGACAAAAACTGGGCAGAGATTAGCCAGGTCTGCTCAGCCACCCACGGTGATTGCCAGCTAGAACTTGAATGCTAATTTTTTCCCCTGGTTTTACCTTTTCCTTACACAATTTTGATTTTCTTTCTTTTGGAGATTGAAGTCTTCCCTTTACCCCATTTGGTTGAAATAAACACACAGATTACCAAACTGGAAAGTTTCATCTATACAGGGTTACTCATTTAACTGTATTTCTCACCTTCACGCGAAAGTGGAAACTGGGGCAGATTAAGGCTCTCCTGTAATTTCCATGCTGCAGCCTTACAGTTCACCATGAGGCACAAGTGAGATGCCTGAACTGCAACTTTTCTAAAGCATGGAGCAGACGAAACGGAGTACAGTTACTAGTACCTACCTCCAAATAATAATATTTTATGTGACTTGGCAAATGAACATATGCCAAAATAGAATATTTCCATTCTAGTAAAAATTTTATTGGAAGGAGCTGGCTAGTGAACACAGAAGGACTTTTTTTTTTTTTTGCAAAAACGTTTTCCCATCCAAACCTTATTAGTAATTGCAGTTATCTATTTGTCATGTGAAAAAAAAAAGGAAAAAAGGTCAGCTTTTCTGATCATCTCTGATACTGCTATGAAAACAAACTGGGTAATATTTCAATCACTCTTATGGCAGTTTGCAAAGTTGCTTATCTTTCTTTGCAGTGTAAACATCTAGTCCCTAATTTCCATGAATAGGGTTAACACCTTTAGATTGCTGGACTGAGGTCAAAACCAATTGCTCTTCTGAAGTATTTCTTAAAATGTGGCTGAAGATCTTTAATTGTTAATTTTCAGTCAGCATCAGAAATCTGTTTTTTTCTCCTTATTACCTCAACTTCTTATTGACTTCCAGGTGTTGACTTTCTGTCAGTAAAAGTACTCTTCTCCTTTGCAAGCTCCTCCTGAGCTGCTGAATCTCTTAAATCAATTCACAAGATTTTAATTTTCCTATATGCATTATGCAGGTATGTAACTTYATGCACCATTAACAATGGGTTGATTTTAGTTGTCATTGTACTTAAAATACTTACTTGATGAAGATCTGCTTTATGATCAGACTGGTTTTGATTTCTGTCAGAAAAAAACAAGGAATTTTTTTTCTTCCCACCCCAAGGCTGAAACTTGCTATGGCTCTCTTCAGCCTTCTTTCATAAATTCTTTTTTCTTATTCCTTTATTTCTTGAAAACAATTCTAAACCTTTCTGTATTTCCTTCAACTGTGTGTCATCTCCACTGTAATCTATAGAACAGATTACAGTTCTTTTTTTTTAACAGCAAAACAGAAGCCCAAGTAGACCAGCAAGAAAAAATCCAGAATAAATTAATAAAGTGTTTTGTGGGTATATAATTTTCTATTCAATACCATTTCCCAAAATATATCCCAGATATGGAGAGTGAAGCGAGTCTCAATCAAGCTGAAATCTGTCACACCACACTTTAAAGTTCTAGTGAAATGATATAAAATTTGATAAAAAGCATAAGAAAAGCTTGTAACAGAAAGAAAAAAAAATAATGCGCAAGAAATTAAAAGTTAATGGAAGAAATAAAACCTTTGAGCCCTAGAGAGTTTATTTGGGGTAGAAGGAGAGAGGAGAGAAAGGAGGAGAACAAAAGATAAATAAAAGATTGCAAGGGGGAAGGAAAATGGTGCTCTGCTTTCACTGGGAATACTTAAATGCCTCACAAGATGAGCAGAGCATTAGGATATGAAAACCTAAAGGGCAATATAATCCCAAAGGGGAGGACTAGTTTCAAAAGAAGGTTTATTAAAACTTAGCTTGCTTTGCATAATGTCAGAAAAAGAAATACAGTGAAACTCTAACCTTTTTTCCTTTTCAACTTTCAGTTCTTTTACACTCTTTTTTCTCTATGATCGCTTTCCCTATCCKGTAGCTTTACTCCTGCTTTCTGTTTATAACCTTTAGAATACTTTCATGAGCATATGCTATAATTCTCTTCCCTTTTCTTTATCTCCTTGTTCCTACAAGCTGGCTTGAATAAAGAAGTCATTATCAGCAAGCCCACAATGGGTCCAGACATCCACATTCAAGATGTTGTATAGATGATATATTGATCAGTCCTCAATGAGTAATAGCGTTCTAATGAAAAGAGCGTACAGAAGTTAATGTATCTGCTCATGCAAACCACAAATGAAGCATTCTGTGGCACAAAGGGTCTGGCCCTGTGAATTATAATTACTCCCTACAACAATAAAAGTCAGGAGTGGTTTTATTTATTTACCGCAATCAATGATAGTCTGTGGGCTACACATTGAAAATTCGTTTTACAAACCAGCACCCAGACTGTTTGCCTTTTCTATGTCCATTGGGAATTAACCCTTCAGCTGCCRCTGCAGATCCTGAGATAGCTATTCCTGCAGAAATGGGAAGACCACAGTTTGTTTCAGTGTTGCTCAGGTTAAGAAAAGCAGCTACAAGCATTCAGAGAGGAGTGACCATATGTGGCTGCTCCCAGTAGAGACAGCATATATTAAAGCAGGATGAGCATATAAAAACAAAGACTTTCTGTCCTGCGTGAACTACTTGGGGAGTCCCTGGTTTGAAAACCGCACCACAACGCTGTTTCATGCACCTTTCACAGTCTGATGAGACTGTTTTTAATGCTTCAGAACTTTCTTTTCTGTCCTCAAAGCAATGAACAGTAGAATAAACTCAATCTATGCTAACACATAGAGTACATGGCTAAGGAAAACAAAAGAASCACCATTCCACTTGTTAATTAAATGGTAGGAAAGAGAAAATTTAAATTCTGTTGACACCTATGCTAAACCAGAAAAAACTTGTCACTGTACTTCAGAAGAGCAAAGAATAACAAAAAAAAAGCTTTAAACTCTGAATTAAAATTAAAACATAATTATGTTACTTTTGTGAATTATGTTTTGCATCTAAAATATTAGTCTATAACCCTTTCAAAAAACATTCAAAGCCAGACACTAGGAAACTCAGAGAGAAAGCCAATGTGGGTAATCAAAGGTGAGAAATAGTTTCTTTTCAAAGAACAACTAAAATAAAGGACTGGTCAGACTGGAAAAGAAATACTGGCGTGAAATGAGGGAGTAGTGGAGATTCATAAAATCCATATATGCTTCACAGAAGATAAAATCAGAATATCTGTACTCTCTTTTTCTCATTATGACATCTAGGGGACAACAAATGTGACTAAAAAAATTGAAAACAAATAAATGCAGATACTTATCTGTGCAAAGAATATCTTTTCTCATTGTCCCAGGATACTATAAATGTCAGAAATTTGTGTGATTTCAAGAGAAAACTGATTAAATGTCATGGAGGAGAACACCTCAAGATCTCTTTCTCAAGAAATCCRAAGCTACAAATCCTTAGAAGCTGGAAAAGCTCCTGCAGGAAGTGCCATTAAGTTGTAATTTTACCTCCTCATCCTGGCTTTTGAGACTTACCATGGCTGGGTGAAGCTGACCACTGCCTGGGCCAATGAGCTGGGTGCACTGATTACATTAAAATCAACAACTGACCCACAAAACAAGGCATTATTTTATGCAACCAACCAATTTGCCAAAAAAAAATTAAATTAAAAGAGGTTCTTTTTCAATGCTTTCACTGTAAGTGAGATCAACATGTGACTGAAGCACCATCTGATGTAAAGCCTCATTTCCTGACAGGGGATTGTAACATGACATTTGCTCAAACTCACCCATCTGTTTAATTTGTCCCTTATATTTTTTATGTTTCTTAATGTTGTGAAACTGCATGGACTTGTAGTTTGGTTGGCTTGTGGCACCTATGATGCAGAAGAAACAAAGAGTTTCCTTCATGGGGCACCAGAATGATATGCAGTCAGCTTTTAATTGGTGTGGGAGGCCTTTGAAGAGGARAAGTCAAGTCTCCAGAATTTCTGTCAAAAAAAGAAATTACTTCCAGGGCTAAAATCTGCACTGATAGGAAATGCAAGCTACCGTCCCTTGAATCCTTAATAATCTGGGTTCTGAATTAATTATATCTTTCCAAAGCTTAACCATAAATAGGAGTTGCCATCTTTTTTTTCTTTTCTTGTCTGTTCCCTGCTGTGTGTGTACATGYGTCCTTCTTAAGTCTCGGTAAATCTCTCTGATTAAGAACAGGATTAATATACAAGAATTAAACTTTTAAGATCAAAAAGAAAAGACATTTAACTTTTGCCAACAAGAAATTGTTACTAACAAGCATTCTTTGAGTGAAAGAAAGGCTCCCTGGGTGCAAAGGACTGTTTAACTGAAAAAAAAGTTTTTTCTTTAAACAAGTAATCTTCAAAAGGAAATATTTTATTTTTTCATTTATTTCCACTTTAATCCCATCCTTTTCCTGCCTCACTTGGAGCTGTCCTATAGAGAAGGATATTGTAAATGGTTGTAAAGTGTTATTTCCATTCACCATCTAAGCTAAGTGAAAAGTAATAAATGAGGAATTATACAATAAAAAATCATAACACCCTTTGTGTTGCGCTCTTGTTGATTATTTAGGACCATACAATAGAGTTTGAAATATTTTCAATACTATTAGAGTGAAAATTTTTACTCTTTTTCTTTGATATATGTAATTCAAAAAAAAAAAAAGAAAGAAAATGGAAAAGGTATTAATTATACCACTAATGGCATCTTCATATGTTTAATTACTTATATTTTTATAGCAAGATCATGTAATTGACCCTCAAAGCAACTTTTCATATGTAGTGAGAAAGCATATATTCTATATATAATGGTAGGTAGGTGAAAAGAAATGTAAAATATAAATGAAATATCAAAACCAGATGCAAACTGACTTACCCAAGGTTTCTACATATTTTCAGGATCACTAACAAAAAGACTGACTTTCCCCAGCTGCCACAAGAACTCCATAGCTGAGCTGAACTCATCTCCAACAGGGTCCTGTTTGTCAATGGGGCATATTTTTTTTTCTCTGTTCTTTACATAAATCTGGAGAAATTTCATTTATTTCAGTGCTATTACCCTRAATTTCTCACACCATAATGAGAAACAAAATTAAAATTATTGCAAATTTTAAAAAAATCTCTTATTCTATTTTAAATATTGTAGAGAAATTTTTAATTTTTTCAGACCTTACAGTATAATACTGAGATGCATTATTTTAGATAAATGTATTTTTTTTCTTTTTCCATCTTTATAACTTCTGTGTCAGTAAGTTTTTCTATTGCATCCTGTATTTCAGAAGGTAATGTGCATGTTAGAGGGCAGGCAAAGGTTGTCATAACACCAAGAGCTGAGGAAGCATCACCACAGATTTCAGAAGACAGAAGGTTCACTTCTCAGATACTGCTGTGATAACAGAGTCAGAAGATGAAGGAATCTTTGTTTTGTTCTTTCATATTTTTACACATAAATTTCCCTTCTGAATATACTATCACATAAATCAGCATCATCACTGATTTCAGCAAGTCAGTTTGAAGATTTCATTAGGTTTGAGAGAGAATCACACTGGAAAGGAATTGTAAAATAGGTGTGAAGTCTATGCAAGGTCTTCCATAAGAGACTAGATTTAATTTGGATATGGAAAGGGAGCAAATGAGAGTTACTGAAAGTCACCCTGACTTTTAGGCTTCAGGTCTAAGGTCTTTGACTGAATTGCATTAGACTTGAATTACGAAATTGAAACAAATTGCAGGAGATACTTCACCCATACCAAGAGAAAATGAACAGCAAATAAATAGGGACAGTATATTAAATGGAGGAGACTGAAATTAAAAAAAAAAAATTAAAATAAAATTAATATAATTTTAGTGGATAGAATAATGGAGGGGACTAAAATTAATAAAAAAATTTAAAATAAAATTAATATAATTTTAGTGGAGAGAAGGTAAGCTTAAGATTCACTTTGTTTCAGCCCACACTAGGAATGTTTAATGGACAAAAGTCTATCAGAAAAGTAAGCTGAACATTCCTCTTGTTTCTGAACTCCAAATGAATGGTCACGAAGAAGATTATACAGTTCAATTAGAATATGTAATAAATTTCCTATCCAAAATTTGGCAGATGCAATAATGATGGAGTGGCRTAAACAAAAATTTACTTCCTCTTTTAGGAAATAGTTTTGGTTTTCTGCATTCTTTGGTTGTCTTCAAGATCAGAAACTAAATGTTAGAACCTTGAACCCTGTTTTTTCTGCAACTTASTTTTCACTAGCACTCCTAAGAATGTATCAAGAGTTAAAATCACCAMATCCCCTCCCATTCTAGGCAACTACATTTTTATAATTCCTGTTTTAAATTTACCTAAAACCAGCTTAGGAGTAGTTTGATTCCCTTTGCTCCTTCTGTCTTATAGTAAGTCTATTCCRAAACTTTACTCTTCTGATATCTAGAGACCTATCTCTTGGCTGAGATATCTCAGTTACGTACATTTTCTTCTTCATCCAGGTTTGTCTTCTGATTTACCAACCTCTCTGGTCTTTATTCCTATAAAGTATTTATAAAAAGAAATTCTGWTTCTTACCTTTTATTTTTATGTTGAGCAAACCAGGCTCTTTTATTCTCTCATGCAAATCAAGTCTTCACGTCCCTAAACATTACTGGATATCTTCTTTCCACATATTAGTTTCAATTAATCTTTTCTWCTCCCTAAATTGCCAAAATTTGCAGTGTAACTTACAGGAGGTCACAGCAGATGCAGATATCACAGCTTAGATGTAGATATCTGTCTTCAAGCTGAACCCATTMCCTTATTTTTAGCAAGATGAGTCTTTCTGAGGACAGACAAGCTGTCTCATCCTATTGGAATCCAGTTATTGATGTGACAACCACATTACACTGAATTTCTGCAGAGGAAGGATGTCCTCTTCCATAAAGACATCCAAGGAATGTCCYATTTAAATGCCCTTTAAGAATCTTATCTTGAGGCTGATCCCAT
>JACDOX010000007.1:8873009-8899876 GCA_014549065.1 Cardinalis cardinalis
GAGGTAATTGAAAACAATGGAAAGGGTCTTCCAGGATTTTTTTTTTATTCTGGGGTGTGAAGGTGTGTCTTGTTTTGTTTTGTTTTTAATAGGAATGTATTTAAGGGCAAAACAATAACAGCTGAAAGAACAGAAGCCAAAACAGGAGCAATAAAGATCTCCAGGTTTAAAGAAGGAGGGACTACAGTAGACAAAGCAATAGGGGTCCACTTTAATGCTTAATACTGTTATATCTTCCTCCTGRTCCTCTAAAACACCTATATCTGATATCCACAAATGCCCAGCAACTGGTGAACATCTCAGCAGATTCTAGGGACTGATTTTTTARATACCAGGCAGCCCCAGAAAAATACCTTCTGGGAAAGTTATGGAATGTGCAGGCATTTCTATGGTTCCAGGTGACAAGGAAGGGCTGAGCAGTCATGAAACTGCAACCATGGGCATTGTAAAAGCATCAGTATGATGATAGGGATATTGTGTTGAAGTGGAATAAAGTCAGTGGATACATTAAATGTGAAATGCCTTGGAACAATAAGAATTTTGTATTGATTGCTGGAAAGATATGCTAATTCATTAGCTTCTTCTGGTGTTCCCGTGTTCCCATGTTCCCAAACCTGCATCCCTCAGCCTTGGAGCTGAAGAAACCAGTAAGGGAAAGGTTCCCTTGCATGGGAATTTGACAATTCTCTGCTGCTTAGAGCATATTACAATGTTGAGCTCATCTYACCAGGGGAAACCTGGGTCGCATGGGCTGATTTCAGAGCACCTGTTAACTCACCTACATGTCCCTTCATGCTCTCAGTCATAGAAATTGAGCACACAAAGATGTGATGTTTCAAGTTAACTTGCACGTTCTTTTTTTTTAAGGCTTTCCATGTGTAAACAATTCACTGTGAATAAATCACTCAGTTCACTGTGAGCAAACCACTTGTCCCATCCTCTCTCCGAATTTTTCCTCAGATTGGTCATTTTTATATTAACTATTCCAAAAAAACCCAAAAAACAAAAACCAAAACAAAACAAAAAKACTAGAATTTAGAGACCTAMAGAGCAAAAAGTGTTGTGGACACTGGATGTTTAAAATTTGGACAACATCAGCTGAGGAAAATTTCYAGAGCATTATAGTAGTCAATGAAACTAGGATAACTTACTTGAGCTAAGGATCTGTTCTTTCATATGGTCTCGTAAATAAAAAAATCCCACTCCACTAGATGGCTTTTGTAACACAGGAGCATAGCCTGAATAGGTCAATGCAAGCATGATTTCTTCAGGAGACAAGTGCAGAAAAATTTAAAGCGAGGAAAAGGGAGGAGAAAATACATAGAAATTTTTAATAAATTTTCTTATCCTCTAAGGGAAAAATAGTTGACTGTAGGCATTAAATGTAGCTCTGTAGCTTCACATTTTAAAATGTTTTGCCCTCTCCTTGAATTTTAAATTAAAGAATGAAAGGTAGCTGAATAAAATATATGTTTGTTTTTATACACCTTGTACATATTTTTGTGCATAGATATAATGGCTAGGTAAGCAATTCTGAAACAAGTATCATATATTTTTACATGCACAAATACATTTGCTAGTGATAAATATCACTTTTTGCAGCTATATACCTGTGGTCCCTGAACACAGTTCCTTTACTACTTGGCACAGACTACATTCCTSTAAGTTCCTCTGAAAAATGAACCTAAACTATTTTGTTTGTTTGTCTCCTTGGTTCTTATTTTATCACTAAGTCACTACTGGCAAATTTTAATATCTAGTTCAGGCAAGCTTCAGAAAATATTAGTAATATCATCACCATGTTCTTCCTGACCAATATTTTAAAAAGTGGTTCTACCAATGTGTCCTTCTCTGAGGAGAAAAGGRTAAGAGTGAATTAAAAACAAATAGTTCCAACAAAAAAGGAATTGTCAAGGGGAAAAATAAGGCAAGAAATGAGGAGTGAAAAAAATAAAATCTTAGGGACAGAAAGCAAACATGATGGAATGTTCCCAAAGTAGAGCAGCAGAAGTTTGTTCTCATGTAATACACAAAATAAAACACATATTTGCTCTCCTGTACAAGGTAAAGTAAGCATTCTCTTTGTATGGCCTTCAATGGGCTTTTTTCTCTGGATTTTTAACTACTCAGCCTTTAACATAAGCAAATGCAGTTTGTCAAAAATGTTTTTCAGAAMAGACCACCTTTTCCCACAGACACTGAACTAAATATAGCAGATGTGCCCCTTTAATCACATTTACCCTCCAGACTCAAATCTCTGTGCTTGCTATGTGTACACCAGGAGCTTCAGTATCTTTATTGCCTGATCCTCCTACCTTCAGGGGACAGGAAGGAAGATATGTTGTCACAATGCCTCCACTCCCTGCAGCTCACGCTAGAAGTTCAAACCTAAAACCAAGTCGTGCAGAAAGACAAAATGTCCCAGCAAATAGCATTGAGACAATAAAGAGTTTCATCTAATACTTAAAATAGTTGTTTATGTATATGGTCCTTTTTTGTTTGCTTGAATATTTATCCTCTTGTGTGGACCGATGATCGCCTTTTATATCTTGAGTGTTGAAAATGTGTGGGAATATCAGATCAAATTATCTTACATACCATGTTTTCAGCTTTCATTTATGTATACAGAGAGAATTGACCTTAATTCCCACTGGCCTGGAAAGGTTCTGTGTGCAACAAGACTTGTGGCTGGTCAGGAATCCAGAGTAACACCATGAGTGAGTTAAATGAGATATGAGAGACATTTGCTTCCCCTTACATAAGGTAAAACCTACGTAAAATATTGGAAACATCTTACTGCAACATTTGGGACCCTCTTCAAGTCCATTTCTTGCGTGATTTGTAAGTAACTTACTCCTGAGCATCTGTCACACACCATCTTCTCACCACTTATCCTCTGCAAGGGGGTGGTCTCTTATGATCCCTTTCAGATGCACTAACTGTTCCAAGGTCTTTTCCAACCGTATTCTTCATATGATCAAAGTACATATGTTTGTGCTGTCTTCCCATCTTGATAACATAGAAATTGTCTTCTTTTTTGGTCCAGGAAATATGTAGGTCCTCACCAGCACTATTTTTAAGAGTTCYTCATGGTCTCTTTGTGATCAGCATCTATTTTTCATGATTTTTTTTTTCCTAGGAGAACAGGCTGTGGAAGAACTACATTTTGCAACAAACTTTTGTACATTCTTAGAGTCTATCCTTTCCAAGACGTTTGTGAATGGATGAATGAGCCATTTTAAATTTTATTGCAATCTTTTTAGAAAATCCCTTTTGTTGAACACACTTTAAATTCATCTACTGCTTCTGCAATATGACCATTAACTTTGGGCATTATCCAGTTTCTGGAAAATGACACAGCCTTCACAGCTTTTAGATTTGGTCCATCTTGGGATGATCTCATGCCCTCACCTGATCTAGAGCCATGGTGTTCAGTATATGTCATCAGAAATTTTAAGAAAAATAATGCTAAGTCACCAATTTACCTGACATTATCTATCTACCTGTTTCCTCCACTTTTTGAGTCCTCACAGGACTTTTTCTTAGTACTTTCTGCATATAATTTGAAAAGTCCAACAGATAGGTATACAGCTGGATATGTGAAAGTCTAGTCACTGCCACGAACGGCTGACAAGTATGCCAGTGGTTATTAAAGCAGGAGCTCTATAAGATGCTTTGGAATTTGGGTTATATGCCAGCATCAGTCAAATATTGACCTTTTTGAAAAGTATCAAATGTTGTAATTTATCAGCTAAACAGGTGGTTAACAGGTGGTCTTATTTGTACAGTTTTGTGTGATGTATATTTTGCTTATATGACTTCTCTGGGAAAACATAAAAAATGATACATCCCCCTTCCTTTTCCAGAGCTGATGGCTCTGCTTCACCTAATCTATTTTGTTCTCTTAGTCTCCAATAGAAGCTGCTCTGATGAGCACCTGAATGATCAGAGTTTACTACAAAGCTGTAAAAAGAAATGAGAAATCTGCCTAAGAAATTACCTTCTGAATATTTTAACATAAACAAACCCTATTTTTGGTGGGGGTTTTTACTTTTATTTTTATTCTTATGAAAGTGTAAGGTAAATTAGTGCAGAAATGTTTTGTTCAAAAGTTGACATTGGTTAAAATTCTAAGTTATGCCACCTTTGTTAAGAGAACAGTCTGACTCTGTTAATAAAGAATGTTACTCATATTCATATTTAATAAGCTTATTAGTGTGTACAAATAAACAAGTAAAAGCATTTTAGGGGAGGTAGAGGTCTTCCACCACCTGATGGATACAATAAATCAGGCTTTAATTGCTCTTATGCACATACACACACAGAAGATTTTTAGAAAATATAGTGAGAATTATAAACTTTTTTTGATAGAAAATAAGCAAATGACACAGTTTGATGAAAAGACTGATTTTCTTAAATAATCCTCATATTGGGATCAGCACTCATTTGGCCCATATGTGTGCACATGGGAAGTTACCAGGATGGAGTCAGAACTAGGTTAGAAATTTATGTCCACTCGGGTGTATTTCAGATCCCATATTCACCAAAATCGTGAATTAGGACAGCCCCATCTCTGCTACAATGCAGGAACACAAATAGCCTAAAGGACAAAGTTTTATTAAACCACAAATTAGAACAAGGCGACTCTGAAAATACACATGATTCAAACTGAGTTGGAGGACAAGACAATGGCCGAAAGATATTTGAAGAGGAAATCTGCTGCCCCTCACCCACAGCCGCCCTTTTCTCAGCAGCTGGCAGCAGTTTCCTGAAGAGCACAAAGTCCCCCCACTGTCTCCTGCGAGGGTCACCTGCCTGTGGCCACCCTGCCCGGGGCATGGCTGTGGGTCTGTGTCATGCTGCAGGGGACAGGCGACTCCAGCCCCATTTCCACACAGCACAGCAGTTTCTTTGTGACAGAAGTATTTTCTGTTGTGCCCACCCTCTTACAGGTTTTACCACAGGAGGGAGTGATTTTTCACATTTTATATTGAAGTTTCTATTGAATTATATGTTTTTTAGAGTAACTTATGTGGAAACCTATTAATCTCTATAGCAGGTTTTTTTCCCTATTAAGTTCCATTAAATTTATTTTTCTATAAGSATAGTCTTTTATCTTCATTTGTACTGTGCAAGGGTGAAAAAGAGGAAAGAATTCAAAATCAAGGGATAACAGAACTATAAAAAAAGCAGGAAAGAGGACTTTATTTGGTATTTATTTTCCTATTATGGGAGTGAGTTTTTTCAAAGCTTGGTTTCTCACAGTTTCAGGGACCAAACCATTTTTTAAAATTAATTTTTAATAATGTGTAATAATCTGAGTGGCACTGGTCTGTGTGTGGAATTAGAATTCCTCTGATAGAAAAAGAAATATTTGTGCAGAGTTTTATGAGCAAAGTTGACCTGAGGCTTCCCGAGGCTGATTGAGAAATTGCAGTCAACGAAGATCCTTAACCCCTTCCCAGCTCCATTTTTCAATATAATAAAGAAAAAGTCTCTGAGGTTTAACATACAAAGAAACTAAAAAAGACTTGAAAAGAGAGATAAACTCATACATGATTACTAGAAATTCATACTCCTTTTAAATTTACCTTAATGATCAAACTGGTTTTTAAGCACAGAAAGTTGTGAACCTTCATTTATGTATTTCAGAGCTTTATTTAATAGATCACTACATTTCWAACAAAATGTCCTGAGGTCACTTCTCTACTACCCAAGAATTTGCTGTTAATTTTCCCTTCCTTTGGTTAAAAGACAAGGGCAGATATAAACAAGTCAAATTTGATATAGGTCCAAAATAAGTGTCCAAGAGTCCAGGCAATTCTGAACCGATAGCCAGGAGGGGGGAAACCCAGAGCTGAATATGCCTAATCCTGACAATAACCATGGAGCTAGCTGTCCTAATTCTTTCTAGAAAAGCCTGAAACATGGGTGTTAGCAGGGGTTAWGGAGAATATTTATGAGACCTAAAGATAAAGACCCTGCTAATGTTGCTGCCTGTTGCCACACATTTCCATTAACCTGCAACAACCTACCAGTGGGTTAGCTCTGTGGGTGTTAATCTCCGTAAACTTTTTCATCCAGTCAAACATGTTCTGCCAGGACATTGTGCTAACCTCAAAGCTTMCCCTGTTTCACTTCTAGTGATAATCATATTTATTAACAATTTCTGGTTACTCAAGGATACTGGATCTCCAGTGCAAAGATTGTACCCCTTAAAACAATGTTGAAAAATAAAGTAAAACCATCACTATCAAGGAAAACTCCTAGTCTCTAAAAGTCAGATTTAAAATTCAGATTGCTATGTTTAACCCAGTGGGAAATATGGTCACAAAATCATAATGTAAAACAAGAAACATATTATATAGCTGGTGAATCATTTTGCAAATATTGTCATTAAAGAAAATTATTTTCAGTGTAGACGTTTTGTTATGTTGGTAAGGTTTTGCACAAAATAATTTTTAAAATTTAAATTTATTGCAAAATTTGCTCAAAAAAATGAAGATGTGGAAATTGTTTAGAAGAATGTAACTAGAAATTAACTGCCCCTAGAATATGTCACTGTATGTTCATTATTTAAATGAAATAGGTATGATGTGCAATTTAATTTTCACCCATCATCTGACATTTTTTRCATTAGAGGACTTGAGGCCTACATAATAGAAAATTTATAATGCTGTTGCAAAAAAAAATTGAATTCTAACAAATTCTACTCATCTACAATGCTTAACTCTATACTAGCTGATTTAGGAATTAGAAGAATGGGGAAGTGGCAGGAAGATCATGCTCCTAGGTGCACTCTATGCCTTTTCCTAGAAAGCCTAATGAAATTGTGAGTGCTCTGGGGTAAACGGGATTTCTGTTGCTGAACTCATCTTGGGTCAGGATACTACTGGAGATGAGGCTTGAAGTGTCTGCCAGGATTAGGAAAATTAGGAAGACTTTATAATATGTTAGCCACTATGATTTAATTCATATGCTTGAAAGCATTACTCTACATCTGCTGGTGTTTGCTGGTCCAGTGAGTTTGAACTGGAGCAGTAGCCTCTGGTCAGACACCAAAGAATTGATAAGAGACATTGACACACCTGTTTGAGAGCAAGAGAAGAATCACTTCGTGAACGTAACACTTTTCTGTAGTTAGGTCTTAAATAAATGCACACATGGGAAAATATGTTAGAAATGTGTGCTGGGATAAAAGAAAGAAAGGTTTCCTGCTCATCAAAGGAAGAGGGGATATCAAGGCTGGCAAGGATGATACATGTGGAAGAAACCTGCACAGTTATCTACCAACACAAATCTTCTTGACCTGATGGCACAGTGAGCTGTGTGCAAGCTACRGTTTGGCTGAACGACACCTGAAGGAGGCCTAAGACAGGATAAGGGCTGTAACACTGGGACATTACTGGTTCYTAGGAGGYTGCATGCCCATRATAGTGAATCAAGATAGAGGTATCWACTTACTGTGCAAGATTCAAAGCAGGACCAAGATGACACAAAGTCAGACACAACAAAATTGGATGAAGGTTTCTTCATTAGTTCTCAAACAAGTTTTTCACCTTTCTGTTACTCCCTTTCATATCTTCTTGCCAAGGATTCTTACAGAATCTATTGCACAAATTTTTTTTTGTATATTAATAATAAAAATTTTTAGCTAGTGTAGAAACTGTATAGTTTGCTTTCATAATTACATTTCAATTAAAATTTTACCTATATTTTGGATAAAATATATAGGTAATAACACTTTTTGTACTGATGTATACAAAATAGAAATTATACTGTCTTCAGTAAAGAAGCTAGAAAAAAGATGGCAGATAAAAATGAAACAGTTTCTGTTTCAGTGGAATGAAAAATTTTAGCTGTTACTTACACATCCTTAAACATGTACCTTTTAAACATTCAGTCTCCCACTTTTGGGCAGGGGTTCCACCATTGCATTAGGCTCATCTAAATAAAACATGAAAATTCCATCTCCATCCAACCCCCAGACTGGTGTTCCTGTTATCTTTTTTGTGCTGAGGTTGGCCAGGAGGAAAAGAAGGTGGGGGCAGCAATCTAGCTTACCATGGGCATGCACTGTACTAATGCTGACATGAGACAGGTGGAAGAAAAGTGTGGCAAGAAACTGCAGATGGTGGACAAAAATTACCAACTTTAACAGCACACAAGACTTTGATTAGCTTAAACCAGTTTCATATCCTCAACCTCAGGTTTCACCCAAGCTGAAATGATCTATTTGATGAGGAAAAGGCCAACCTTTTGTTTATATCAAAGATAACGGTCTTAATATTTCAATTTATAATAGTTTTAATAAATGAAAAGCATAGTTTTACTGCAGATTCTCTAGAATTGAGGAGGAAAAGCAGGCAATATTAATTCACAAAGTTTAAAGAAAATAGCATGGTATAGCATATGTTTACTCCTAAGAAAGCAGGAAAGACCATCTAAGTCTACGTAAAATATCAACAATACTTGTGTTCACAAAAGCAGAAATAAGTCTTGCCATTTCAAGCTCCTTATGTTGCTGATCTCATAGACATACAACTGGCCCTTTGAATTTAAGGGAGTACTTGGAAACATGTTCTAACCCAATGGTAGAACTCTCAGCAGGAGGAATAGGCAGTACTGCCATTTCTGGGAGACAAAGGAGGCCAGTGACACTCTGTGGAAGGTGAAGCTGCTCTATGCTGAACTGAGCAGGGTATTCTGCAGAAGGCACTGCAATCTGGCAGCAGCTCAAGGGACAGAAGAAACTGCAGGGTTATGCCATCACACGTGGTTTCCCTTCCCTCTCCCGAGGACACCTGTCTGTCCAGTATCCTTTTGCAGAGGTTTTCCTTATGGGATTCCCAAGTTCTTTAGACTGGAGAAGGAAAGATATGCTCCTCCAGTGGGGTCTGGAGCTCCCCTTGCTTCACTCAGTGTCATAGGACTGGAGGAGGGAGAATTCAGAAGGAGCAGATGACTATGTAGAGCACTGAGGGGAAGCCTAACATCCCTACCTGTTTTCATATAGATACTGGAAATCTGGGTTGTTGATAAAAAGGGGCAAATGATGGTATCCCCAAGATCCTGTCATGTCATGCAAAGCAGCCTGATTATGCCAATTCTGTTATTAGAGAGTCTCCAACTAAGCAGCTGTCTCAATCTCTACTGCTTCTCATGTGCACAATTGAGTTTCAAACGTCTTGACCATCCAGGCAGCTTCATACAGGCTTCAAAATACCACCACCTTCACATCATCTTGCCATTTTTATGTAAAGGTGAGTTTATCCTATTAAGAAGGGTGCAGGAGATGTAACTGGGAGGATGTGGCAGCTGATACCATGGCAGGGTTTGTGAAACAGAGACATCTACTGGCTAAGCTTTGGGGGGAAATATTTTGTTTTGTTTTGTGACTTCACAGTGCAGTGCTCTCCACCTTTTCTTTGATCTGAAACATTAATCTGTTATGATAGGCCTGTCACTAATCCATGGCCTCAGAAAATATGCACACATGTTAAAATGAGTTTTGCCATAAATTATTTAATGTTTTACAAAGCAAAGCTCAATATGCACCACCAGGTGATTTTTAAACTTCTTTATTCTTACAGTATTTTTAAAAAGCCTTAGTGAAAATTAATCATTTATCACAACATAGAATCACTAAAGCTTGTGGGAGGGCTGCAAGGTTTTAGGAAAGTCCATAAAGAGGGAAATGCAGAATTACAAATCTCATCATTTTCAGCTCAGCATCATAACCACTCAAGTTTCAAAGACTATATCTTGCTTACTCATTAAGACTGAAAGCATGATATAGGTGAATAAAGGATCCTTAAAAAAAGGGAAAATTGTATTTCATGTTTACATAAAGGCTGCATATTCCTACCTGGTGAGAAGTAATGCAATGACAGGAGGATCTTTAGAGGCCTAGAGTCTTGAGACATTGCAGGCAAACTAGAAAAGCTTGATTTTTCTATTTAAACTTCATTTAAATTATCTGTTCTTCATATGTCCGCAAAAACAGTCTGGACATTCTAGTAAGTACATTTTTTTGAGGTTTTCTCAGTATCTCTTTACTCCAGGCAAGCTAGAAATAATATAAGACTTGTCCTGCTGACCAGAGTCTTTTGGATAAAAAATATTTTTACACTGCCTCCATTTGGATTTAGTACAAAAAAAAGAGAAAGATATTGTTAGAAAAAAATTCTTATCATCCATGAATACAGTGAAAAAATCAGCTAGATTTTTTTTTAATGAAGGCATTTAATTCAATAAAAAATAACTATTTGCTTGAAAAAGATTGAAAGTGCTGTATGCCATTAAACAAATGCCACTTCCATTAAACTTAAGATTTTCAGTAAGCCAGTGCTGTGTGTATTTGAGGAACTAATGCTCATCTGTAGTAGTAAGGACCATGTAAAATGATTAGAGAGGTCGTAAGACAGGTAAGTAGACAGATAGACAGACAGGTATGCAGGTAGGCAGAATCCTTTCGGCTTTTGGATTACATTTCATTTCAGAGCCTCTTAATCCATTATGTCCTCTTGTGAAAAAAAAAAAAAAAAAGCTTATGCTAAAATGCAGCACTGCTTCAATGAATTGTATTTATTCACCAAACCATTATGCCTGCTGGAACATTTCCCAGAGGATAGAAATATCATTTAAAGACTTAAGTGGGAATAAGTTCCCTATGAAACTTTCTTCTCTCTCCAGCAATTCTATTGCTAAAAGTGAGCACCAGCTGTGGCTCACCTCTCAAAATGTATGTAGTATCATGACTGATGTCACTCTTTGGGGTTAAGCTAGGGTGGTAGGAGCCAGTTTGGGTCTAATTGTTGAAATGTATGCTTAGTTCAAGTTAAACAATAGACCCATAGGGGAAAAAAAACCAGCACAGAGGTGCTGAGCTGTGAAAAGAGTGTTGTTTTGGGCCCAGTCGCCTGAATAGACTTGTTAAAGCCCATGGCTGATGTATGCTAAGCAGAGCCAGGCAGTATGTGGAGAGAAAGRGAGGGCAGGCCAGTTGAGCAGGCAATCACTCTCTGAGCCAGGGCACACACACTTTGATGGCTCCTTTGGAGGTATGAGTGAAAGCCAAACCTCTGTTCCCTCCTTTTTTTCATTTCTGCCATGCAAAGATAATCAGGTTTATGTAAAGTATGTGTGCTCTTTTGACAGTCCACGATATCTCATTAATTCAATCACACCAAACACCATTGTTCTCAAAGTGTTTGAAATGCGGATAGGCATGGAGGCTTTCTTAATCCTGTCAATCAATGTTAACATTTTTCTTGCAGTTGCCATGGCCAGGGCCAGAGTTCATGAAAACACAGAATAAGAGCCAACAAAACAAGAATAAAGACTTATTTGAGATACTCTTTTTAAAGGACATCTACCATGCACAAAACATGGGAAGTAAATGTAGACAAGTTTGGACACTATGGCTCACTGAGAGGAAAAAGGGGGAAAAAGAATTTGAAAATCAAATAGGCCTATAAAAACTTGACCCAAGAGTCTCTGGGAAAAACCCGATGAATTGCTCCCTAGTAGAACAATGTTCTTTCTTTCGTGCGTTCTTCAGGAGTACAATGCTCAATATATTATAACACATGCCACTGATGTCTTTACACTGTTGTAAGCCAGCTCAGACCATCGGAATGCTGATCACCAACAACAAGAGATTGTGCGGCGGTAATTCTCTCTTTCTCCCGCTCAGCTACAAACAAGCACTGGGAAAATTATTCATGCATATAGACCAACAAAGCAGAGATGGGAGATTTGCAATGTCACGCAGGGAGATCATGTGACAAATGTTAAAGTAAAACCCCCAAGCCTTCACCCTTTGAGACTTTGTAAAATGACCAATTTATCCCTCTGAATGTAGCAGCCAACACGTCTTATCGCGCTGGTGGAAATCACGGCCATTTCAGTATTGCCGCGCTGATTAATGAGACCGYGGAGCACACGCTAAACAAAGAAACAGAACAATTACATAATTACCCAATTGCTAAAGCTAGGAGACAAAAGTCCTTACTGAGATTTTTTACAGCTCTGCTTGCTCCTAACAGGCCTCAAGCAAGTTTATATATTCTTCTTAATTAACTCAGGGAAAAGGTGTGCCATGAAGCCATACACAGATTTTTAACCAAGCACATACAGAATTCTTGGACGTCCATGGAGGTTCCCTGTTTCCACTTTAAACCAAATTTCATTTGCTGTCTAAAAAACTAACAAAACAAATCAAACAACAAACCAAACAATAAACTCAACAATAAGAACTTGTTTGTGATTGGAGGCGTATCTAGAACAGCTGTTATCTTAGCTGTGCAAAGGAGAAAAGCACCAGCTTCTTGGAAGTTGTCCCAGATATCACTTCAAGGTTTGCTCTTCGAGATCTCTGCGGGGGAGAAAGTCCTTTCTCCACTGGCAATTATGGAGTGCTCTGTTAGTATTGTGGCAGATGTCCACTGATCTAGAAACATACATCCACACAGATCAATAAAGCCTGAAATGATACAGAGCACATCGGTGAGATGGCACAGCAGAACAGCCTCTCTACTGAGAACAGCCCCTCAGTGAGTCTGACTCTTGTACTTGTAAGCAGGTAAAGAGAAAAATTAAATTTTTACCTTTGTGCTAGAGAAATGGAACTGGGATACTGTGTCTACATGTGATGATTACGCTCTTTAAACAGTGGTGGAAATGTTTGAGCTGCATTGATGTCCTGTTTTGTAAGAAGGCAATACCTKCTCCTCCCAGAGTTTCCAGGTTTGTCACTCTCAGTATTCACCTGCTAGGTATTTGTAATAAATCTTCCACCTTAAGAAGTCAAGGGAAAGCATCTCACCGCAGAGGTCATTCCCACTAGATTTCCCACAATTACCATGAGTACTGAACCTAGAGGAGTTAAGCTTAATTGTCTTTGTTCTTCATTTCCATAATCAGTTCTTTCTTCTCTCTGTGCTCACACACTGGGTTGATATTCTCCAGGTGAAGCCATTGCAACCACAGTGCTCTCTGAACTGGGCTGTCAGCACCATGGAGCTGCAGATGCTAAAATATCTCCACTGCATATTTTCAGTGATGTTTCAGGTAAGCCAAAGACCATGCCACAGAGGCAGAGCATATAGCTTAGAAACCTTCCCAATGAAATGCCAGGGGTTTTCGCACAATTTTAGATTTATATGGATTAGCAGATTTCTTAACAATGCAGAATAAAGTTGTTTGGGTGGGGTTTTTTTAATTAGTTTTATCCTGTAACATCTGCAAGATCAAACCCTTTAATATATGGGAGGTCTTCTACTGTGAGTGCTGTAGCATGAAACTGTTTTCCTTTGGAAGGAGAAAAAGAATAAAAAATAGTGAAATTTATGGCTACATGTCTACTCAGGAAAATATAGCTACAGTTGACCTAATGAAAATACGTTTTCAGTTGCAGAGTATTAGAGTAGCTTTTGTCTCCTCCACTTGCAGCTCAGCAGTGCTTTACTTACTATCAAGCATCATAGCCAGAATATTCCAGTACTCAATACATACGAATTCCTGAAATAAACAGCTAAGAAATTAAATGTGCAAAAGATATTATAGCCAAAAATGGATAAGTAAATGTGTTCTGGAGAATGGATGATTATGTATTGATTGAATTTTTATTATTACCTTATACTCAATTCCAATAGATAGATATTATTTCTGAAAATATCTTCAGCTGAAAATAAACTCTGTGTCTGTCATGTTGTTTGCAACATTTCCAGTCTTCTTTTTTTTCTCCTGCTCTGCATCAGCATTCCCTCACTCCATGTCTTCTGTTTGATTCCTGTTGCTTTCCTCAGTGTCTTGCGTATAAAAGAGTGGGAAGCTTTGGTTACTCCATTGTTCTTTCCCCACCACCTCTAGCTGCGATAAAACTCCATTTTGGAATATTCATTCAAGATGACAGGAATAAACATTGACTGCTTTTTAATGTCTCTTTGATGGTCCTATCTGACTATTTAAATATTTACCTGGAATTATAAGTGATGAATCCATCTTGGTCACACCCCAGGAATGACTCTCACCTCTTTAGAACTTTGGGCCATGAGTCTATGTTAGTTTCTCAATGTGGTTCAGCAATAAAACTGCACAACTAATTTACTACAAAGGCAAGAAATTAAATCTTTAGAATGCCAGATGAATAACATTGTTACAGTTTCCAGAGATGTCAGAATAATCCTGTAACATTGCTCACAGTATTTATAGACATTAATAGACAGCAGGTCCATTCAATGTTTCCTAGTTATCTGATTTCCAACGGAATCCCAAAGAGTTACGGTATGTATTCTAGACATCATCTCAGGAGCACTGAGTTTGGAGACATAAGCACTTCCCTCCATCTATTTTCTATTGTCCTGTTGATAACAGCAAGTTATGCTGTGGACTCAGTGCTGCCAGGGCATGATGGCTCCTGTCCAGCTTACTGTCCACCAGGCCTCTCAGGACCTGTCCATAGAGCTGTTCCCCCACATTCAGGCACAAGCCTGTAGTGTTGTAAGGGAGATTTTATTCCCCAGCACACAGCCTAATATTTGTCCCTGCTGCATTTCACGAGGTTCTTTTTGGCCCCCTCCTCCAGCTTGCCTGAATGGGACTCCTGTCTTTGAGCACAGTGAGTGGCCCTCACAACTTGTCACCTGAACACTTGGTACGGCTGGCATCCATGATCTCCTCCACATCATTACTGAAAGAGTCCAGTCCTTCAGAGACAGCCTGGCAGTTCTGCACTGGTCACCTGCCCGAAGATAAAGCTTGACCCACTGACTGCTATCTTCTGAGCCTGGACTTCTACACTTATTTTCATCCATCCAGTTTTCCATCCATCTGGTTAAGTATGGGTGATAACTTGAAGATCTTTGGAACATAAAAAAATTACAGACAGACCTGAAAATTGTGAAAACACTAAACCTTTTACTGTCATGATTTTCTCACTATTCTTCTTCACAGAGTGAGAATACACATAAAATAAGTTGTCTCTGAACTTCTGTGAAACTATAAATTTTGCTGGAGAGGTATTGTTGCAACTGACTTCATGTTTCTCTAAGCTCAGGAAAAAAAGGAAAGGGAAAAGAAAAAGAGATAAAACTTTAGAGAGGCTTAATTACACTTTGCTATAACATATTTATAGTTGCCAGATGAGCACTCTCAGAACTAATTTTAACACCTCATTAGAATATATATTTCAACCCAAATTAACTAAAGGCATTAATCTTCTACACATATACATAAATCCACACTGCAATTCTTTTAACTTTTTTCCTTTATTATAATTTAACACTGCTTTTAATGTAAAATGCCGTAAGACTATTGGTTACACTTTTCCATTTGCAAAACAAAAAATATTCCATAATTCAAGAGCATTCTAAATATTTTACCTGTAATTTTTAATTAAAAGACCCAAGTATACCTTAGAACATAACCCTGCCTTCAAAGGGGGATGAAATGTACAAGATCACATCTGTAAGAGTGAACACACTTGAGAAAGTATGAGAATTTTAAAGAAAAAAAAAAGGATGATCTTTATAGATGTTGTTCTGAAAGCCTAATTACAGCAGAAATAGACACATCAAATACTTCTGGTAATCCCTTCTCTCCCCCTTCCTCCAATTCAAAGCAGCTTCTTTCTCCTCTTCAACATGAGCCTGAAGGACAAGCGCACAGTAATTCCTTCTCCTTCATCACTCACACCTCAATAGTTAAACAAACCTTGACTCTTAACTACCAACTGAAGATGAAGTTTTCTAGAATGAAAGCACCCTGTTCCTTCAGTTGATCACACATCTCCACTTGATTTGTCCTTATTTCTGCTCTTCTGAGAAGGAGAATATTTGATGATCTTTTAATCTCAGATCATGGTCATAAATGCAAAGCAGCTACAGCAGTTTAGGACATTGCCACCCCACATCAGTGACTCTGGTCGGGCCCAGGGTGAGTAGGAGAGGTTAGCTCAGTAAAAATCCTGGCACTGAACTGAAGTGAAAGCCTCTGAGTACTTGCTCTGTGAGTTGTGATGCCTCAGCTGGGGGCAACAGTGAGCAGGAATTCTTCAACAATGGTGATTGTGGTGGTGATTTCTTCAACAATGACAGCAACTTTATGAACACACCTGCTTTAAGGATATTGTGGACAGGTTCTAGGAAGTGCAGCTGGAGAAACTTACAATGCTACAGGAGGAACTACAGGACAAAAAGATATAAACAGATACTGAGGTCAATAGTAGATCAGGAGACTATCCCAAGCCATGAGGATGAGGTTCATTTTAATAAGCTGAGGACTGTAGAGTGTTTACCAGCATGTAAGGAGAAAAGAGAGAGCTGGGCATGGCCACTCCAATGTGCTACTACTAAAGGCCTCACAACACTTCTACCAAGGTTTTAAGTCTCGCAGTGCTGTCAAAAACAGCTGGCAAAATATTCCTGAAATTTATTGTAATCCTGGTGGGGTTTTTTTGTTCTATAATCACATTCATATAAGCACAAAAGGGTTTTTTGAGTTTTGCTGTTTGTGGTTGAGGATCCTTTTTGTGTGATGATTTTTTTCTCCCTGACAGAGATTCTCTTCTCCATGTCAGGTATATTTTGAAAATAAAATGTTTACTTGAAAAACCAGAGCCAAACACCATTAAGCAAAACTAGGGAATGGTGGAAATGCTCATACTGGGAATGCTCATTGGAAAGAAAAGTATATTTATCTTTGAATTTCTTGTGTTGGATTTTTTATACTCAGAGGTACTTAAAACCACAAATGTTTTTATGACACACAGAGGTATCTCTTCTAAAGTGTCTTCAGGGATTGGAGAACGGTTATATTGAAAGATGGCGACTGAGACATGGCTGTTTGTAATCAATTTTCATAAGGTTTAGAAAACAAGCTTGGTAAGACTCTGTAAATGCAGCAAAATGCATAGCACCTAGTGGAGTAGTACCCTCTCTCTTTGAAATAAAGCTATCCTAAGACCTGATAACAACTGATATGAAATTGCACTCTGACATGTAATAAATCCATCCATTAAGAGGGTAAAGAGAGCTCAGATTTTGAAAACTAGAAATACTGCAGAATGCTCTGTCATCTCATGTTAGACAGGTTTTGGTTTACTTTTATGACACCACATAAAGAAGTAATAGGTTATAAAGCTTTCAGAGCCCTAGCATAGGTGGCAGAGTCTTTATGCCCTCTCTGCTCAAGTGGATGAGAAACAGATGCCAGAGGACTTTCCTACACACTCTCCTCTGTGTCAAAAACTGTCAAAGGAGTAGAGGAATGAGCTGCTTGCCCACTGCTTTGTAAAGYTGATGTATTTGTTTTGGCCACAGCCTGTTCAGAGATATAAGACTACAACTGGACACAGATCTGATTTCCAACAGTAACTTCTAATCCTTTGCAAGCAGTGAAATTACAGGCAACAAGTTTATTCTAGCTGAAACCTGTTTATTAGGAAAGTATTACTTAATATGCAGTTAAATTTTCTTTCAGTCTGACAGTGGTTTCAATCTTCATCTAGCAACTCCTTCACTGGAGGGTAGACTGAATATTTTGCTAAGTTACATGCTTCAGTTATTGCCAGGAAAGATAAAGGCACACTGGAAGACCTATATCAAATAGCTGCAGGTGGTCCCAAAATTTATGAACAAAAATATTTTCAAGCTTTGATAAGGAAACAGCTGACCAGAACTTTTTGGTACTTTTGGAAAGGAATACATGGAGGAAAACAAAGGTTTTATACCAGGAAGGATGACCTCTCAGCTGTGAAAAAGTGTTTACCTGCTGGATGTCACACTTGTTCAGCACACAGGATGTAATGCTTCCGCAGTCCTCTCAGTGCTTCTCTCAATGTGCAGTAAAAGAGGACATGAACATGTTGTACAAAACGTTAAATAACTAAAAATGCCCCAGAAAATTAATGGGAACCAGAGGGAACAGAGTTCTTGATCCACATGAATGTGCACAGTGAAAGTGTAGATAAATTTGGATTAGCAAGCAAAACTGAGCCCTGTTGTTAAATTGCACTTGATTCCATTAGACTGTGTCGGATTGTTAAAAATGCTAACATTATGTGTGACTATTCATTTTCATCACCTGCTCTTGATTAATCCAGTCCTAAATGGCATCTGTGGACCCTGCCATCTCATACTACTTAATTAAATTAGCAACACATTTGTCTCCCCCGTTTTCCTATCAAAGGGTTGTGCTCAGGAGAAATAAAACCTTTGTTCACTGCATCTCTGTATAATTTACACTGCCTTTTTCCCTTTTTCCTCCAGCTCCTGGCTCAGATGCTAAATTGTAACTGGTAATAGGGAGCTATTAGGTCTAGTGAAGCATGTCAAAGAAGTCAGTAGAAAACTAGACCTGAAAGGAGGCCTCAGATCTCATAAAACAGGGTCAAGATTCTAGATTCAGGATTACATTGTACCAAGTTTCATTCATTTTGTAATTWAAAAAAAAAAAAGCATACTACCTTCACATATATATATTTGGGGCAGAAAGATGGGGAAAAAAGCTGAAAGAAAAGAGGAGAGGGAAGAATGATGAAACAGGTAGAAAACCTTTTATTTAGTTTTTGGGTTTTTTCCCAAGAAGGTAAAAAATATAATCGTCAATAACAGGCACCCATGTTTGAGTAATGGGGCACAGTATATTGTGTTTCCAGGATAAAGAATTAGTATAATTTGCACCACTATAAAACAGCACTAAAAAGTACTATCATACTGGACAATATGTAACCAGAAAATGTGTTCCATGTGAAAACAAAGCATCCASCTTACAACTAATCACAAGCTTCACTCATGAATTAATATCATCTTCTATGTAGTTTCCTATGTAGTTTCCTCCAAAATTTGCTTCTCATCCCAAAAGTGAAAAATCCTTTCCTCCCCATCAGTTCACAGGGCAACCAGTGGTATGGGTTACACAGCAATCAGGCAAGGATAACCTAAACACCAGCAACTGGTTTTTAGGTTCTTTTTTTTTTCCAGCAGATATGAGCAGAGACTGAGATAGAGAGCATTTCTGTTCTGGGTTGTGAGTGAGCTGCAGAAGCCAAAATGGCAGGAGTGTGTCACAGGCTCTGCCATATTCCTCATCTAGTCATACCTTCACTAAAAGCCTTTTTCCCTGCTGAAACAGGAATTTAATGGGTTGCAGGTCTTTCTTCAGCCATCCTTGCCCTCTTGCAAGTAGCTCTCTGCAAGCAAAGGGTGGAGAACCTGACACTGCTGGGAACGGGACACCTTCACCTTTCTGTGCCACTCTTCCCTATTTGGAAATTACGTTTCAAAGAAATATAGTGGCAAATTCACTCATACTTCTGAAGCTCTCTCAATAGGTGTGAAAATGCAGGGTAATCCATGAAGACAACGATACACTGAGGAATCTGAGACAGGAATAATTAATTAGATCCTGCAATACACAGTGCTTTCGCATACTCTCTGTAAAGTTATTCTGTGCCCTTCATTTGATATGTGTTCTTACCATATACACACAGGTGAGCAAGAGTCCTGACAAAGAGGTTTCCAGGAAGCTTTTACTGAGGGAAGTATCCGTGCCAGCCAGTGTGAGACACTGAAGACAGAGAGCTTCTTCAGTGTTTCAGGTGTCTTCCATCTGTGATTAAAAGGCAGAGAAATGGCACAAAGACAGAGCACCCAGTAATCCTGACTGAGGTTCTTCATCGGGATGCAGAATCTGCATTTCCCAGTTCTCTATTTTTTTATTGGTTTGGGTCAGGGATATGAATTTATCTCCTTTTAGCATCCCTCAGCCCCAACTCAGTTAGTATCTTCTGCACTTCTTTGCATAGTAGAAATATTTAATAGGTCTGAAGAGGACCAACTGTCTCCATAGCACAATGTTCTAGACAGAGGGACTCACATCCTTCCTGAAGCAGAAATGCATTTCCAGTTCTTCAACATCACAAGTCCATGAAGGAGGCAGTCTGCTCAAAGCTGTGCCTGTCTTTTCTGCCCTATCTGCTTCGAGCACACCCAAAGGGCAACACCCCACTTGTCAAAGAGCCATCCCCCTAAACAATGCAGAATCCTGCTCCAGAGCTGAACAGGCCAAGGCCAATACTATGACATTCAATAAGGCAAAGTGCTGGGTCCTGCCCTTGGACCTCATACAGCACTACAGACTGGAGACAGAGTGGCTGGAAAGATGCACAGCAGAAAAGAAGCTGGGGGTGCTGGTCAACATCAGATGAACATGAACCAGGAGTGTGCCCAGGTGGCCAAGAAGGCCAATGGCATCCTAGTCTGTATCAAGACCAGTGTGGCCAGCAAGACAAGGGAAGTGACTGTCCCTGGGCTGCTCACTTAAAGACAGATATTGGGGTGCAGGAGCAAGTCCAGAGAATGGCAAGGGAACTGGTGGAGGGTGAGAGGAGTGTCTCAGGGAGATGGAATTATTTAGCCTGGAGAAAAAGAGTCTCAGGGGAGTCCTTATCACTCTCTACAGCTGCCTGAAGGGAGAGTGTAGCCAAGTGGGGGTCAGTATCTTCTCCCAGGCAAGTAGCAATGAGACAACAGGAAATAGCCTCAAGCTGCACCAGGTGAGGTTCATGTTGGACATCAGGAAGAATATCTTCCCTGAAGGGGTGGTCAGGCATTGGAACAGGCTACCCAGGGAAGTAGTAGAGTCATCATCCCTGCAAGCGTTCAGCAAATGACTGGATGTGGCACTAAGTTCTGTGGTTTATTTGGTGTTTGGTCAGAGGTTGGATTTAATGATCTTGGTGGTCTTTTCTGATCTCAATGCTTCCATAATTATATGGAATTCCTGACAGAACTGAAACCTGATCAGTTCTGCACATGCCAGCCTGTGAAAATACCAGTAGTGAGTAGAGGGCTAAAGCATCTCTGTAAACTTGTGAAAACTGAGTGCCGAAAGTCTGAGAATTATGCCAGAAATATGCATGCACCTCTCTCACCAAAATGTGAATGGCTTCTCTTGGAGGAGAATTTGGAAAAAATCTGAAGAACAATTGATGTTCCCTAAACACTGTCTGCTCTATCGACTCAATAAAACAAAGACCAAGTGTATTCAAATAATTTTATAGTGATCATCTAATTAATTGTATCATAATTTATATGCACAGCCAGATGATTGAAATTTCTTCTGTGCAGCCTTGCCCTTGGTGCTTTTATATTTTCTGGGTTCTTCATTTTTGGCAATTTTTTTTTTTTAGTTTGCTGATTGCTGAGTGCATAGTCACAAATATACAATGATGTCAATAAAGATCTTGATGAAAATACAGAGCTTTCATCAGAACAATGGCATGATGCATCTTTAAAACTTCTATTTTTAAAAATGTGACTAAGTTGCTCCTTTTTGCATAAGTGCATTTGGTGCTGTTGCAAGTATATGTTTCCCATTCAAGTCTCTCATATTGAGGTGACATGCACCATCAATCTTCCCGGTGACATKGTAGCAAAGCAGAAATTATTGATGCTTACTAGCTGCAGGATCATAAATAAGGAAATGGAAATTGATGCTTAATTGATAAAGTACTTTCCTTTCCACTTAGTAAAATTTCTAATTGCTTCATAGAAGGACAAATAAAGCTTATGAATGTGTGTGGATGATCTCATAGAAATACAGGGTAAAAAAACCCCAAAACATCAACCAACTTTTCATGTGGTCTTTGTTTTTCAAAAAAATCCCAAAGAGCCTTTCATGTGTACTTTCTCTCCTCTGCACATTAGGGATAAATCTCAACTATTTGGCTAACTCATTTTTTATTTAAGTCACTTCTTTTGTTAGTTTATCCTTTATTATGCAAATGCTTGATGCAAAATAAAAGTGCCACATGTTCATCCTGTTTTGAGCTCTACCATCATTCCTATTGGGACAATTTTATATTAATGTTAAAAACATGTATATGTTTTGTTTTCCAAACATATGTATATGTATATGTTTTGTTTTCCAAGGGGTTGAATTTAAACACATGCTTTCTTTAAATGACATCTACTGTGGAAATACAAGCCTAGCTCTGTTACTCAGATTTGATTTTGAAAATGAAGAATGTTTAAGATAGTGTCTTTATAACAAGTATTTATATTGAAAAACTGTAGCCAGGTAACTCTAAAAGGGCAAGAATCTTCTGATCTTACTGAGGAGTGTTTCCACTAAGTCAGTGAACAAATCAGCTTCAGCTGAAGGGTTGAGCATACCTGTTCCTCAGAGAGCTGCTAGTGCCTTTCAGGTGAGAGAGGAAGCAGAGCACCGGAGTGGTGATCTTTCTCAGAGTAATTTTTATCAGTGCAGTGCTGCCTGATGTATTGATGCATCTTATCTCCTTCCCTTAATTGTCAACATTTATTCAAACCTAGCTTATTAGGAAACAAACAAAAGTTTAAAGACTAAATTGATTTCCAGCTGATACAGAAATTCAAATATGTGCGTATTTCCTATAGAACAAAACATCCCGAGAAATAAAATCTGAAACAAAACCTAAGAGATCATTACTTCCTTACACCTGTAAAAGACTTCACTTTTGTGAAGTCTTCCCCTTATGTTCCAAATGGAAAGGTAATAGGCAACAAGTGGTCATTTTTGCTGCTCTCTTATGGATATGCTGTGGCAGAAGTTAATTCTGTTTTTATGTCCTCCACCCAAATAGCTTATCTTCATTGGATCAACAGAGGAATTTTTTTTGTAATTAATATGTTTATCAATCCAAATCTAGCATTATAGTTTGATGACAGAGTATAGACTGGAATATGAAATTTTATGAGTTCAGGAATAACCTTCATTAGAAAGATTTCATAGGCACATAAACCATCAGGAAGCTGTATCATGCAGATCTTAACTGTTGTATAATAAATCAAACAGCTTCCCATTAATTTATATCTTCTATAAGTGCCTTTTGTGATGTTTCATTTCATGTATTCTTGGATTGATTTGAAAATTAAGAAACAGTGATAGATTTTTTAGTTTTTATCCTTAAGGCAGAGTTAAAATATTATAAAATCAACATTAATTAAAATTTATCACCACATGTTTCCATTCAGAAAAATAGCAGGAATTTGAACACTGGAAAGCAATTTCAGAACCCTAATGCAAAATACTCTGATCATGACACAGACACTTATGAAATGAAGGAAGGTGTAAATCAGAGACAAAGAAAAGGTAGAAAAGAGTAAAAGATAATAACAGTTTTAATAAGAAATCATTATTTCTTAGCAAAAAATAACAGAAAATACTGTGAAATATTGTCAACTGCACTATTCACTATTTTAGCTTTATTTTGTTATGGAGAAAGAGGAATTATTTTAGTGAAAGATCTTTTTTAGAGAGGAAAAACATAGTAGCTTAAAAATGTATACTAGTAGACAGGCACAGCTGTAAGCAGGTCGTATCACAGATGTATATGGCTAAGTTTGAAAACTATTTTCTCCTGTGGAAGGTTATTTAAAGTGTTAGAAGATTCTCTAAAGCCAAGGGCATTTGCCATCCTTTTGTCTGCTGGAAAATATGGAGAACTGTCATGTTTAGTTTAACAAGCTATTTCTGGATTATACAACTTTACTGGCAAAGTTAACAAATTATATTAAGTGCAGTTACTGTGAAATATTCTCAGGTGGTTAAAAATTATTCCAGTTCTACTACTTTGATAGTACTTCACTGAACAGCTAAGACTGGAGGCATGAACAAAATGCAGTTTTACTGGTTATTTCTGGTCTTGTGAGCCTGTGTTTGCCTTACATAAATAAGAAAACTATTAGCTGCTTCTTGGCAGGAGGTTTCTGAAGAGCAGGGATGTAGCTGTGTGCAATCCTACCCCTGAGTGTCTGAGAAGATGCTGACCATGAAGCAGCTACAGCCACATTGGCCTACCCAGGCTGTAAACAAATGCCTAACACACAGCATGCATAAGTGATGGCATGTAAACATACCTCTCTCTTTTTCAACCTGGTTATGCTGAGTTTTTTGCTAAAAAGACTCTCAATAAACCATTTTTTTTTTATTATCTATCCTATTGATCTTGATACACAACATACTGTGATACAAAGTTGTGTGTCTGTATGTATTTTCCAGCATTAAAATTTCCCAGCTGGGAAGCATTCTGTGTTTCCAATAAAATGTTTTTTTATCATCTGTTCTTTTACAGCTTGTAAACTCCAGTCTTACAGATTTATTTGGGATGCAGCTTGCTGATTGCTGCTTTATTTTGTGGAATGCTTTCATTGCAGTGATGTCACAATCAAATGTTCCCATTAAGACACAAGTAGGCTTAAGAGAGGTCTCAGAAAATTATGTTTCTTTGCAGCTTTCACAGGCTGAGTCCCAAAGTTATCACTGCCTTGTCTTCACTTCAGCATCCTCTAAAGATCACGTGTGAGATGCTACATATTTTCCATGTGTTAATCAAGATTATCTCTCCTTCCCTCAGAGGATATGAGCTCAGCCACGCTCTCAACCATAACAGCCAAGCTGCAGGAGCACTAATCTCCCAGGTCTCCTGATCATACAACTCAAACCCTGGTTTTGAGCACCACATCAGAGATCTAACCAGCCTATGGACCCTTTCCAGCTGTCCACACAATTACCTTCTCATGTCTGTGAGGGAAGGAGAAAAGGGAGGAGAGGAAAGGAAGGAAGACAGGGAAGTGGACTGTGTCCAGCTTTTATCTCAAAATGGAGATAGGACACAGCCTTGGAATRCACCTTGGATTTGCAGGTAAAACACAGTCAATATGGAACAGTATCTCTGAAGACATGGCACTGTACAATGAGTCATTAGATAATTTAGGGTGGGCTGGACCCCTGATCAACACACAAGGAGATGGCTCAAACTGAGCTCAAGAGCGAGTAAAATACACATGGGCTCCCCTGTGTCATTGGATCCTACAGCTCTTGTCACTGTCTCAGGCAGCAGTTCCTTTCACATTTAGATCTTGGGGAAAATTGTTATCCCAGGCATAGTGGGGATCTGCTCACAGGTACAGCAGCACCCGCTTATCATAATTTTTGATCTGGRATGATCTTCTCTGAGGATGGAAACAGAAAGGACATTCTGTTCAAAACTAATCAGAACTTTGCATCAGACTCACACTGACACCATGCCTGATTTCAGGTTCTTAAAGGGCCAACTCAACGCACAGGGCTTTGATCTTGAACATCACTGGGGATGATAGCCTAACCAATTCCTGAAGTGACTATTTTGCAGACAAGCTGAATTGTTTAAATCCCTAAATTACACAGTTCAAGAAGCATTTGGACAATACTCTCAGGCACATGGTGTGACTCTTGGGAATAGTGCTGTGCAGGGCTGGGAGTYGGACTCAATTATCCTTGCGGGTCTCTTGCAATTCAGCTTATTCTGTGATTCTGTGATTGCACTTTCACAAACAGGATTCATGTCCTGTAATGCTATCCACAGTCACACGTAGAGTGTTACCTTGAATATAATGTGATTTTACAGCTTTTGAGAGATGAAAAAATATTTCTGGGAATTTGTCTTGTTTCTGTTTATGAAAATGTCTTTATTTGATTTGCAAAAGAATGTGAGTATTCTCAAATTAAATGAATATTTGAAAATATTCATTTAATTTGGAAAAATCAAGAAAAAATCAAAAATCAAGGAAAAAATAAAGATTTAATTCAAAAGATTTGTGGGTAAACTTTTTTGTGCTAAGCACAGTAAGCATAAAAGGTAACAAAAAATCATCCTTTTCCCAATAAGTTTATTCTCTAAATAGACAAAAAACTAAAAGCAGCAGAAAATAGCAAGTATATTCCATTATATCTTTGGGGGATGGAGGCAGGGATGTCAAAGAAAGAACTAGGAGGTTACCTGGGGGTATGAGAAAAGAATAAAGAAAGAAAGAATATTGAATTTGAGGCAATTAGAGGAGAAGAATGGCAAAAGAACCAGGTGAGCACAAACACTGGATGCAGAGACTATGAAAAAAGAGGAAAGTCAGACTAAGTAGAGAAACAAGAAAATGGCCAGATTTTAAATAGCCTCTGAATGTAGGAAAGCTCAAACTTTGGATGCAGCTGCTCTCACTGACTAGTGTTTCTGACCCTATTTTTTACCTGAGAGACAAATGATGAGAGGTTGAGAACAGAAGAGGAAAATACTAGTCTCAGTGTTTTAGCCTTAAAACAATGAAATCCTGGAACCATGGAAAAGCACAAAAAACACCTGGGATCCAAAACCAGACTAAGAACAATCAAACTCCCCCATTTCCTAGCTGGATAAATAGAGCTAAATTTTCAGAAGCAACTCTAAGTATTCACGTGTAGTTCTTTTCTGTTCTCTCTGTAAAGAAATCCACTATTAATCCTCAGACTATATTTGCATATATGAGTTACATACATCTTGAATGAAAATGCAGTTTGTATATGGGTTACATAGTCTTCTGAATATGCACCAATTTGGATAAGACAAATTGCACACACACAGTTTTAGATACTGCTTAGAGGCACCCTTGAAAGGCACCCTTGATTCAAAAGCTATTAGCTACTCATCTTAAATCTCACAAGTCATGCAGGATTAGTCCTAGTATTATTAATGCAGAGAACAAAGTGATTGGAGATTCAAAAGTCATTTTAGATGAATTTAGTAAATTTTATAGCAATCTTTTCACATCAAAGGGTTAAGAGGATAATGGTTATGAATATATTCCTTGATGTTTAAAGGATCCTTCAATTCCACCTGAGGACAGTGTAGGTCTGGAATAATCTATTACCCATAATCAGATGGAGCATGCAATTTATTTTGGGTGAAATTCTCCTCATCTGCATAATTGGTCTTCATATACAGGAACTTTAGGGAGGGGAAATTCATCTTGCCTACTTGCGGTCAGGATGCGTCATATGGCCCTTTGCAAAGATTCCACAAACATAAC
>JACDOX010000007.1:8900517-9085505 GCA_014549065.1 Cardinalis cardinalis
GAGGAGAGGAGAGGAGAGGAGAGGAGAGGAGAGGAGAGGAGAGGAGAGGAGAGTGAAAACTTTTCAATCATGATCCACGTTCATCCACCAACATCTAAGATCTGTCACACAATATCAGTGCATTTTCTCCTGAATCTTATCTGTAAATGGAGTGTAGGTATTTTAAAAATGTTGGTATGTAATTGTTATACTAAAAGAACTCCCAATTCCTTGCTTTTCGATCATTTAAATTTWAAAAACTTATATTTCTTTATATTCAATGTGCATTTGCATGTTAACTTTGTCTCCAGGTTTTTAAACCAAAATAGGACTCACCCATTTTTAATTCCTATTTTAGACATGTAAGTATCAGACATTTGTATTGAAGTATTGAATCCAGTGTTATGTCGGCATAACTACAGTGTACTTATATTGTAATTACATTGTAGTTCAAATTCTAAACTGTTGAGATATATAGATATAGATATAGATATAAATATATAATTTCCACTTATGAATAAACCTCAAAAATGTCTTCCCCTGTCTCTTTTTTATTTCATATCATTACATTAAAATTTTAATTGTTTTATTGGTTTGGGCACAAAGATTTTTCCAAGGATCCTGAAATCAGATATTTAGGTAGCAGGCTGACTTTGTTTTATTGTGTATTTTTCAGTCTCTTTCCACTACTTTCTTATGGTTCTTTTTTGCAGTTTGTCAACTTATGTGTGCTCCTTGCATAGCCCACCTGTACTTTGTTTCCAAGCAAATTTCTGTGTCTGTGTACAATTATGCTGAGGGTAATCAATCTACATGTTTCTTCAGTAGGAAAAAAAGTAATTTGTTCTCTTTCTTCCTTTTCATACTGGTACTTTGGAGAGTAAATCTCTTACACCCTTATATAAATGCCACTACATTATGAGAGTGAGCAACTCTAGTATGAAAATCTAAACATTATGCAGCTCCTCATAGCTTCCTCAGGACAGAACAGTGAGGGATGGCTTCTGGGAACCTTATCTGTGAATAGTTATCAAGCCTTATCTGAAAATAAGTTTATAAATAATGAAATCAAAGTTCTTAAAGGCATTTACATCCTGGCTTCCAAGGATAAAGGATAGGCCCCTAATAAAGAGAGAGAAGTGACAATGCGGGAACACTCCATTTTTGTTTTCCAGCCAGCACAGCAAGCAAGCACATGTGGCCATGTGGATTGTGTTTAGGACTCCAAAGAAGCCTCTTTTTTGAACCACTTCTGTGGTAAATATATGTGATTAATTTCCAGATCAAGTATTTTAATTGCAAGGGAAGGAACAGGATGCAGAATGGAAATATCTAAATGAACATGCACAGGTTTTTGAGGAACCCCTGATATGTTTCATCTGTGATGGCTTTAAACAATCTCAGCACTGCCATGGTCCTAACATGGTCAAGCACGAAAATGCACATCTGCTTCACTCATTTTTTTCAACTTTATTGTGGTTTCTTTGCTGTTTGCTTTGTTTGCTAGAACATAATGATTTTAATTTTCTTATGTGGCTTTCCATAATTTTTTAAATACATGTTTATTAAATTAATATTATTGCCCTTGAATCTATTGTAAAAAGACACATGTACATGGATAATATAAATTTGTACTTTCCATCATCCAAATCTTTCAATTTTTAGTTGACTTGATATATTACTTATAGTCCTCAAAGTACGCTTTCAAAAATCGTCTCCCAGGAAGAAGCCTGAAAACTGCAGATACTTCCTATTTATATCCTTTTTCAACAACTATTTTTTCCAATGGAATTGGGTTGATGAGGAAACAATGTCATTAGCTCTCTTGTGCAAAACTTTGCTAGAAGTGAAGCTTCCTTCTTAGTTGGTGTTCCACCACTTCTCCAAATACTCACTGCGTATGCTTAGAGAACAAGAAATGGATTGCTCTGAAGCGTAAGGATATTTCAAATCTAGCTAAAAAAAAAATCCCATCTGCTTGGAGCTTCCACTATAGCCCAATTCTCAACAAATTACCTCATTATGTTTGTGCTGGACATAAGTAAAACTCTATGACTACTTTCACAGCTGCTGGGAATCATTGATGAGTGTTGCAATATAACAGCCTTGTAAATTCAGTGTAGCTGAGCTCTAGCTAATGAATTCAGAGTCTCTGACTCCAAAACAACGGGAGGACAATTAAGGACAACAAAATAAGGTCAATTTACTAAAAATCCACAGAAGTTGCTGTCACTACCACCCTGTCAGTCCATTTCCCTTTCTATTTAAAAGGGGTTTTACTTTTCAGCCTTAGGAGGTGTCCTCTTGGGCTTTTGTGGCGCCTTCGCTTTTGGTGATTAGGGAAATAATCATCTTGTAAAGTGCTGGAGATAAGAAAGATATTTAAATAGTGGTTTCCTTCTTKGTTTACCTCTGCAAAAACCTGAGGAACCAGACAGCTGAGGGAAACATTTGCAAGCTTTTCAAATTTACAGAGTAAATTCAACAGAGTTGCAATGAATGTTGTCACAGAGTTTTGTATTCATGCTTGATTCTTTACCAAATTAGCTCTTCTGTGAGTAAATATATCTTTCTCAGTTGCACTCCTCAGTCTATGTCCTGAACATAACAAAACTGATGGAGTATGTTCCAGATACGCAAACCAATTAGCCTACATAGCTTCAACAAAATCTCAGTAAAATAAGTGGTATCCAGCTTAAAGAATCAGATATTAAATCCAGGTTACATAATTTTTTCTGCAACATTGTGTACCAACTATAAAATCGTACATTATTTTATGAACAGTTACATCATTAATCTTGTATGCTGCAGTGGAAATTTGTTGAGAGCTGAAAGCATATTTAAAAACAAAACAATGCAATGAAAAGAAAACCAGCATTCTTACCCACATTATCTCTAATTTTTAATTTACACTCTTTTTGCATCTGATTTATTTAGTTACTGAATTAAGATTTGAAGAAAAAACGCACACATTATTAAATCATTAAGTAATAATAACATTTTCATGGTGTTTTTTTCAAAGTAATAATAATAATAATGAGTACACAGCCTTTGCATGGTGGAAATATCATCAAAGTTTGAACAATTATGTGTAGATTATATATATACACATAGAAAAAGATAAAAGAAACATACTATATCAATAGGTAAGTATACTGATGTGTATTATTTACATGTATTTGGGAGAAAATAAGGCAATAAAATGCAAAAATTTAATCTATTTAGACTTTAGTTTTTGCAGATCCCCAAAACATTATACACAGATTTTTTTGGTAATAACAGAAGCTTGGATTTTCTTTCCAAATTCTGCACAGAGCTTTTAACTGAAAATCTTTGTTCCAGAAGAATGCAGCCTCTCTCTTCAAACTAAATATTTTGATAGGCTTGTTGTTAGTTTGAATAACTCCTGCTACTTTTTGAATGTTGTGCTATCATTCAATATTTGTTTAATTTCAGTGTTAATTTTACAATTACAATATATTATGAAAAACATATGAAGACTTCTTTTTTTTTCTTTTTTTTTTAATAAACAGTCATCATGGCATTCACATGATACTACCTCCAAAGAAAAAATAAATAATTTCATGCACAGTACTTTCATGACATGGGTCTTCTAACTTCATTGACTTTAGGACCCAAGGGAAGCCTAGGCACAATTGTCAATAGACCTCCTTGAAATAAAAACATCATTTTTCCTTCTGCCCATTGCAAGGAAGACTGAAACTGCCACTGATAATTAATCCACTGAGAGAAATCAATATTGCAACCGGTTGGAGATGAAACAACCCATAGCAAAATAAACTTTTGCCATGACAGTGCAGCAGTTCTTCGAAGCATACTCTGTCTGTGGGCAGATGTAGAATCTTGAAAAATGATTGCAGAAAACTAGAAGGCAGCTGTATCAAACTGTTGTATTTTGTGCCATAAAATGCAGTTATTGTTCTTGTATGTGCTGACTTGCTGTTCAAGACATAGTAATGGCCCCATATTTGTAAAGCTTGAAAATGTTGTGAATAAAAGAAGACAGGACATCCAACTGACTGTAAGAAAAAACAGCAGTGTTGTATCGCATTCCACTTATACCAGTTCTTGAACTAGCCTGCAGGAAGTTAGATTTTGGTATGAAACTCTGGATTTTGAGTGAACTGGTCAACATTCACAGATGTATACTCATTTCAACTCCCAGGTGAAGGCCCAAATATTTATTGTAGAAATGATTTTAGGTATGGGTTAGAATTTCAAAGAATTGAAGAGTAGCTGTTTTAATATAGACCCTTGATTGAAGAAAATTAGATAAAATCAGTGAAAATAATAATGAGCTGTGTGCCACTACACATGGAAATCAAGCCTATTGCTGTTCTGGTAGTGGCATTTAGCAGGAAATACCATGGCAGTCAATGACAGAGTTCACTGATGCTCTCTCCTAAGAGCCCAGACTTAGGGCCAAAAGGCTAACGTTTGATCCTGTGGTCTCATCACAGGTAATCAGTGAACACAGAATGATCCATGTTCCTTTGTACAAAAGCTTTTTTTGCATTTTATCCCCTGTATAGATGATGCATAGCTTCCAGAAAGGGAGACAGGGTGGAGTTGCCTGCTATTTCCTTTGGCAGCTTTTATCAATGGTAAAAAGATATGCTCCTTATTTCAATTTATAGACATTGGTTTGGGACATTTAGGATGTTCCACAGCAATTTAATTTCCTTTATCAGTGTCCTCCTCATCATAATGTCTGGTCTACATTGTTTGCTGTAACCATTTTATCTACTTATCCCTTGGGATTGGGGTCCTTCTAATCCGATTACAACTGAATTTTGGCTGACCTAAAAAAGGCATATGCCTTCACTGGCAATATCATTCTAACAGCTTATTATATTTTTCCTTATATTATTCACATCTTGAAAATATAATGAAGACATAACCAATTAGAATTCATCAATTTGCCCTCTCTGAAACAGTTTGTAAGTTTGTTTTCTTTGTTTTCACTTTAGTTGTTGACTAATTTTGGTTTGGCCTTTTTTTTGTTCTGCTTGGAATTTTTTGTCTTTTTCTCTTTTTTTGACCACCATTTACTGCTGGCTGAGTCATTCTACTTTTCTGTATTGAACCTAAAGAGATCTTTGATATCCAAAGAACCATCCTCTTCCATCTCAATGATTATGTCATCAAAAAGAATTTCAAACCAGAGTCACCACCCTCTGTTTGTACATTTTTTTGATGTAGAAATAAATTTATTTTCCAAAAATTCAACCAACAACATTTTCTTAGACTCAATACATGTCTTCACACCTGCATATACGCAAACATGCAGCATGCAAACATGCATGCACATACATATATGTTGTAACTTCATTTAAGTCTATCAAACTGATCCTTCCAGTAGCCTCTGAAAGGCTCACCCTAAGTCTTCCCTGCCTGCCCAAGGCAGCCACACCCTCGGGACACCCAGCTCCATGTCTCCTCTCAACAGCAGAGAGAATCCTGCCTCCACACTGCAGCAGGTTCTAAGAAAATAAGAAAGGAGTAAAAAATTTGGGAAAAGCAATTTGCCTGACTTTGAAAATAAAGCAGGAATGTTGCAAAAAGGGCATTGGGGTGTTTTTTTTCCCTGAGAATGAAGTTATATAGCTTCACTTTCCAATGAGAGTTGTATTATGAGTAGTGTCCAGCCAGCATTGGAGGCCAGAAAATACTTCTCTAAGCCCTTTGGAGGTTAGAGTTATCCTTTTTCTTTATTAAATTTTTGTCATAGAGTAATCCATTCTCTTATAAGCTTACGAAGAGATTTTTTTCTTCAGTCAGTAGCAAGTCAGAAGAGTCCTTACAACAAGCTTACAACAGGTTGGAAGACAAAGGATCACTGATAAAGGCTAGTCTGCTTTGGTTTTCATTGGAGTTTCAGTTCCACATCAACATCCCATTCTGATATGGGCTAAAAGTGATTTTTCAGTCTCCACTCTGCCTCTAGTTGCAAGATTTTTGATCTCTGGAGAGAATACAGCTGAGATTTTCAGGCATGGAAGAGTCTGTGTCACTAGCTTCAAAGTAGCTGCCGTCAGAAGAACAAGCTCAAGCACATCACTGGATATCACCTAAGAATGTGAGTGTGCGTGTGTATTTATGTGTACATGTATATTTTGGTATATAATCCTGTGCTCTGATATCTGAAGATACAGATATCTTAAAATCATTTTCACAAAACCTCTGTGAGTCAGATATTTTTCTATACAGTTTTTGCAGGAACAAACCTAAATGCAGCAAAGAAGGGAAGTCACTTTTAAGCAGGTAACAGGGTGCAGAGCTCTGAGTCTTGTGATTCCTACCCTCGTTCTATTAAAAGCACCATTTTAGTAATGGCAAGACAAACAGGAATATTCCTCTAGAGAATTTTCTAGTGTTATGTTGTCCTAGTGCTGTTCTAGTGTTGTGTTTTTTAACCTTTGGAGAAGCTGCAGTTTGGGGTTAGGTTTTATAGAAGCCCACAGCACTTACAGAAACAGAATAATGACGCGTTTTATCTGTAGATAGCCTGAGCCTGGGCATAATTCATTACTTTAGTTACAGCTCCTCTGCTTGAGGAAGGCTAGTGGAAAAAATATTATCAACTTCACAGGAGACATCTCTGTTCATCAGAACTGAGTTTTAGAAATCAGGCTGTGATTCCTCCCCTCAGTCAGGCAGAGGGGAACTTTCCCCAGAGGGGACACTAGATGAAACTGGTTTGGAATCTCCTTCTGGGAAAGGAGAGTGTATGCTCCTTTCTGACCACAAGTTACACTTCACCTGTCAATCCTGCTGCCCCATGCCACTCAATTGCTCTGGCCACCCCCTTTACTTACCACTTGTCAGCTTTCTTGGTTCCAGGTACCATTTCCTTGATAAATATTCATTGTGTCCCATGATTTCTGTTCTCCATCTCACAAGAGCAGTGTAAAAAGGCTTTTTCCTTGGGCTGCAGACACTACAGTAGCTTTCTAATTCACAAGTCCCTCTACAAGAGAGTATTTGTCTGCAGAATTGGCCCTAAGCATAGTCAAACTAGATACTTGCCTGATGAGCCAAATTTTGGAGGAAAGGGGTGGCTCACAGAAGCTATTGCACACTAAGTGCTTGTTCTCAGTGCTTCTTCTGTTCAAATGAATCACCAGTGGGCATTGTGATTAGAGGAGGGATTGAGACTTACAGGTTTTGAATGTTGGCTGAAATATTTTGAGCTCATCTTCCCCTCTAGGATGCAGGAAACCTGACTTGGCCCTCAAGCCACATGCCATTGAAGGAAGGACACGGTGCTGGGCAGCTGCAGGCAAAGGTTGTAGTGATACAGCTATGGGACATATAGGAAGGGGAGAGGAATCAAGCCTCTAAACCAGAGGACAGGGTCCATTTCTTTGAAAGAGAAGCACAGGCAAATGTGTGATCATGTTCAGCACTGGTGCTGAGAAGCTGCAGTGGGATGCCCAGGTGGGATGCCATCACCTATCTGGAGCACAGTGGCAGCTCGATCTATATTGTTTCTGGGCTGAAGTACATCTGCTAACCCACCACATTCCCAACTCCATGTGTTGACCTGAGGAGGTTTAATGAGAAGGATAGATTTCAAGAATAGATGGCCTGTGTGGCTGATTTATTTCTGCTGAAGCAGACTACCAGATCCTCTGAAGCTGTCTCAATTACCTCTATGTAAAGGCTGTTATTCTTCTCCTACAAGTAGTAGTCATGTTTGAATGGCCCGATTTGTGCAGATTTGGCCTGCCTTGTCCACTTAAAAGACTATTAATCACCACCCCAGTTTATAAATCAAGGAGGCCAAGTTGCTGAGAGCAATTGAGAGGCTGAGGCTCCGCAGAAGCACTTAGCCAATTCCCAGACCCAGGCTTAGCATTTCTTTCTCCCCGCCTTTAGTCGTCAGACAATTCATCATCCTTCTCCCATTGAGGCAGAATGAGCCTGACAGAAGAATGCCTGAAAGCTAATCAATATGATCAACTTCAGGGGGAGAGCACATCAAAATATTTTTGTTTCTAAGTCCTTTAAATAAACACAACTTATTCGCTCTAAGATTTGGCAGTTTGAATTTATAGAAGACAAAACCAAAAGGCAAAGTTCAAACTAAAAAAAAGATGCAGCAACAGAGGAAAGACACACCACAGACAGCCTTTTGCAGTAGCTATCTATGAAGAATAAAATGTCAGGCAAGGAATGGGGCTATTATGATTGTGGATTATCAGTTTTGGGTACTACAGTCACACAAGATCGCTTTTCTTTTACAGTAGTGTCAAGTGCAATTGGCAGGCCGGAAGTCACAAGGAGGTCTGCTCCTGCTAAATAAACATCAGCCTGTTCTGTGCTTGCATGTGGACTAATGAGGTTACGATAGAAAATGGATGTGCTCTGTAATAAGGCAGAGTGAGGGAACTTGAACAGGAGGTTTATTTTCCTATTCTGTGATAAGTTGCTTTTACATATTTCGAGCACAGCCTTTTTTTGGAAAGARAGAAAACATAAATTGTTCATTGTACAGAGGAAAGCATGAGTGACAACTGTAAGTGGAATAGACAGTTTCCATTACCCCCTCACACTTGCTGGAGAATAATTTGCAAAGGCTGGGTAAATTGTGTTTTAAGAAGTGTAATGACGTGTAATAATATCCTGTCAGCATGTCAGTTACAAGCAGAGTGAGTTTGATAATTTTGGGATAGGAGACAGAAAGAATTGAGGATGGGGGGGAGGGAAGACAGAGAGAAGAAATGGGAAGGTCTTTTAGGATCGCTGGCTTCAGAAACTAATGAAAGCATAATTGTAAAAAAAAAAAACAGGTGGAGTGCTAGATAAAAGCAGAGCTGTGCAGCAACCCGCCCAGATACTAATTCCCATTTGCTTTCCCATTAATCTTGCATAAAGATTCCAGGTCACAGGTCCAGCTACAGGGAGTATTAAGCAATTTAGTAGGATGGAAAATGGCTCAGAAATCAGAAAATGGATGATCAGAAAAATTTCCTTTTCTTGTCCTGCAAAAGGCATCTGTAGCATTATGAGGAAAAATGTTTCTGCACTCAGTCTCTCTGAAAAAGGGAAAAAACTCAAACAAATATGGAAAGAAAAGAGAAAAAAAAAGAAGAAACAGTTGGGATGTATTCGACTGCCTACTTGTCTTTGAGAATGCACAGTGTGGTAGAGATCAGTAAATGCCACAGCTTATAGATCAACCTAAGATGAATGAGCCAGTTATTTTCACACTGTTTCACTCCTTCTTCTCATTTTTATCTTAAAGACAATATTGTCTGAGATTTATTATTTATTAATTTTGTTATTTTATCATGCTGGCAATTCTGTCAGGAGCGTAATATTTACTTTAATCCAGCCATGGTTGAATCAAATTTCCATTCTCCATTATACATCTACGCACTTAGAGTTAGTCTGCTGACCTCATGACATTTATGACTGATTTGCATTGTTGCAAAAGTAAAGGAAATTTGACCCTCAATATGCAAATTTTACATTATCCACCCCACCACCCTAACAGACCCTTATTTCCCTGCTTCAGTACATATGGCTCTCTAGACCCATTTCTTAAAATTAAACAGGGCTCTTTCTACCATTTCTTCATTTTTGGTGGTGGATTGGGTATAAAATAGACATTTTTCTTACAGAAGCTACTTTAGTATTGAATATAACAATTGACAGCATTTTCTTAACAATCTATTCCTCTTTTTCTTGCTGTYTTAATAGTGCCCTTGCACAATTTCCACTCATCACTAAAATTTAAGCTTTTAGAGGATAGAGTACTTTAAGCCTTAAATGTGCCTTAGAAAGAAGTCTTCTTTATATCAAATGCTGAATTCATTAGTTAAAACAGAACATTTACCCCTGGATATGCAGGAAGGTAAGTGAGTTTTTTTTTAGTTATGCAACTTTGTAAAACAGATATTAAAATGCTCTGGGTTTGGTAGCTTTTGTTTCAGGCGGTTTGGGTTTTTCTTTATAAAATATTAACAGCTTTTGCCTCCAAATAGGTTTGAATGGAAATTGCGCATAAATTTCTGGTTTTTTCTTTTCTAATATTTAAGAAGATGCAGAGATAGTCACATCTTGGGACTGAGCATGGAACCACTCAGCACATTGCTGCATGCTGACTTCAAGAAAGACCTGACATACCTTAATTGTGTGATAGTGCATTTGTCACCACTAATTTTGAAACTGATTGCATTGGAAGAGTTAGGTTATGAATGCAAACACATGCCAGACAGCTGGAAGAGTGTGGTAGGTCTTGTTTGTCTTCAAGGTGTGCCACTGAAGCAGTCTCCTCAGACTGTGGCTTTCCTCTTCCTTCCTTATACTCAACTAGTGTCATCTGAAAAAAAAAAAAAAA
The DNA here is from genome assembly GCA_014549065.1 of Cardinalis cardinalis. Lineage (NCBI taxonomy): Eukaryota > Metazoa > Chordata > Aves > Passeriformes > Cardinalidae > Cardinalis > Cardinalis cardinalis. The sequence goes on from JACDOX010000007.1 coordinate 8,910,866, forward strand.
AAAAAAAGAAAAAAACCCAAACAAAACAGAGAAAGTTGTTTTAAATAAAGTTTAAAAACAACTAGACACAAAATAATTATCATTGTCATTATATTACACATCATACCAGATGAAAACATATTACAAATGTGACAGAGCAAGTAATAGCTCTCAAGAGGTAGTTCCAATGAAGAACAGCTTTTACATGAGTGTTTTTCTGTGAGAACCTTCAAGAATCATCATTTCAAGTGCAATCCTACATAATTCTATGAACAACCATTCGGTTGCTCAACCCAGGTTTCCTCTAAAATGTCACAATGCAAAGCTTTATGTACTGTTGTCAGGCATAAGTCATGGAAGTTAAACTTCCAGAAAAAGACATTATATTCTACTGAGGAACAACTCCAAGGAACATTTTGGGATCTGGACTGAGAGGCAACCAAACATGAACTGCAAGTAAAATGTAACGGTAAACAGCGTATAAATGGAGAGAGGGGTGGGATGCATGTGCACCCAAACAGGGGACACCGAAAGAAGCCAGGAGTCCGTTTTACTTCTGTGAAGAGCTTCACCAAAGTGGTGCTGAATCACTGCAAATTGGCTTCTTGTCCCTCCTTTTGGATGGATGTTGACAATACTGTGAGGTTACAGAAAGTAACAATAGAAATTATCCATATGCTGTATAATCTGCCATGTGGTAAAACATTAAAGGAAATCAAGCGGTTTGGCTTATCGGAAGAAAGACGAAAAAATAAAAGATGAATGTGGCTTAATTATAGTTGTATAAGTACTGTGCACTTAAGTGGCTTCTCATCTACTAAAAAAGTAAAAAGAATTAACAGCCATAAGATAAAGAAGACAGATAAATTCATATTTAGTACTAAGTTATGCTTTTAAAGTGACACTAACTACCAAGGGAAGCGGTGGATTCTCCACAACTTAATATATCCAAAGCATGGTCTGGAAGTCTGCCTGGAAGATACGCTTTCGTCAAACATAAATCACTGAGCTCAGGAAATAAATCTATATGATCTAATGGTTTTTTTCTAGCCCTTAGATCCCACGTATTTATAAAATATGGTATAGATTAAAATTTAACTAATAGCTTTGAGACTTTCTTTGGTTTCTGTTAAATTATTGTCTGTTTTTAAATACTTAGTGGGTATCATGGCTTGTCTCTGTTTTCCCCAAGGCACTGGGGTCAATTCAGAAGCATTTCTCTTAACTTTAGAGAATAATTTTAAAGGCAGCTAAAGCCATACTACACACAGATGGTCATACTGGACTGAAGAGCAGACCAGGAAAAAAAATGCATGTTTCATATTAGAACATCTCCCTAAGCTGCACAAAAAAAGAGTTTGAAGAAAGGGAATGTGTTTTGAAGTTTATTTTCTTTCACGTTACAGAATTTATTTCAAAGGAGAGCAAGAGAAGCTCCAAAGTTTATTTTTAATTCTTGCTCTTCTTTATCTAGAACTTGTTGAAAAATGATTCTTCAAGAGTCTTTTTCTTTACAAAAAGCTATCAATGGACCTCTCTTCAATCAATATGGAGATAAACAAACAAACCAATATTTAGATGTGTAAGACTTCCACTGCTGTAATATGTAAGCATGAACTAAAAGGTTTGGAAAATTGCACCTTCATATCTCCAAAGTGACCATCATTTTCAAATAGGAAAATAATATATTATAATAAATTATTAAATTTTCTTTAAGGAAAACTAAGTATAAATGTGATCCCTGAAAATTCAGTATTTCAATATGAGAGACATAAAGGAATTAAAATACAAATGCAAATCACAGATAAGTGGAGAAATTAGCAAGTTATTAGTATTTTCTGTAATTCCTCAATTTMCCTCCTTTTAATTTTGCTATAATTTCTGCAGCGGTTCTCGTTAAGTTTGTGACTATAATTAGAATTTTCCATGTGACAGACACTCTTGAGATAGAAAGGAAGATGTAGATTCTGTTTGGAAGTGAATATTAATAATCATTGTGTTTCATATTGTTTCCATTTTTAAGAATATCTAAACAATGAAACTTTAAAATGTTTTCACTTAAATGTGGTGGAAGTAATCACTATTTGCAAAAGAGAGATCAAACACAGACTAGGCTTACAAATCTTTCTTTCCCATAAAGATCAATTCTGCCACACATGGAAATAAGGAGAATGCATTCTTGACAGACACGCTGATCCTTGCCATTGTTATGCAGTGAGCTCGGACACATGGTGTGCACTGGTCTGTGAATCGCCCTGGCCTGACAGGAAACTGAGCAGATGCTCGTCAGGACTGTTACAGATACTTCCACCCTCTCGAGGTGGCTTGAGGCATGACCATATTCCAAGCCAGGGTCTCTCCCACCAAAAAGAGTGAGGGAGTTAAACCCACTTGAAGAACTGCTTTGTCCGAGAGACATGGGCTGACCAGCAGTGGAGTTGAAGCTTTAGGATTCCAAACCCTCTGCTTTGAGAGTTTATATCCTCCCTCCAGCAGCAGTATAGTATCTTCAATAGCTACAGCAATCTGAAAATTGTCATTCTTTTGATGCAAATCAACTTGGACAAACAGTCTGTCAGAAATATGGAGTGGCTGAGGTCTGCTCTGTGTCTCTAAAGGTGTTTTGCTCCTGTACAGTCCTCAGTACTGTGTTTCTCCATGTCATGTGGAACTTTACTCACCTGACAGGATTCATGTCACAGGTTGATATGATGGCCTTCACATCAACCTTACACTGTTGAAATGGTGGCATCTTGACCACATCAGTAGCTACCCTACTGATTTTGCATCACCCATTTTGTTTACATCTCAGAGTCTGATCAATTTTCTTCTTTCTTCAGAATACACTGTCCTCCAAAAAGTCAAGATTCCAGTTCATGCTGTGAGGAGCACCAAATGCTCTTTATACCCTGAATCACGTAGCTGTTTCAAACATTTGAGGACCTCAGCTGCTTTATAACAACTTCCCAAACTCCTGCACGGTCAAGGCGAAAGGTTAATTCATGTGGCCAAGGGAATAACACAGGACAGACCTCTGAGATAGATACGCCTGACCTTGGATAGGAGGGTTAGTGCAGTCTGAGCTGTGACCACCCTGCACAAGGGGGATGACTAGCCATGTCACAGCATCACACTCAGAGCTGGAAGGCACCTCTAGAGATTATCTCATCCCAGCCCTCTGCTAAAGCAGGTTCACCTAAAGCAGGTTGCACAGGATCACATCCAGGTGCATTTTGAATATTTCCAGAGACAAAGACTCAGCAAGCCTTATAGACAGTCCCACATTCTTCTGCCATGCCTTTGAGCAGCCTGATAATGCAGATAAATCTTCAGCTAAACAAGAGCCAAATGTTATAAAATAAAATGCAGACAACTTTGCCCATATCGGTCTAACGGAGGCTGCATTTCCATGTGCAGTGCATTTCCATCCCGTCTGTTTTAACTAAAAACCCCCTTGCAGTAAGCTATGGAAAGGCAGTAGAGCTAGAACCAAGCTCTGCTCCTTGGAGGTGCCTGTGACAGCAAACTGTGGAGCTTGACAGTGACACTTTTACAGCATTAAAGTCACACAGTACTCCCTGCATCCTTGCCAGCTGCCTGAAGGAACCCTACTCCAACACCAAAATGTGCAGCAATGGGCAAAACAATAGGTTAGACTCACTGCTGGATATGTCCAAATAAAAAGAGAAATGTGAAAATGCTTTTAGCCTCCTCTGCTGTGCAGTTGCTGCATGCTATGCTGTTATGTGAGATCCTCTGACTGAGTGTCAGCACGGTGTGCAGCAAACACTTGCACCCAAGTTCTCCCCTGAGATGATTGCAAATTCAGAAACTGCTGGTCTCATTTGTTGAGGTATACAAGGCCAGTTCTATTTAAGCTGCCCACAGCTGCATTACTTCTGTTTTATAGACACTGTGTAAAGCTAGATTTTTACTCAAAATTTCAGCAACTATGCAAAAAGTATGATGAAGTCCTGACTGCAGGCACTCTGGCCATGTTACAAGTACAGAAATTATTTCTAAACGCAGTTTAAATTATGAAAGCTCTATTATTTATGACGACACTGATTATCTTCCCCCATACCTCACTGACAAATTCAGCCACTGCTTTTAGATGAGATATCATACTTTGTCCACAGACAGCCCTAGAGGTAGGAATTAATTATTAAATACTGGTTGATGATAATTACATGATAACTTTATTGACCAAAATCAGAAAGGAATGTGTGATGTGTTCTAAATCTTCTCTATAAAATGAATCCTCAGAGAAAAGAGAACGTCTATTCTGAAACAAAAAATTATCTCTTATATAAACCATCTTTAGAAACCTCTTTGTCAAAAAACTAGCATCATGCTCTGAAATCATAAAATGGGAGAACACATTTAAACCCAAATGTTTTACTTGTCAGCATTAAATAAAATCTAGATAAAAAAGCAGAACAGTAATTCAAATTCAGTACTGAGGCTCACATACAAACTGTGTGTCCCTGCAAAAATTCATATTTAAATTTAGGTTTGTATATTCTTGTGTCTTTCAATACTCACCTTTTCAGAAGGGACATCTAACTTAAGTCTTCAAACTGAGTGATCTTAAATGAGCCTTCTGAAAATCAGACAACATTTACCAAAAAAAAGAAAAAAAATCAACTTTCTAGATTATATTACATTACATTATTATTCCTTAAAATTGTAGCCAGTAAAAATTTTAATGCTACTAATTAGTTTTCTGTAATTTTAGAAGAGAAAGTGTTTCATGAAGTACAGCTACTACTTTTCTGATTCTTTTTGGATATCATTACAATAATAGAATTTCCAAATACAAGGGGGAATGCAAACAGAATTTAGGTTTAAAATAACAGTTTTGATATCTGCATATTGTCTATTTCAGAATGTTTTAATTTATATCTGGGGACCACTACTTGCACTTAACAATATTTTACGTATATACAGAACAAAATTGAGAGATAGGAGGTATGGCAAGAATAAAAATCCACAAATGTAGAGGACTGTTTGTGACAGCAGAATGAGAAATTAATTTTAACATGCATATCAGAAATCAGACTTATAACAGAAAAACAAGGTGTCTCAGAACCCCAGCAAAATGCTGCCGTAGCATTTGAACAAAGCTTTAATCTTAACATACCCAAGCTGGTCAATTCTCCCAAAGAATGGGCATAGAGAATGAAATTAGAATCACATGGATGTACAACTTTATGCATTTAGATGCAAGTGAAAATTAAAGGTAGGGTTGAATAGTCTAGTGTGATGCTTTCTCAAACCTTGGCAGTCAGTGCGGCTCAGTCCCTGTTCAACTGCAGATCCCAACCATCCTCACCACATAACTCACTCTGTGCCCAGATTTGAGCTGAGCACAAGACAAGTATCTCCTTCCAAGAGGAAACTCAGTTGAGTTGGGAGGAGTTGTATCCGCTTGCAATGGGATACAAGCCTTATCAATAGTCTTAGGACACACAGTGCCATCCAGGATACCTACTGAGTCAACCAAAACTGGCTTCAGCTGGGGAAAAGGTCCTGATCCTGGCAGAAAATCAAGGACTCATGCACACAGCTTAATACAGCATTGCATCTCCCTTATATTCTGAAGGACCAGCTCTCCCAGGATGGCGACATCGATGCACTTGCATAGCTTTTCTGCTATGGCCTACTCAAGCACATGCAGCAGAGTCAGGGATGGCAGAAATGGCAAGCAGTTGGTGAGCTCAGAAGAGAGCATGTTCTCTCAAACAAGGCCACCAATGTTTTCCCCTCATGATTTCGCAACTTGAATCTTTTCCGTGTGGTCAGATGCTGGGTATGAAGCAGAGCAATCTAGGCAGATTTGTGGGTGAAAAGATGCAAGAGCATAGGGGATAGGTACTGAGCCAGGCCATGAGGACAACTGATACACCCTGAGGACATAACCAGTCTACCTTTATCTGTGTCTGCCTTGAGCATAGCAGCATGGACAGCATCCCCATCCAGCTGGCCTAGAAGTCAGAAGTTAGCTCTGACATGGGTCACATGATTGTATAGATATATCTTTGTCTTAATTTTGGATTGATAGCCCCAAGCACAAATATAAGGAGCTCAGTACCTCCTTCACTACCTGTTCTTTCAGAGTACATGACAAAAATCATATGCCTTTACATGAGAGATATTGGAAGAAGGTTGTGGGGGATACAGAATAAGAACTGTCTATTTTTATTCTGGAAGTGGGCCATCCACCCATTTCTCCAGGAAAGTAATGCTTACTACAAGTGTAATCACTGCAACTGAATCATTATGTTGTCTGGATTTTTCTTTTCTCTCCTTCTGCCTTGTTCAATACTCTGCCCTTGACAATATATCTTTCCAAAGTCTGCTTCACTGAATAGTCTTTAGATAGTTCTGGTACTTTTTAAACACAGACTGAAAGCCAAGTCAGATAACAGATAGAAATCATATATAATGGCAAGAGAACAGAATTAGTGGAAGCTTTATAAGAAAAACGGTATTTAGAAGAGAAATTATTAATCAGTATTGGTTGGAATCTCCTGTAATGATGAATAATTCAATATATAACTGGTAAGAGTATCACTAGCCTGTATCCCTATACATTTGGTTCATCTGAGAATATCACTATGTAAATAGAAAGAGCACAGAAGCACTCCAAGGCCTCTGTAACAATAGGAAATTCTTTATTTAAATGATGGAATTAACATTAGCCTGAGGCTGTCCTGTGAATTTCTGATGTAAAGCTGCAATTTGCATATCTGTGAGTGTGTATGATATAGATTATCGCATATAAATAAAGATCTGCAGAGCTCTCTGAATTTTTCCTGTGCAGATCTATGAGTAAGTAATAATGCACTGCCTATTTTGGATTTCTCTCTGTGCAAAGGAGCATTAACTTCAGAGCATACAAGAGTAATTTAAATTAGTGGTGTGTAATATATGGATGGGCAACAGTCTCTCCACAGTGACTCTGCAGGGCTCCTGTGCAGGAGCAGCAACAGCCCAATCCAAACTGAGACTCTGTCCCAAAATATCACCTTTCCCTGATTTCCCCTATTCCTGAAATCACCTGTTAGTACCCTGTGGAGGACAGCTATGCCTGTGGTGTTGCCTCCCTGAAACTCTAAGCAACAGCAAGGAGTAACCTGGCAAAGTTCAGCTGCACAGGTGGCAGCAAAGGAACCATCCAGAAAAGCCTGTGAACAAACCCACAAGCAGTGACTGACAACAAATGTCACCATCACCTGTGCCCTGCCTCAGAAGAGAGCCATCACAGTCAGAGGACTAGCTCTGACAGGGGAACCCCCAAAGACAGGGACTAGGGGTCCTTTTGCTCCTTTGGCATCATCTGACAAAAGCAATGGGACCAGGCAGAAAACAGCCCCAGAGTACAGACTGCATAATCCTTGACCATGCACCAGCAACTGTCTGATTATTTGGCTGGCGTGGTAACCTTACACTAGCGAGGAATTAACACCAAGGTGGAAGATAGGGATCTCCCAATATGTAGGAGACAGTCTTGATCCTTAATCCACTCCCACCTAGGATTTGAACTGCTGGTAACATCTGCATCCCCCCTAGTAATTCATCCAGCTATGATCCCCTTTGTTTATGTGATGCCCCACTCTGCTCATCTAATCCTGCTCTGATAATGGGAATCATTATACAAATGAGAGGATATAGCACAGATGACAACATAATCTATCTATAACTGCAGCGTTATATGATATTCATGCAGGCAGATATGGAAAGAGAACCCTGACATATAAAGGGTCAGTACCACACTCACTTTGCCCATCTTTGAAAAGAAACACAAGTATGAAACACAATTGCAAAAAATTGTGCAGGATATTGGTGTCACTGTCCATAAACTTGACTTGTTTGACTTGCTCATAGACCATCCATTGGTCTATGAACTGCCACCAGGTTACATGAAATCCCTTTTTTTCAGATATTAGAATTCTAGACTAGCTGAAGGATTTTCTATTGAAAAATTTTAACACCTGGAAGTGAATTTGGATCTTGTATTAATATTTTGCAGCTACATATTCAGTTACATATACATACTTAGACTAACAAAATACAAATTTTCAGAAGAGAATGCAAAGTAGAATGTGTTTAAGACCTCACTTATGATATGGATGGACTAGTTTTATGCCAGCTAGATAAAGTGTTCACTAAGAAGCAACTTACTTGAAGAAGAYAACCAAAGATAAAACTTTTTTCATAAAAATCTATAGCAAGGATCCTTACAGAGGCCAGTAAAAGRTACCAGGATCATATGACATTCCTGAGAGAGCCTTAAAGGAAGTCAGGTGTTATGTGAACTAGTACTGGTGACACATAGACTAAAACTTAAAAAAATTTGGAAGAATATCCTCACTTTTATGGGTGTGGTAGAGAACTGCAAACAGGGTGATTGGTGAATTATGAAAGCCTCCAATGAAGCCTGATGATAAAACAAGAAACAGGTTTGATGCAGCTTTAGTGAGAAAGTCATGCCCTAAAGATCTGCTTGAAGGCATTTAAGGTATGAGCAAGTATATGAATAAGCATAAACTAATTGAATTTTCACAGGTCTCATCCAGGGTTCCTTACCATTGCTTTCAAAAGATAGCAAACTCATCTGGAATAAAAAAGAAGATGCAGGGATATACAAAGGTGGAAAATAAAGAGTGTGAAAGGAAGGTTACCAGGGTGTGCCATGAGACTCTACACTGGTATCTATGCCCTGCTCCATACTGAAAAAAAAATGTTGAAAAGAAGRAAAATACCAAGATGAAAAAGTTGCCAGAGACAGACAGTTATTCACAATAGTCAGAACAAACTCTGTTTAAGAAGTATGTCAGGGGAACACACAATGTAGTGATTGATCATATGACAGAATGCCATTAGAGGTGCGATGCCAAAACAAGAAAAAAGCAGGCACACACAAAAAATATTCTTAACACAGTTGTGGACTCTCTGTTATCTAATACCACTTGCAAAGACAGCAGTTCACAGTTTACTGTTCTGTACCAGGCAAAAAAATGCAAAAACACTATTAAGAAGGAAAAAACAGTAAATCAAAGTAAACTCATTATGCTACCATTATTTTTTTTATTAGTTCATATCCTCAATACTCATGTGGGTCTAGTTGTCATGTTTCACAAACTGACCTTACCCCAAAACACTCCAAAAGTGTTTCAATAAAAAAAAATAAAAAAGATTAAAAAAAACTATAAAGAGGAAGAATTATAAAAGGGTGTAGAATAACACAAGAAAACAGATCCAAACCAGGATTCTGGCCTGCAAAATGACCTGCTGAAGTAGGATGTAGTGAAGATCTGTAAAATAATAAATGTTCTTGACAAGGTAACTAGGGAGCCATGGTTCATTTTTACTCCTGACAAAAGAACTAGGAATATCAGAACCAATAATTACTTTGAAAGTCTGAAACAACAGAGTATTTTTTAACAAAATTCATAGCTAAATACTGGAAGTTAATGTAAAATGAATTCATTAAACTCAACAGCTGTAACACAGGATTTTCTGAACGTGATACATGGATCATAAATGAATTAAATCAGTAAATCATAGAAAATCATAGGTTCAGTCAAGGGGATTATCACTGTATGTTTTTCTCCTCCTTAATACAAGCTCCATTTATTTTTCCACTGCCCAAGAGAGGTCAGACAGATCTTTGAGTGGACCCAGACTTGACGGATCACCAAAAATGATCAACATACTGGTAACCACATCACCCCCTTGCTCTTGCCTCAAACTTGGTGCTGAAGTTCATGCTGAACTTCTCACAAGGCTTCTGTTATGCATAAAAACCTGTCAAAGTACATTGGGAATGAAGTAGGGGCTCATAGCAATTCTGATTATGCCTTTTTTCTTCCAACAAAGGCTTCTGCATGCAGTATTGTGCACTGGAAAAATAGAAGAGCTAACTGCTTCAGTTTTCATCTGAATACTACAGTACACTTTGAAATACTTTTAAAAAAAAGTTGCAAACACACTCAAACAAGTGTAAACAAGGGAAGCAGTGTAGACTTGCAGTGAGTGAAGGGGCCATGGTCACATATATGAGCACTACTCAAACACACAGCTTTGCAGTGCCTCTCCTGGGCTGCCAGGCTTTGAATGCATCCATTAAGATGGAGATGCAGGAAGGAGCACTGGAATGAGCAACAGATGAAAAACAAAAGTTAAATGCTTAGTTGCAAGGCTTTGTTTCTTGATAAAGTTGCTGGGAGGTCAGCCAAAAGRAATGAAAGAAAAGAAACAAGCAGCAAGCCAGAGGAGGTTCATATTTGGTAAAGAGGAAATGTGTCAATACAAGGGTTTGGAGGTGACTGTGCAGAAGCAGAAGTGTAAGTGAAATAACTTATTTTGACGTGACAGCATTCTTGCTAGATTTAAAGCAATAAGTGAAGTGTTGCTAGAAGGTTTCTAATAAGCAATTTAAGAAGTCCCAAGTGCCTGAACAAAAGCTGTGTAACGAAGGGCATGAAGGGGATTCAAAGATGTTAAGCAGGAAGGAAAACATGCAGCACTATATATAGGAAGAGGTAATGAGAAGCGAGAAGTAGAAGGAGCATTTAAACACCAGCAGTTTTAGGTTTTAGTTTTCTAGACTACAACTTGTGCCCTCTAAAGCAGTGAAGGCAGACCAGAGCAGAGTAACTCCAGAGTCAAGAGAAATTAGGATAGATTGGAAAAAGATAAGATGGAAAAGAAAAAACACCAAGAAACAAAACAAAGAGTGATTACAATTAGAACAAAAGAGGGATTAGATATACCATTTTTTGAAGATTTATGTTTTATATTTTTTATATATATGAAGCTTTGGGTATTTCTTTCAAGAAAAGGATGTTACTGAGGTACCCAGAAATTACTTTTACCAAGACTCGATGTTATTGCTAAAAGTTGCCAGCACTAGGAAGCTGAGGATAGTTAAGGATATGAAAGCCGGGAAAGCAGCTGCAAACCTCCATAGTGTGAGGTAAAATCACATAATGATTGAACTCTGTCAGGAGTTTCTAGAGGGCAGAGGGATATACAATTCTACACTAGAGGACAGAAATAGCCAGAGTACTAAATAACACAGCACATAATGTGATAATGAGGCAAATATTTTTTACAGGTTTGAATTAGTAATTGAAACCTTGCAAAAGACTGCACCCAAGAAACAAATTTGTTTCAAGTCATCCTTGTTTCATCTTCTAATTTCATGCAAGGACTGGAAATTATGCATTGTGCAATGCCCAATAAACTTTTTTTATATATTAACTAAGAGATAAAAAATGAAGAGGTTTTTCTATCTGAAGTTTGTGAAGCAGCTGTTTACATTGCGTTCTGAGGTTGAGAGAGGTTTCCTGGTATAAATCAAAGCCGCTCACATGCTATGTGGTATTTCCACTGTGTCCTTGATTATCTAAGAGCACAGCAAGTAATCAAGAGTATCTTTCCAGCTCAGCAGAAGCTATTTCCACTGACTCTTTCTGAAAAAGAGGCTCCACTTCAGCTGAAGTACCTGCTGTAGCTGGAAAAATTGAAGGCTTTCTATTTTCCCCAAGGGGCTATGTGGCTTGTGTCCATCAGTAACCTAGCACATTATTAGCTACAGAAGTATTTACCACTTATGGGAATCTGCTTTTCTTCCTCCTCACTTACAAAATGCTGGGTTTTATAAAACTGTTCACAGATTGAATTCACACCACCTTCTCTGTTAAATCCCTTTGTAAACACACGCTACTGTCAAGTGCTGTGGGCGCGGCCACCAGTGCTGGGAGCGGCAGCTCCGCGGGGAGCTGGGAGGCACCTGAGGAAAAGCAGCTCTGTGCTGCTGGAGTGGTGCTCTGCCTCTGCTGCTTCCCCTGCCCAGGCAATGCTTTCTCAGCTCTCACAGGACGAGGTACCTCCTTGCCACCACCCCACACTAGCTTCACAAAGGGGCCTCTTTCCCTAGACCTGAGTTTCCCCTGAAGGACCAGACTGGAATAACTTGAAGTCCTTATTCTTCTTTCCCAGTCTTCCTAATCTTGTGCACCCAGGATACCTGTGTCTTTATCTCCTCTGGTATCTTCTCTGTTGAAAGTGAAAAAGGCATCCAATGCCAGACTGCAAACATCCAGAATTAACTGTCCGACCATCATTAAGCACACAACATCCGGCCTGGAAATGCCTGACCACTAGAAACAGAGCAGCTGCAAAACTTTCCCAGAAATATGTTCCTATGCCTTAATTTTCCAACACTCAGGAGTGTTAACTCTCCAGTCATACTGAATTTCATCTCCTAGTTTTCCTCAGGCATCGAGAAAGACATGTATTAGAAAATTTCAGTTTATACACTCCATCAGAAATACAGTTATTTGAAGTTTTGAATAGATCAACTTATAATTTCAGGAAGAAGCATTACATGGGATAGTACCTCCCAAAACTTAAAAAAACAAAGAAAAAAAAAAAGAAACAAATTAAATTTTCCCATGAAAGCTACTTAATATAAAGAGTGCCATCTGCTGGCACTGGTGAAGTGAGGCGTTGTTCATAGGCATCGAGGTTCAATAAAGTTTTGCTATGCCCTGGTAAGGGCACATTTCGACTCAGCTGTTTCACACTTCCAGTTTTATTTATTCATGGTATTGCCTTCATAGAATAAAAGGGCAGTCAAGCACAGTGGTGGAGACAGCTCTTGTGTGAACATGGGAGAGAAAAGCATCATCTACTAATTCACATTTTTATATTCAAAGAGTGTCTTTGTTGTTTTGGGATTTCTGCATCTATTTTGCTTTCTTTATCATTAATAGATTTTTGAAATAATTATTTTGGAGAAAATTAAAATTAAAAATGTAAGAGACATTTTTAAAATACTCTGGATGAGACTTTCCAAAGAACATACTTCACCTTGTGCTGAATCTATTTGTACAAATATCAAACAGCTTCAAAAAGCCAACTTACAGGTCTCTGGTTGAGAAGCACATTATTGATAAAATGCTATTGTATACCTGCTTGATCACATGAATTTTCTACAAAACCACATGGATCAAGCCTCCTAAAGTGCTACCTAAATGCCTTTTAGTATTATTGCCTCCTCCATAACCAGGATAAAAAAAATGCAATGAGATGTACCCTGTGTCCTGGATCCTGAGCTGTGCCAACAACAAGCTGAATAGTGAGAATAACTAGGGGGGGATGAGGATGAAGGAAAAGGGGAGAGAATGTACTACCTTGCAAAACACCCTTTTGTCCAAAACCAAAGTTAAAGTAACATTCCCCTTTACTAGCTCAATGACTGCTTACTGAAGAAGTCTACTTTGCTTTTGAGTGTTAGCATTATTTTTGACATTTACACTTCATTCTGCCCTGGTGAAGTTAAAAAAATCTTAGGAAGATTACATCCTCTGTGGAGACAACAGAGACTTTTATTATTTTGAGACATTGGAGTTCAGTTTCTGATTTCCAGCATGTTCACAGCACAAAGTATTTTATTGTCTTCCTTAAAAAATTTCCATTCAGATTTCAACTCACTCCCACTCCCTCCTCTAACTTCTTTAGAGGCCATTACATTACAAAGTGTGCCAGACCAGTTCCTGAATAGTTAAGCTCCTTCCATCTCTCGTACTGATAACAGCTATTCCATTTTGCTTTTCTTATAATGTTTTTTCACATCTGACTCTGTTTGACTTCCTCCACTTTGTTGTGCAGTTCCTATGAATTATTGAGGCAGTTTCCAGTTAAATCTCTCTATCCAAATTAAGCACTCTAATTTTTAACTACCCACTTTGCTATTATCCTAATAGCATTTACTTCCTCTCTGCTGTCCATTTTCTTATCAGTCAGATTAGCAAAAAAGCCAAGAAGGTTGCTTTGCCAGGTACTAAACTAAGCAAATATCTCTGCATTGGTGCTTTCACTGGTCTGATGATACACATTATCTTCATAAATATTTGTCCTCTAGGTCTGGAAAATAGAAGAATTCCAAAAAACCTCTTTGAACATCTCCCATCTAGCACAACTCTTTGAGCTGCTCAAGCCATTTTCTTGGTGAAGTGACAGTGAAAGGATTCTGCCGCAGCCTGTTTAGAATGACTTTCACACTCGGCCAGTCCCTCACAGCATTATGCTTGGACAGATTTCACACAAAATTCTTTTCCATTTCCATCCACTTTGATGGCCAGTGTCTTCACATTTCTTATCCAAAAAGTCATCTTTCAGAGCAGCCTTAGGTTCCTGTGAAACTTTGGCCATCTTTCTTCCTTTTTGCTTTCTGCTTATCTGTCGCCTTCTCTTCTTCTTCAGCCACTAGCCCCTGCTGTAACCATTTATTCAATCTCTTCCTTCTTGCTGCTCAATATTCTGTCTCTAGAGGTTGCACCTCATCACTCCTTTCACAGAACAAACTCTTTCCATAGATCAAACTCCTTCAAAAGATTTCCTTCACATTCTGGTATTTTCTTCTGCCTTGTCTTCATTTTAATATATTTCCAGAGGTCTCCTTTTCATCTGGGGATCTGCCAATCAACTCATCTGCAACTACAGTTATGTTCGTGCTCTTTCCTTTCATCTTATCTGTCATATTCAAACACATTTCTGTATTCTACCCTCATTTCTAGCTGCATTTCAGTCTCTCACATTTTTTTACCTGAACATTATGAGATGACCCTTCATGCATATGTAAATTCTGTCAGAAACTCACTGAAGGATAACGTACACTTACAGCTTCTGCATCCAGTCATCTTCAAGGTTTCTGCCATATTTTGGTCTTCTCCACTGGTGCCCAAGCTGCTACTTTTTTTTTCTTCCTTATCTTAGTTTAAAATTGAACAAACCATCTGCATACCAGTGTCCTCCCCAAAATTCTTTTACTAGACTCATACCAGCTTCTAGTTGCTTTGATTCTGACACCTTCTTACCTACATTAGCCTACCACTTCATTTAGGGTTAACTCTGATCAAAGGCTGTGATCAAAGACTTCCTCCTTGTGCTGTTTAAACTAAGCCATATGGCTTTGCCACACAGCTTATCTAGTCTTGTTTGAACTGGTTGTGCACTTCCATGCACAGCAATCATTTCCAATCATAGTAAGAAATTCATGTGGATTTTCTGATGCACTTATGCCAAAGCTCACATTCCAGTTACCCCAGGCAGAGAAGCTGCCTGGTGCTTTGGAAATTTGAACCATAATTTCATAATTCCTCACTCATCCAGCAGTAAATACCTGGAAGAAGGTGGGCATGCTTTGCCTCTGGGATATGAGTTTGGTTGAGTTTCTTCTTTTTCAAAACTAAAACATCAAAACAGAGTTCAAGCATGAAAAAATGGACCGGGCTATGCTGCTGATAATTTGAGAAAAATATACCAAGAGTCTAAAACCTTCCTAATGAATCTGCAGATATTGATAAATACAGGGGAGGACTTCATATGATGGCCCTCTCAGTCCAGGCAGGGTGAGCTTCTTAGATATCCTCTGATGTAGCCAGTAATTTTTACTAAATAGTCCATTTGGGTCTCGACATTACTGATTTTCCCCCTTGCCTCTTTTTATTCTCCAAATAAAAATGTGAACCAAATTTTAAATTTGAACATTACTCTGCAGAGGTAGAAGGTGAAAAAAGTGTATTTTGTTTCACTTTAAAATGCCTAGAAACATTTTGGTTGCAATAGAAAAATCCTTTTCTGGGAAAAAACCATCAGTATTCAAGATGTTACCAAACACTGCAATAGATTATAATAATTTATAGGAAAACCATGTCTGCAAAAAGAACCAAGAGTGAGAAATAGGACTGGAAACACAACCCTTGATGAACTCCGAGTGTTTTTACATCTGAAACTTGGACCATTAAATCACTGGCTCAGAAATCATTATGCTGACTTCAGACCCCATAGTCTTTTCTTGGTTTCGGTGCTATAATTTTTTTTATCTGGAGACTGAAATGCTGTATGCTACACTCCCCTTCTCCTGGTATCTCATTTTACAATAATGTACATATTATCTTTCTAATCTTTACAATTTCTATCATGAAAACATCATATTCAGAAAATACTAATGTATTCATGCAACTTCCAGAACTCTAATAGCATGAACACTAATGTATTGTACTGTTACAGCTAAAACTTTGACTAAAGAATCAAAATAAAATGCTTATAAATGCCATATATTAGACTGCCTGGTTTGTTATAAGGTAATAAACAGAAAAGCTTGCATCTAGTCATTCATGGTTGTTAAATAAGATTCTTTGTGACTTGCAAAAAAACTAGAACACAATGAAGAATTATCAGTGCATTCTCCACGGAAGTCATCTACATGTGTTTATTTAATAAACAGAAGATGGCTTTATTATACACATTTGATTTCCATATGCAATCGTCTCCTTATCTGTCACTTGTATCTAAGCAGGGTGCTTTATACAAATCTGAAAATGAAAAATTCAGAGCAGGGCACAGGAAACTCATTTAATGTCGAGTGCAGTCAAAATCAAGATTTCTTTATTTGTAGTAACAACGCTGTTAAATCAGAAAATTACTCTCCTTTTCTGCATGTCCTTCTTCCTTTACAATTCAGTTGTTTGATCATAAATTGTCGAGTGCAATGACTTGTCTCCTCCACTTTCCACACTGGTCGAGACAGATTAAAAACTCCGGCATACCACCAACCAGTCTCAGCATACCATTAGCATATATATGAGATTTGAGACATTTTCTAATATTCTCCAGCAGAACTCATCTGTCAGCCAGGTGATGAATTATAAAAACTCTTAGCTTGTTTAGAAAAGAGGGGGAGAGTGAGAGAGAGAAAGAGAGAGACAGAAGAGGAAAACACGATCCCACCTTTCTTGTTCATTTTACCCATCCACCCTTGCAGTTAGTCATACAAATAAACACTAACCTCAATAAAAGAGACATAGTGTGAGACATTTAAATACACAAGAAGCACAGCACAATTAAAGGCTCATGAAGTAGATAGAATTCTGGAGTGGTCAGTGATCTACATAAATAATTTTGAATACATTTTTTTCCACCTCATATTAACCTCATAAGGTACATTACAAAATCCACAGAATTATCATAAGCTGGTAAACCAGCACAAGGAGTGTGTAGAAAGTAGTGGAATAATTAAAATGGAGAATCCATCCAAATTAGAGAAGATTGGGATATTTTTTGCAATTGTTCATGAGTTCGAGTTTTCATGCACATTCTGAAAATTTTGTGTATTCAACTAAAAAATTTAACATTCTTTATTTGCATTTCATTAACCTGTTTCATTTTTTTTGCTGACTAAAAGGTGGAAATTGAACAATGATTTCTTGTGACTTAAATGAAGATAGTATGAGCTCTATGAGTAGGAAATAACAAATACATGAAGTCACAAATAATGAATATTCCTTCAAATGTGTCAGTAGATGATTACAGTTTATGAATAAATTTGAAAACTACCAAATTGCTACATGGATGCTTTATATTTAAGGAAGGTTAATGTCTATCATCATAATTTACACAATCATCAACTCTTAATACAATTTTTAGTATCTAATATTAACTAAAAGTAGTTTTTATTTCCTGTGGACTCTTGGAATTGGAACTGGGAAAATATTAAAACATAGATACATACATTTTCCACAGAACAAATTCCCAGGAATAAAGCTCTTCACAAACTCTAGGAAAATTTGGTAAATACTGTCATAAAAGGGATAAAGGAGATCTTTTAAAATGCAATTTTATTTCATGCTAACATTTTTAACATACTAACTTCTGAGTGTGACAAATCAGGGGTTTTTTTCTCAACTTTGAGAGGTGAAAAAATTGAGTCAACTTTTGTTTTCAAAATAGCATTTTGTTTAAAAATTATCCTATCCACAAAAATAAAGGAGAAAAACATTTAGAAAGAATTAAATAAAGAATTTATTTTTCATGAGCTGCACTAAAAAAAAATCATAATATATTCCAAGTATGTTACAGTACAAATATGACAAGACAAATTCCATTAGAATTTAACTACAAGTTCTGTTAATAAATGTACAAGTTAAACAATGCATATAAGAACTTGGTTTTTACACAGAAATGTATTTGAGATTTAGGGCACTGCACATCAAGCTGGTATAAACTATGGAATAAAGACATAATTATTTTTTAGGTTGGAATGCATATACAAAAAGTCACAGATTTATGCTAGTAAACAATTTGAAAGAAGATTGGGATTCAATCCTCTTAACAATAGTGTGGTATTTGTGTTAATGTACATGAGATGTGTGTCAGAGGATAAAGGTTTTAGCCAGTARAGTGACGACACCGATGCGTACGTGGACTAAGAAATTAATGTATATAAATATTGAAGTATAAAAAAGCATGATTAAGGAATAGTTATTTGGAACTGATACTGAATGCCAAGCAATCAATATTTTTCTGCTAAGCTGTGAAGCTTTTGAGAACACAAGTTAGCAGCTAGTGAGCTATTTTCAGTTGGAGCACTTGTTCCAAGTTTTAGTGAGAAGCAGAGTTATCAAAACCATAATCGGTTTTAGTTTCCATTTGGAGGTGTACACAATATCATTATAAATTCTTGCATTTAGAATGCTGAATTAATTTAAGGAACAGATGTGTAACTGGTCCTTTCTCTGCATGATAGTCACTGTCTGGTTGCAGTACATCTGCATTTTTCAGGAATTTAATTTTGAAAATGATAAAATAATTTTTAAAAATTTGGACTCAGACCAATACTTCCCCCATGAAATACTTGCATTTACCATCAAAGAAAAGCAACAGCACATTACTAGACATATTAATAGTCATTAATTGATAAAGATACATATACATACAAACTATGCCTTATTTAGAGCACATTAAGAGTAGTAGCACACAATGGTACTGTATTGCCAGGTTTCACTGAAGTCATAGAGAACAAAGTGTGATGTGGACATCCATCTGTTTCTTTGTCCATTTACACTRAATGTATTCAGTGAAATTACCAGCACAAGAAACATTACACTGAGGTACTTCATCCTGATTTTCATTATGTTTTGGAGTTATAACTTAGGCCCTTTAAGATTCTGAAAAAAATCTCCTACAACACTAAAGAAGAGTGTTTCAGGGCTAAAAAAGATAGCTTTGGAAATCAAAACAGATGTTCTTGCAAGACTGCAAAGCCAGTCTTGTAGATTTAAATGATCCGGATAAGTTGCAAGCTGAAACTTTCAGAGATTTGCCAGCAAAACTTAGCAGTAAAAATCTGGTTAATATTAAAAGCAGAGATGCTTTTCCAACATAATCCTAAATGGATTTGTTGTATCTCATTTTCTTAAGCAGCTTCAGCAAAGAAGTGGAATGAGAAAAAGCAGCATGCTTTTACCATTTCCACTACAGAAAACTATGTGGAAAAACTCCTGAAACCTGTAGGTCTAAATCAAGTTCCAGAAAGCCCCTATTTTTAATTGATTATAATGAGCAACAGAGTATCAAATAAGAATACGGAATCCAAACTGACTTAACTTTGTAAATTCAGGCCGATCTGCTGGTCAAAGCTGAAACAAAGGTCTCACATTTATGTTTAAGGAAGCTTGAGTCCGGCTGGGCACCAGGCATTAGAGTGCGTTAGGTTTTTCTTCTCCTAACATGTCACAAAACTGTCTCTGCAAAATAGAAATTAGATTTTGCTAATTTCAGTGTAGGTAATATATACTTTGTAGTTTTTCCTTTAACAAAGTCAAGCAAATGGTTAATTCTTCATTGATCTGTTCTAGTATTCCCAGCTGTACAAGGAAAGAAGTGGAGAATAAAGCAGAGGCAGTTACATTGTATGATATAATAAGCAAGATTATTGGCTGAAGAAGTCTTTTATCAATGCAAAATTCATGGAGGAAAAAATATCACAGAAATTATGTTATTGGCACATTGATAAATGACATGCCTACTTAACTGGGATCACTGCCAAGGGACAGATCCAGTTTCATGCAGGGTTTCAGTCCCCTTAACAGCACCAGCAGATAAAGTGGCAAGCAGTTTATTTTGTGGTGCTTGCAGATCTCTCCATATGTGGAACGGTAGGATAAATGTCCTTTAGTCATGCCATTATTGATCATTCTGGCATTAGTCTTACCAAGTCAAAGACATCTAATATAGATGTTACACGTGTTGCAATTGATTTAAAATTTTTAATTACTTGCCTGGGTGCTGCTTGAAATAATTTAAATAATCTCAACATAGTGGAAACTAGTATGTCATAATCAAGATATTTGTTCATTATGGATAGGTGCATTTCAAATGCAAAGACAGTAACAACAGCACTTCCATTGCTGCCACAATGCTTTTACCCCATGTTAACAACAACCCAGACACATTGGTGTTTCAGCTGCACTTCCCACTAAAGCTCTGAGCCATATTCTAATACTGGGCAGCTTCAATGACACAGAGGAAACCTTACAAAATGTGGCTCTCTGACTAGGTATTCTTCTATTTAGGAAGATTATTGATCCAGCTCCTCTCTAAACTATGCCATTTTCCATCTGGAACAGCTTAGAGAAGGAAGAATGCATATTTAAGACCAGTTGTCTTTGTAAGAAATAAATGATGATGGTGGAAAACAAGGAGGGACTGAATTTGCCATCAAAATCTCTTTAAAGCTGCCTTTTCACAGTGAATTATCGAAAACTAACCATTTCAACAGAACATGCTGAATCAAATTCTCCTTTCATTATGACCTCTTCTGCTGTTTGTTATTATCTCTTTCATTTTATCTCCTCTTTCTTTCTCTTTTTTTGTTTATTTCCTTTGACCACTTAATAAACAGACCTTTGCACAACAAATGGATCCCACATCTTCCCCTCCCAGGTGAATACTGTAACCACTAGGCTGTAAAATGTCTCTCTCTCAAACTACTCTACACACAGCAGTGCAGTTTTAACAGGAAAGGAGAAAAACTATTCCAGTTCAGCCTCTCTGCAGGCAGAGTTGTAGAAGATTTGAAGCCTTTTAGGCAGCCAGAACTGTCTCAGGCTTCTCATAATGTTAGCAAAATTGAATTTTGCCTTCTGAACACCACCATGGGTAAGAGACATCCTTGCCATGGGTAAGGATGCAGGGAGGAGGAGTGGCACCAGACTGAGTAGGACAATGGAGAGGTCACAGATCTTCTCCTGTCTGCACTGATGTGACACTGCAGCACTGGCTGGGTGTGAATTCCATCCAGGAATAGAGCCTGCCCCATCACACTCACCCTTTCTGTAGCAGCAGCAACAGCAACCAACCCAGGTACAGTCATGTTGCTGCTCTACACATCTCCTTGCTTTGCCTGTTTCTGGAGATAGCCCCATCAGCCGTGAAGGGCTTCCAATCCCGCCTTCTACTATCCTGAGCACAGAAACTGCTTTGCTGTGAAAAATGCCAATAAAGTTACTGGCTTTCCCTGTATTTTCAGAAGAGTCTCATCCCAATAGTCACTATCCAGTACCATCTCCAAACACTTCCTGGAGTCAGATTTTTAAAGCATCCAGAATTTGATAGAAGATCTACTTTATTGCTTCCAGATGGTCTAAACTGCTCTTATTGATCAAACCTGGGACAATTCTGATTGAGTAAATGGAGCCAGGATGCCTGAGAGCCAACATTCAGCAGACGAGCTGCAGTTCACAGTCTCAGATGTTTGTCTCAGATTTCAATCCACAGGCTCAAGTTAATCGTAATTCCTTCTTTAGGTCCATTCATGTTTGGACAGTTGGGAAGTTTTATGTAAACCTCATCAATTGCAGTACACGCATTAAACAGCAGACCTGTACCTGGAGGAACAGGTGCACTTTATACAGCAGGAACAGCATGTCACAAAACAAAGTACATTTCTGTAAAAGCTTTCTCTGATAAATCTTTTTGACCCTACAGCCTGCTCATCAAACCTTCACGTGCAACAAAGAATGACTTAGGTTAACATTATGGTGAAATGAGGGCCAACAACTGGAGCCTTATAACCTCCAAAAACATAACACAGTATAAACTATCCTAATTGACATGAAGACTAATGCTCTGTGTTGAGGTGTAAAACAATGCCCAAATCCTGCACTTTCCTGCTCCTTGCTCATAGAAGATTAACACTTTGCAAACCTATTTCCAAAAGTCAAATTTTGAGAAAAGACTAATATATTTTGTAGATAATATTACACACAAAAAACAGTATATCATCCTGTACTGAAAAATACAGAAACTCCAAGATATCTAAACACGTAATAAGGTGAGTAATATGATGATCAGCTTGCCTTTATAACAATCAGGGGTCTGCTATGTTGGCAAAATCTTAGTTATTACTTATTATTATTTTTAATTTTAAAAAATATTTATTTTTATTATTTTATTACATCTTTGGAGCAATATTATTCTTTTATAAAGGAAAAAGTATAAAACAGGGTACAAAAATACAAATATAACTGTTAATTATCCAAATTTCTGTATAGTTTGTTTCATCAGATGAATTTAATTGTAACTACAGAAGTATTCAGACCTATTAAGAGCTAGAATACAAAACTATGTTTTATTAGATAAAAATAAATTTTTTTATTACATGTTTGGTTTTTTAAGTCATATAAATTACTTTGAGTATTTTCAAAACATACTGACAGCTAGACATGGAAAAAATAATGCTTATTAAAAAAAAAGAAAAAGAAAGATGTAATTTCTGGGTAGACCTTGAAACAATCATCAGCTAGGACAGACTCCATAACCTTCAGGTTTCAGGAGAGAATATCCCTGTAATTAAAATGGAACAGAGCTTGGGGAGTCAAGAAATTGCAAGAGAACAAAAACATCAGGCTAAAAGCAGTAAATCAAGGATTGACTCCAGGGAGGAAGGGGTAGATCAAGTGGGGCTCGAAAATGGAACTAAAATTCATAAGAGTTGGGCAGAGATGTCCAAACTGGAAAGCACAGTAACACAGCAGGAGAACTGAGAGGAGCACCTAGCAGAAAATGTAACCTTTGTGTACCTTGGTTCCAACTAGACTGTCTGGAGAATCAGGACCAACAAGTACTGCCTCATTTATTTTTTTTAATTCAGGTTCCTAATGTATTAGGGGTCTTTGCAAATTTTAGTAAAACAATTTTTCTATTATAAACTTAGCATTCGTGGATACTGACTAAAGACATATTTCCAAAAAGACTACATGGCTCAACTCTTAAGGCACATGAGACATTCTGCTTTCATCCAGGGGAGGACTGTAACCAGAGCACACACAAAAACATTTTACAGTAGGCTACTTCTGGATTTAATTTGTTAAATTCTGCCAGTTCTTCTTTTCCTGGCTTATTTCCTGTGAGGAAAGACGACTTTAAAGGGTCTCAACTACATATGTTTAAATGAGGACTTTGGTCAGGATAGAGGGAGTTTTCATGCCTACATAAGGTCAGAAAAGCAATTTGTGGTTGAACATGTCAGATGTATTGTCRGAAAAGGTCCAGCTCCAAGTCAGGGAATTGACGCGCATACATTTTTTAGGTTTGAACTGTACTGTAAGATGCAGATCATATGAGTTCCACCTGAACTGAGATGAAGACTCAATGAATCTCTGACAAATGTCTGCTCTCCAGCACAATGTCTAGGAGTGCCTGCAGTCAACTCATATTTCCATTTTGGATGGCAGTCATGCAAATGCATTACCTTTTTCTAAGGTAACCCTAACACATATCTTAATCTATGATGGGATGGGAGATGGTTGAAGACACATGTAACTGTCTCTGTTCCCTCATGTGCACATAGACCTTCCCTCAAGACACTTGGACAATGATGAATTCAGTCTAGTCCAGTGCTCAGTCACACACATGGTAAAATACCTTTCTTTTCAAGAAATGGAGTACCAGAAAACTCACTCAGCTAAAAGCTAAGGGACCAAAGTCCTGGTTACTCCTGCAGCCTGCAGGAGTTGAAGTCCATATCTCACACTTTTCCAGGAAGGAACATTTACCCCTGGAATATTGATTAGGCTTAGGACTGGTTCACTTTTCCTCTTACCTGAAAAGATGAGGGCAGTGTCAAAAAATGAAAGATGGGCTGAGTAGCTCAATATCAAGGTTCAGCTTATGCAGCCTCAGCTCAGGTACCCAAATTACAGGAGCAGTAATACTCCACGTGCCCTTGTCCCACATAGGCCAACATCCAGCTTTAAGCATTCTTAATTCTTTGAGTTCTTATTTCTTTATTGCCTAGGTAGATAGGGAGTTAGATAGCTAGTTTATATGTTTTAAACTACATTTGCTATGACCTTAGGTCTGTGTTCATTCAGGTGCTATGTGTCCAACTTGGGATGTCTGATCCTGACCACAATTGCAACCTTGCTATGGTTTAAGCCCACTGCAGCAGCAGGAGAATGCTGGTAAGCATTGCAGACACTGTAAAAAACCACAGCATATCAAATACAAATATGAAAAATTGTAAAACATACTTGATGGTTGTGAAAGCGAAGATTCAAATTATTCAGTAATTGTAGTTGTTGCTAGTTCCTTCCCATAATAGTAGGCTACTACTTCATCCTCATAGGTATCCTCTTAATAAACCAGCATAAAAAGCTTACCACTTGCTTGGAATAATAATGCTATCCAGAATGGCAAAAATCTCATTCTTAGCAAAAGACATAAAGTCAACATTTTTCAAGACCACCAAGGACCTCAGCTCTCTTCAGGTTTGTTTGCTACTGATAAATTCAAAGTAAGAAGAGGAAGCAATTGCATTAGTAAAGAAAACATTGATAAAATTCATTTATGGAGTAACATCTCCCACAACACCTGCAGATGACTCAGTCTACTTCTTCATAATGCACCTTAAAACAGTAAGCATCATAGGAAGAGTGTTTCAGTGACAGCTGTAGTAGAAATTGTTTTGCTTTGGCAAGATCCTGTTCAGTACCCAGTCTTGTTCAGCACCAATTTAGCTATAGAAATTACTATTAAAGTTAGCTCAGACCTATATGAACCTAATCACAGTGGATCTAAATTATGTATTAAAAAAACACTAAAATCAATGAAATATRTGCTCTCCAATAAATGAGAGTTCTACCCCTAATATCTGCTTAGTGGTATACTATAGATAGGAATGTAGAAGCAAGTGAAACTTGCAAATGCAACCTCACTGGAATCAGTACTACTAGTTTTACTCCCAGTAAAATTTGAGAGAATTGTGTAGGATGGCCAGATTGATGATATTTACAAAGCCCTATCCTATGCTGCGACAGTAAATCCTAAAGGATTGAGAAGAAAGAATATGTTCCTTTGCACCGTGCATCTATCAAATAGGTGTGTACCAATTTATCTCTTTTTCTGTCATAATAAATTAAGCAACAATAGCCAATGAAATGGTCAGAAGACTGGAACTAGACTACACATGGTTGCAATCTGAATCTCATTCTCTCCTCAAATGTGAAACTTTCTTATAAAAATGTTCTGCGACTATGGAAATTTATCTGCATTCTACCCTCTCCTGAGCCCATTAAGGTAACTGATAGACTTTAGATTACAGTGACTTGAAAAAAATTACTTTTTTAGTATAAAAAAAAAGAAGACATTCCGAGAACAGAAAAGAACAAAACCCTACCTTTTCAGTAAAAACAGAAGGCAACAGAAGCTTTGGAACAAGTGCTTGCCAATAGAAGGATTTCATGCTCTTGTTAATTAAAGGAACAAAGAAAAAACAGTGCAGTAGGCTGTATCCTACATAACAGCTTCTACTAATAAAAAGTAATAGACAATTTCCTGCATTCAATTCTTTTGAATACTATTATACCAGGTAATAGAGTTTTGGAAATGGAAGTCCTAGCAGCCTGTCAGAAAGAGCTTTCTTCCACTTTTTTTTATTAAATGACTAAGTGCAGCAGTCTGTGTCCTATCTCTCCCTCTTGCATCTATTGGATTGTATTATTTTACATTTTGATTGAAATGATGTCACCAGCAGATAAAAGCCTGGCCCAGGCATTGTAATTGAATCAGCCTGAGTTGTTTATTCTAGTGATCTACAGCGATGCTTTCCTTGTCCTAACACAGAATACATAAAAGATCTCCTCTTGTTTAACATGCTACTGATTAGATCTATTTTTTTAGAAGGAGGAGAAATCAAATTGGGGGGTYGAGAGAGTAAGAACTGGAGTTTAGGGGGAAAATTGGAAAAAGCAGATGAGAAGAGACACCATCTGCAAAACTTTCCATGTGTGACTGAAAGTTTAAACAAATAAATTTCACACGGCATCAGGACCAGATGCAAACAGATTTGATTGACAACATTTAAATAACAGTTAATGGGAAAATCCACAATTTTTGGAAGGTTTTTCATGCTTAGGTCCTAAATCAGACACGTTCAAGTTTTTATTTAAAGATAATGCTAATCTTGAAGGAAGAAATATTTTAAATTAGTGGGGGCTTTACTGCTCTAAAAATACAGTATGTTGGATATAAAATTATCGCTATTAATATGTTCTGTTTTCACTTAAAGCATTTTGCATTTTAAAAAGAGTTAAAACTACCTTCCATTTCACAAGTTGTTTCAAAAGTTGCTTTCTTTGGTAATTATTTTAAGAGAAAGTCTGTCTTTTATGCTAAGTGCTGTTTCTTTCTTTTTTGTAGTTGCCCCCCACACATGCCCCTGCCCCCTCTNAAGGCCTCAGTCAAATAAAGGAAAAATTCCACTATTTTATGTCTGTCATGTGCATACCTTCACACAAAACTGCGACAGCATTTTTGGTGGTGACAGGGATGGTGATGAGTTTTCTCTTCTTGGTTTGGTTTTGGGTTTTTTTACTTCTGGGTCTTTCAATCATACGTACAATCATACGAGGTTTAGTAGTAGTACCAAGATGAAAATAAGCCAAGCCCATCAGGCAATTTCCAGAGCTATTTTCTACTTTAAATCTGTGTTTTTAATTGTTTGCCTCAAGTCTGAAGCTGGGCGCTTATTTAATTTGCTATCTCTATGAGAAGGAAACAAAAATGTAATTTCAGAATGTATTTAAGAGATAAATAGATTTTTTGAATGCAAAGAAAAACTACTTTATTAACAACTACAATTAATAAAGTATTGCTATGGAAATGGCTATTAAAGATATTAGTGAAAAATTTAATTTGGGGAACATTTTATAATCCATTTTAATATGGGCAACATCTGTGATAAGACTATTTTCACATATGTGAAAATTTAGGGTAGCAATAAAAGTTTTTTAGAAGTAAAATAAAAATCCATCTACAATCTCTAAATATCTTAATTTACTGTTATTTCCTGAAAATTTGCTACAATGTATAAATAAAAAATACATTTCCCATACCATTTGCAGTCTATTTAGCACTCCTAATAACTGAATTATAAAATTCACTTCATAATAATTGCGGATACCAACCAAAAAGACCTTAGAGACCTTCATTTTTTTGTAAATCATTTACTTTCCTGAAGGTATCATTATTTGAAAGCATTTGTAAAATGYGCTTATTAATATTTCTAGTCAGTGATGAACTCGGAGCTAGGAAGGTACAAGATGCACTCTTTACATTAATGAATGTGTTTGTTTGCAGTGTATTGTAATGAATGCATTTTGACTGAAGGTAACCCTTTCATTTCCATTGCTTAGATTGAGTTCGGTAATATTCCTTGCAGCTATCTTGGTTTTCAACACTGCTACTCACTATGAAAGTACTCATTTCATAAAAACAAAACAGAAATAATGAAGAAATTAATGAAGATCTGTCATTAATTTTTAAAACAAACTTACACAAATGTGTATTACAGTTGGCCTTGTAACATAGAGACATACTATTCTGTGACTAAATAGAGAGAYACAGGCTCACCAAAGCACCAACTCATATTCAGTCCCCAGAGCTGGTTAAATATCATTTGCATCACAGAGGTTACACATTTAGTCTCTGGGAAAGAAAAAAAAAAAAAGTAGGCAATGTTGATTTAGCCTCCCTTCAATACTCTCCAGCAGCTGCCTCAGGGAATAGCACTCAGAGGAACATCCCAATATGCCATGCTTTTTCTCACCATCACATTACTTTCTTGTTAAAGCATAAATGGTTGGTAAAGGCAAATTGATTTCAACAAAGGAAAACCATTGCAAACATGAGCTCCAGCATTCAATCCCCCTAAACATGCACAGAGATTTATTTATAATTCAAAGATGCAGAATTAATTTTTTAATAGCAATTTTCATGATTTTTGGAGTTTCCACTGTGAATTCCTCTGATGTCTGGAGGTCTGGCAAACATCCTAATACCATCAGTGGGATTCCCTATTTTAATGGGAGYTGTTTCAGACACTGCCAGCAGAAAGGTGTGAAAAAAAAGAAAAGCCCATAACTTCCATTTATTGTTTGTAGTAATTTCCTTTTAYTATTTGTAGACAGTATCTTATGAGAGGCTTTCCTTGTGAGATTTGCAGCTACAAGCACATTTGATAAACTAGTTAGGGACTTGCGCAATCTGATCAAAATCAAATTAAACTTTCAAGCCTCTTAAAGCTTTCAAAAAGAAATGTAAGCTGGCAAAACTTAACACCAAGAAGCAAAAAAAGTGACCAGAAAACAGACAGCTAAACAGTAGTGCATGTGTCAGAAATGCAGCAAAACGTGAGAGAGACGATGCATGGCTGTTTGCTTGATTTAAATAACTGCATATTAAAAGACACTCAAATCCAATTATTAATGATGTTTAACCTGGAATATAGACCCAACACCCTTCCTTCCTCCAGTGCTCTAAGCATGTGGAAGTCATCTCTATGATCAACAACAAGATCACATAAGAGAGTAATTTCTTGGGGTTTATGGGTGGGAATGGCAAAACTGATGTTCAGAACAACATAGGTTTCACATTAAATAATGTGCTTTTAAATCCTGAAAAAAAAAAAATTATTTTTCCTTTCTTTAACTCATTCAGGAACCTGAAATGAGTGCTCAGCTTGTATTGGTAGAAACATTACTAATAGTTCAGGTCTGTTTTTAATCACAATACCAGGCTTGAATACAAAATAAAACAAGCAAGATGCTGAAATTTCAAGTATATCCTGTCTCTAACCAAGGTATGGAATACAGGAAGAAATAGGGTGTTCATTATGAGAAATGGAAGTTTCCTTGATCAATTGTCTTGTTTTGGATATAAACAATATATCACAACCTAAATCCAACTCTTGCTAAAGCAACTTGAGTAAGAGACTGGATTTTCAAAAATGCTATGCCCCAGCAGACTGCCCTGAAGTCAATTATTTAGAAAGCTAATTGAGAAATCCAATATACTATCATGMTTTWGAAAATTCTGATCCAGACAATGTAAATAACTGCTGAGATAGTCAAGTACACATAGGTCCTCCTGCTTTTTCTCAAAACTGATACTTCAGCTCTGTTTTTCCTTTTCTTTTAAAAAATAATTAGTTGTAGCAGCTATGCAGCTCCTTCATAAAATCAAAACAAAACCAAAACCACTGTGTTACTGTCTTAGCATTAAGGAACAGTTAGAAAATCTATAAAAATAAASATGTTAGTGTCAGTCTTTAAGGGGTCATTATAGACTAAAACAAATGTAGAGATATGAATAACTGTTTGGCTATRTATATATATGCATATATACACACACAAGAACATACACATCTGAAAAGCATAGGGCGCTTCTATATTATTTCTGAAAATATCTAAAACCTGATTATTTACATTGTAYAAAATGTGATTCTTTCTTAAAATATACTGCAGCTGAGAGAAAATGTGTCTATGTAGCATATTTTTTCATCCAAAGTGTGAATATTTAAAAAAAAAAAGTTTACATGTCATTCTGTTCCATCTTTGCATGTACTTGCTCTTTATCTCTAAAGCAGCATACGTTCCATATGAGAGAGGGGGTTGCCATGGTATCTGCACTTTAAAAAATTGAATAGCAGATCTAAAAGAAGCATAAAATCGATTTAACAAGTTGTTATGTAAGTTACCCTGGCCCATAAGGATGAAGTCTATGCACCTATTTCTACATTTAAAAAAATGTTTATTTAAAAAAAAAAACACACACAATTGGATATTTTTAGTCACAGAACTAAATACACTCCTCATTAGGTTGGTCTCATCAACTTACAAATCATTTGGGCRTGCAT
The DNA here is from genome assembly GCA_014549065.1 of Cardinalis cardinalis. Classification (NCBI taxonomy): domain Eukaryota; kingdom Metazoa; phylum Chordata; class Aves; order Passeriformes; family Cardinalidae; genus Cardinalis; species Cardinalis cardinalis. The sequence continues at coordinate 8,940,900 of JACDOX010000007.1, forward strand.
GTGGATTTTCAACCTTTTTTTCCTTGTCTCTTTAAAAATACAACAAAACACATAAGAAGTAAAGAAATAACTCTAAGCAGTGATCCTAATATAGAAGATAAAATGCTGACGTATAATCCGAGACAAAAATAAACCTTACTTAAAAATTCATTTATTAACTTCTTACTCATTCTAAAGAAAAGACATTTCAATAAACATGCACACTTCTTTTTCTTTTTTAACTACTCAAAAGTAATTCCCATTACTTTGGGACCTCTTTTAGGTGCAGGCACAAAATAGTCCCAATTTGAGTCCCCAGTCTGCAGGGGACTTCCTGCCTAGTTTCACATGCAAATTAAAGAAACTGTGTTTTACCTCTGTTTGTTTGTTGGTTGGTTGGGGTTTGTTTTTTTGATTTGTTTTGTTTTCTAAAGAGAGAAATAGGAATGGAAGAGGACAGCTGGAAAATGAAAGCTTGTTCCAACACTACATCCTCTCAACTTCCCCGCAGGATAGGTTACCACCAACTCATTGAGTAAACCCCACACAGAATCATCACCTCCACCAAACACCCTCCTTGGAGCAGTAGAGCCTTTTGGAAAAGGTCAATGTTACCTAGCAACTAAGAGCCAGTGCCTTTTAATAAATTAACCCCTTCACATGAGCTTTGGTGACATCTCAAATCTCAAAAGGACACTGGACRTTTTATTTTCACTTTAATGGGTTCAATTGTCAAAAATTGCCTGACAGAATCATGGCTGAACCCGGGAATTCTTTTAAGGATTGGATTTATTCTGTGGAATACATAATCCTAACATTGCTCAGATAGAGTTATGCTGATCTCCTGTAAACTCATACAAAAATCAAAGGCTGCTTCACAGAGAGTTTCAGAATTTTGTATGCCATTTTTGTATGTTTCCACAGAGGTGGAAACTTGGCTGAAGTGAGGTCCCAGAACAGGACACTCCTAAAACACAGTCAAGGTCGATGTTCAAGACAAAGASCTCAGAGAAGCCACAGACACTGCTCCTGCTGCAAGGTGGGCGTGCAGTCTTATTGACTTGCTCTCCACTTTGAATCTCACTTTGAATGTAAATCCCATATTGAAATAGGAGATGAGTATGACTGGAAATAGGAGAGACTCTTTGGCTCAAGGATCCTAAATAGCTGACATTCTGGGGATTATAGAGCTCAAGGTAAAYGCCAGAACTGTCAAATAGGGGCAAGTATGAGTCAGTGTTAGGGAATGCAGGCAGAAACTGTGCTAAAAGTAACTAAGMAGGGGACAACCTTTTTACCTGTTTATTTACTTAAATCCTAGGACTCAGTCATGGCCCATTGTTTGTCTAGGTTTGCTCTCCCTCAATGAAGTACCTCTAGATCAATAAAATAGCTCCCAAATTTATACACAGTTCACCTACCTATTGACATGCACAATCTGAGGAATTGGGATTCTCCCAGACACATCTCTCTATGCCATGAGGCACCAGAAGAAGCATCAGAAAGCTCAAAGAGATCCAATGGTTSTTGAACCACAGAACAACCATTACTGCAGGCTCTGTCAAAAGGATAAATGTGCATCCTTTTAGACACAGTCATTACCTGTACAATTCCTCTGTTTTTTTCAGAGAGATTGAGATAGAATTTTTTTTTAAGTTGGGTGAAAAGCTGCATTATATTTTTTGGCTTCTTACAACATAGCTAATATTTACTTAGTTTTGTTAAGGCAAACTCATGTTCTAAATACTTTGTGTGGAAAAGGAGGGAAGTATAATTAACATCCAGCTATCTAGAAGATGGCCATATTCACAAAACACCTGAAGTATTCTACTGGATTTAAATCCAATGTCTTAACCAAAGAGTTCCCAGCCTCTGCCTGCAGTCTTTAGCCTAATTTATGGYACAGAAATACAGTCTTGTCCAGTTATTCTCTAGCCAGCAGTAAAATTCACTTGGCTTTTAATCCTAGTTCTGCCTCAGTGAGAAAAATATCCAATAAGCTAAATGAAGAGTTAAGATCTTCTCATGACATAGGTTCAGAAAACCAGGTTTATCTCCATGTCTCAGAGTGTTTTGCAAAAGTAGGTATGCAAGAGTAAAAATACATTTCAGACAGAAAAGCCAATTGTATCAATTTTGCACACTCCATTTTATGCTTTATGTACTTTCCCAGGGACACCAAGCTAAAGTTTATGGAACAAATTTATAGAATTCTCTCTCTTCTCCTTTTAAAGAAATGTAGGAATGTTACCCAAAACTGTGACTTCAGAATACATCTAAACCCAACCCTTCTCCACAAACATGTCAAACTAATGATAAAATTTATGGCAACTCTGACTGACAAGGATGAAAGGAATGCATTATTCTAGAAAAAGAAGTACCTTTGTCATAAATGGCATTTCATATTTTATTTTCCATATTCTTCTGAGGTTTCTTGTGTTTTTTATTACTTTGGACTCAACTGTTTATATTAATACTGTCATCTTTCTACCAGCTTAGAATAATTTATTTTGTATCTAGTAAGGCATTAAGTATTTCAAATGACTTCATCCAGCACGTATTAGACATAATAGGTTTGCCAGCAGAGGATGGTCCATTTGRCTACTGTATTATGTCCTTATTCAAGTCTCTTAGTCTTCATTGTTTCTTAATAATCTAATTAATTTTAGGTCATGTGCATTCCTCATCACCATCCTGCTTTTTCTGCAGGAATAAAACATATGGAGTACCAGTAGAACCACCATAAGTAATGTCAGGATTTTCTTCTTAAGACCTTTGATGAATTGTCTAAATATATATGTGCTTTGAGTTACTGGACTCATTAAAAAATAATCCTTTTTTAAGGCTGAGAACCATAATTAGATCAGGATTCGTGTCTGTCAAGTTGCCTTTTTTTGTATCACTAAATTAGGAATTTAATACATAATACATAATACATAATACATAATAGACCCCAGGCCTTCTCCAGAGCTACTTTGAGTTGGATCCATAAAGAAGGTAAGGGTAGAACTTATTTCAACTAATCTTTGATGCCTACAAAGTAGGTATCAACATCTGAACTATACATTTGTTATTTTTTTATAGCCAGTGGATGAAAAGGCATTTCTRGGATAGAGATCACCTTCTCAAAAGGTAGGCCTCAGGTGAGAGAAGGGCACCCATGAAGTGTTCACTGGCTGTAAAGGGATTCTAGATGACTGCTCCAGGTCTGGAAGGATAAATCTGAAGTGAAGTGGAATCAGTCACATCCCAAGGGTTCAGAAGAGGTGCCCACCTGCAGATCATTCTCTGGACAGTATCTGTGACTGCTTTGGTCTTGAGACAACAGTTGTGTCTATCTTCTAAGTCTAACAGGAAACAAATATGAGATTATCTTTTACATACTTTATATATTAATTGGGTCGTGCTGTAGTAAGCCTTCCAACATACCAGATCAAGGCAAGATGACAGTGATCAGCTGAAGTACTGCACAGGTCCTAATCCTGCTGCTCGTTCGAAAGAAAACATAAAATATTTCCAGAAGATAAAATTCAGTCAACTCTTTTATAATGTATGTTTTAGAGAAACAGAGCATGTATATGCATAAATATTTAAATACACATGCACAGATATATAAATTCACATATAAGTRAAGTCAATGAAGAAACATAATGGGCACAGAATCAAAGTTAGAAATAGAAGAATTAAGCATACAAATCTATGACACTGGGGTGTTAAAGTACTATTTTGATGCAGACCTTCCCACCTTTAGTTRAAATCCTACCACAAAAGAATTTGATGATATTTTCATTAAGCTGAGTTTTTTAAAGTAATTTATCCTTAAATATCCTAGTTGCAATTTTCAATATGTTTTGGTATTTTGCCCTGYCTACCTACTTGCCTGTAGTTTCAATTTTGTGCTGCTGGGTTTTTATTCTCTCTCTCCCATCTCAATGTTGTGACTTCTGTCTTATTCTGCATCCTTCTCCTGGCAGGCTGGACAAACAGAAACAAGAAAATTTTGAGAGCAGAAAAGAACAATTATATGTATCACAAGCAATTCCTTTAAACTAGTTCTTATGAAAATGCTTATTACGCATAACAAGCTCTTTGTGTAGAAGTATAAGGTCTCAAGAATGTCTCCTACACTGAAAAGGAACAAAAGATTACTGAGCTGCTAAAATACCACTGTGAACCTGCTGTTTTGTTCTGAGAGCTTACATCCTAATTATAGCATTTTTCTTTTTTCTTTATTTAAGAGTCTTTTTTATCGCAGTGCAGACTGGACATAAACATTCCTTTGGATCCTGTGTGTAAATAATGAAAACATAAAAACTATGGATTTTTCCCCTATCAAGCAGGTTAATAGTTTAATTGTATACGGTTATTCTTACATTAAAAGCTGCATACCTGGCAAGCTTTATCGGGTAACAGGGACTTTTAAATGTGCCAATGTTTCTACAGAAGTAACGCGGGTCAATTGCAAAAGGGATAACCATAATGATTAAATCATTAAAATTTTGTCTATGCTTCACAGAGCATAGAGAAAATTAACTTCCCACCAACCTCATTTTTCTGCTGAACATGAAATAATGATTTTCTGCCAGTATAATTACAAAGCTAACATCTGATAGAGTCAGCATCCAGGGGGGATTATCACATGCATGAGTATTAGACCTCATTACCAGCTTGACTGCAAAATTATTACATCTTGTAATTGGATGGTGAGATTTATATACAGATTGGCTGGGTTCTCTGTAAGATTGTAATTACAAGCTTCGTTGGTTCGCTACTTATCACACGGTGCAGGAGGAGGCAAAAACAAGCAGAGGAAAGACCATTTCATTAAGCCATAACCCTATCAAGGGAGGAGCACTGTAACATCCCTGTATTTATTAGGCCAAACAGAGCTGTTTGCAGAAGGGGAGGCCATTTATTACCGCCTGACAAATGGGATTTCATTTATTTAACCTCAGTGATCTATTTCAGTAAAATGTACAAACGAGCCATCCATTTTATGATTCCAGAGTCAACGCCTCAATTATCTAAAGGCTAACTGACTGTTAAAGCACCCATCTGCTAGGATGAATTCATTGATTTAATTTGCTTCATGTTACTGAATGATTCTTAGCAGACAGGGAGGGGATGGAAGGGGAAGGGAAGAAGGGAAGCAAGGGGGTGGCTGGTGGTTTAGGAGAACGCATTGGAGTGATTCAGCACGCCGGTGTCTGTCTGCATGTCTGCGCGCGCGCACCCCTGGTTTTTTTTTTAATCCTCCAGCACAATAGAAGAAGGAGATCAATAGCAGCTTAAATTTTATGAGACAAGGAGTTAAGTTGTTCAGCTCGAGCCAAAACACCTTTGTTCTACCATAACAAGTAATCTCTGTGGCGGAATTAATATTGACAAGCTGGCTTCTTTGTAGCTAATTTTGTGGGTGCCTGAGCCAATCGGGAGCCTCGCAGTAATAGAGTTGTTATTAGAGTTCATTATAAAAGCTGTGGATCAATGGCTACACTGGGAGGGAGAGGACATGCTGCAGCAGAATGCATATGTATGCTCAAGGAAATGAAATCCTTTTAATGTCCTTGTAATAATTTATTCTATAGTTCTCTTTGACTTAAAAAAAAAAAAAAGTCTTTCAGAAATAAAATTAAAAATGTTCCCTTGTGAGGCTTTTAATTTAATCATAACACTGAAACTGATTGGAAGTAAAGCAGGATTTCAGGGGTGGGRAAATTCAGGGAGACCTTGTTACCCAGATCTCAGTTTTATTAGAACTGGATTTTGTCTAGAAAATACCATCATTCCCATTTTATCCAAGTTACACAGGCTGGTTTGTTGAAAKCTTATGCTGTTATGTGTGTAGCATTGATGTCTTTTAAACCACCCCTTTTTTCCATTGTCCCTAAACCCTCTGTCTCATTAAATCTGATTTTTTACTTTTTTTTCTTTGATGGGGTGTCATTTTGTAGAAAACATCTTTACACTCAAGGAGAATAAGTCACAAACAGCATGCTAAAGCTTTTTTCCCCATGTTTCTGGGAAGGAATGACCTGTATGCTGTGAGTTAGCACTTTCAGGAAGCTGACAAGGAGTTCACAGAACACAGCTCTTTGTAAAAGGTTGCCTCTTTCAGCTGTAAAAGGGCCCTCCTTGATGTAAGTGTTCCCAGAGTAATAATCCATTTCTCTTGTGGCAGGCACCAGCTCATGCTATAATCTTTCCCACAAGCTCCAAATCAGTACAAGACGGCTGTTTACTGGACAAATTTCCCTACATCTCAATGTTAAATGATACTGCATTAAAATGTGAGAATATCACACTCTAAGAAAGGCAGGAGGATCAAAGGGAGCCCTCACAGTGAGTGAGTTGAAGCAAATTAGCATCTTTTGGTCAYGGTTTCCAAGATATAAAAATACGGCATTTCAGGGCCATAAGTTGTTTGCTTTGCTTTCTCTCCTTTATTTCACTATAAAAAATAGCCATTTATTTTTTCAATCTCCCTATGCTTGTCTCTGCCAAAAAAATTGAATCACTTTCAATTGATGCAATTAGATGGGGTAAGTCCCTTGTGTAGACACTGTTGTTTCAATTCCAGCAGATATCATTAAGTCAATATAAGAGACTCTTCCACAAAAATAAGGCCATCAAGTATGAGCACTGTTTAGTCTGCTAGGTTTGGGTTTTTTTTTCAATTACCACATTTTTCTCAAGGATTGACAAAAAACAATCATTTCAATTTCCTTTTTTTTTTTTTTTTTCCCAGACATCTGTCTTAAAACTTAGATTCCTGCTATTTGGTACAGTAACAGAAAATATTCTGTGAGCRCAAAACAGTGCATTAAAGAAACCTTGTCATCACATTTACCACCCTCTTTATTTTCCATTTTCTCCCCCCAGCTAGAAGAAAGTAGAGGCAAAGTGTCTGGAACCAGTGACAGGAGGCGTAGAAAATGAGGGAAAAGTTCAAAACACAGGTACTGTGTTGTACAAGCCAAAAACCCGAGGGAGAACACTTTATTCTTAATTAGAATGTTTTGAATTTTAAAATTCCTTTCTTTTCCTGTAAAACAAACCCCATGCAGCTGTACAGGTAGGGGCTTGACTGCTGGAAAGCAGCTCTGTAGAGAAGGGCCTGGGGCTTCTGGTGAACAACAAACTGTCCATTAGCCAGCAGTGTGCTCTGGAGGACAAGAATGGCATCCTGGGGGGTATTAGGAAGAGCAGTGCTGTCAGGTTAAAGTAGGCAATCCTGCCCCTCTGCTCAGTCCTGGTGAGGCCCCACCTGGAGTGCTGTGTCCAGCTCTGAAGGGTGACAAATATGGTTAGGGGACTGGAGGATGTCTATTACAGGGAAAGGCTGAGGGAGCTGGGCCTGTTCACAGCCTCAGAAAGAGCAGACTGAGAGGGGACCTCATCAGCACAGAAGTATCTGAAGGAAGAGGATGGAGTAATGCAAAAAAATAGCAAAAACCTTTTCAGCCACATAAAAGAAATGTAAAGGCAGATCACAATGAGACTGACACAGAGATTAAAGGCAATATGGATCTGGCTCAAAAATTAAACTACCATCCTTAAGAAAATGAAGATAAAATACCAACCTTAGGTGTAAGAGCAAGACAGCTACTGGAAATGCAAAGTAGAATTACCCCTAGGAAATTAATACTTATTAAATAGATATATTTTGTGGTAGACCACTCCTTTTTAAGCACACTCTTGTAAGCACTCTGTGGTCAGAGCAGCCAAGGACTACACACAGCTGACCTGTGGGAAGCCCAGTACAGCAATTGCAAGATTAGTATTATGACTTCTCCCATGCATCTGCCCTCACTAATATATTTGTTAGGCCCTCAGCCAGGCCTTCTTAGTGTTGGTCTGAAGTTCCTTAAAATACCATATTTCTTCTCGCAACATGTTTTGAGACATTCCATGTCAGTGTAATACAAGCATAGAAATCTTAAGAAATTGTCTTTAGTTCTCCATTCCCTTTCTACCAGATTTCACTGCTCTGAACCACTATTAGTAACTTTTTTTAAATTATTATTATTATTACTATCATTATTCTCCTACTTTACCCCATTTAAAGTTGGAAATTACTCTGTTCTCTTTTTCTGCTTGATGGAGCACAGAAGCTCCCTTTTGCCTTGAATCCTTGATCGCTAACTTTAAAAGTTACTTCTGTATAGCACTGCAGCCCACTACAATTTCTTGTAACACATCTGCAGCTGAAATCCCTCCAGCACCAAGATCAGTCTCTAATTCTCCTTTATTTCAATGGAGAGAGTTTCGTGATGCAGATCTGATGCTCTGTCACAGCACTTGCTCCAGTAATTTCACTGTGCCACTCCAGATTTACACTGCACTAGAAGCAAAGGAYAATCAGACCACTGGGGTAAATGGATAATTCCTAGGAGAGACTCTTTCTTTGCCACACGTTCATCCTTAGTGGAGATGAAATAGATTGCAGAGTTGTATTAGCTAAGCTCTCTTGTCACTAGAAGAAATGTAGCAACATTTAAGCTGCTGTTCTAAGTGGATATTCCAAAATGCTACTACTATAGCAATACCTTTAGAACTATGCACTTTTGAGTCCTCAAATGCAATTGGAATTTATTTCTTTGTAGTTTCTGCTTGCTTTCTGAACACATTTGAAAAGCAGGGGAAGCCCTTCTTTAGAACACACATTCTCCAGCCTTACTGCTCACAATTAACACAGGCAATAAACCACTAAATACAGCTGAGTCTTGCATATGCAGCTACAGTAAAAGGCATCTACTTTTCAAGTTTCAAAGCCACTTGTCCTTTCATCCTGCACCTCAGAACAGGCCTTAGGCAGGAATGTATTGCTGTATAAATACAGGCCTCAGAGCATGCTCTTCTTTAGTAAAATATGTGTTGTAATGAGATAACACTGCACCTCTAATAGTTTACCATATCATGGAGGCCTACAGTTATCTCAATCTGAAGTCTGTTTAGCCTAGTCTTATCTACTCATTCAGKTTTTTTTTATTTACATATTTTCAATACAACTCGATTGTCCATAAACAAATAGATGTTCAGTACCAGTTAGTCAGTGTTATTTCAATGCAAGGGCCAATATTTCCACTAATTTTCATGAGAACAGCATACATGCTGAGATTTTTTAAAGAGCTGTTTTTTTCTTTTACGAACTCATACTCAATCTAATCTACATGCACTAAGATACAAAGCATTTCACAAATTAAATATGTCCACAACTCAGAAAAGACATTTGCCTGGGAAAAAAAGAATCAAACAATGTAGTCATGGTAACCTGTAATTAAAGATCAGATCCAAAGGCTTATCACAGAACTGGTATCCACAATACACACATTCTTTCTCATCATATTAGAAATAAATTCTAGAGAAAAACTGTATCCAAAACTATTTTTCTTTCTAGTAAATGGGGGTGAGAGGGTTCCTTAATGTAGCACATAGGATAGCATGAGCTGTGCCAAAGACACACCAGATTAGGATGGGTGTTGATAGCTCTAAGGAAATTTACTGAAAACGCATGTTTATTGAATGGGCTTAGGAAGGAATCAAACTGTGAAGGTGTGTAGAGTACCAGATGCCTCTCAATAAGTCTTTAAAAGCAAACAGCAAAAAACTCTGACTGGGTGAAATAAAATCATGTGACAGCCCAGGTTGGAAGGCCTTTGAAAGATCACTCCAACATCTGCTGGAAAAGGGAACCTAGATGAAATTTGCTAATAACCTTCCCAGCTGTGTCTTGAAAACCTCCAGTGATGGGGACACTCTCCCTTAGGGAAGTTAAGTGATTGATTGTTCTCACTSTGAAAGTTTTCTTTCTTTCTCATGTGAAGATGAAACCTATCCTGGAACCTGTTGTCCTTGTTGTCTCCACATTACTCCTTAGGAAGAGAAAGCCTCCATCCTCTTTGTAGCCACCCTTTAGGTACAGGAAGACGGTGATGAGATCTTCTGTAAGACTTTTCTTCTCCAGAGTGAAAATACTTCTCTCCTTCAGTTTTTTCTCATAAGGCRTTTTTTCCAGATGTTTTATCATTTTCATGGCTTCCTTTGGTGATGAGATTGAATATTTGTGTTATCACTTACTCTGCCTCATAACTAGAAAAAGTGGTTAGATGTTTTGGGAAGGACAGCGTTGTAGTTTGAGTCAGTGTTGTCCCACCTGCTACCTCTATACCTGCCTGGTAATTTCTTTGGTAATGGAAAAGTGTCCTAACTTGGACAAAAAAGGACTTAAAAMAGTAAATGTTAGATTTGATGCGACAAATGAGAGATTCATGATCCTAAATGCATTTTCACCAAAAATACCYGGAATTCTGGTGGGGCATTTGGGAACTACCATGTCTTGTAATAATGAGAGTGACACAATTATCAGTCCCCTGATCTACCCAAGTATGTGCTTTCCACTTTGCTTTAATCACTGGGTGAGGAAAACACCCTCAAGATGTCATCTGTCAGACCAAAAACTACATGGTTGCTGAATGAGGAAAATACTGCTCTGGATCCAGGTATTTTTAAGAATGTGTTTTCTACAATCTAGACGTAARAGCACTTTATTTCTTAAGGATATGTTCCTTCCCCTGATTAGGAGGATATGATTAACAYACTGATTTTAATGTAACAGCGACATTAATTAATCATTTACTATCACTTAGGTAGAAAATTGGTATTCTTGGTAGTGTATTTTAAATTAAGCCTGTAAAGAATTACAGGTAATGAATCCTCAAGAGTTCTTCAGAGTGACTTCACATGAACAACTCATATGACTARATTAATACGAGACTGGAATAATTTTGTRTAACACATAAAAAGTTCTATACTCMTTTATACAAAACCAGAATGAGCAAATGTCAGGAACACACCAACACACAAGGAAAGTATTTTTAACTAAAAACTGGTAAACTCACATTTCTGCTTTTGCCATCATCTACAAGWCTATACATTTTTTGAAACAATAGGGGATTATTACTTCAAGGATGATGAAAGCATTGCAGAACTAGCAAAGTTGCTCATCAAGCACTTGCTCATCAAGAGTATCTTCCTTCATTATCCTTGTTCTATTTTGCCCATTACCTTTTCTTYATCAATATAATTTCTCGGCTGACAGTAAATGCCAATAGAATCACCACACTAACAATCTTTGAGATCAAGAAAGAGATACATCCAAACTACTATTGTTTCTTGTTTTGAGAAAAATATTTAACAYGTATTTTTTTAAGTCAGATATTTCTATATAGTACGTTCTTCAAAAATACTTTCTAACATTTCTTGTTTGCGTACTAGCCTTGACAACTGTGATCTCAAAGAAACCATCAGTGTTTGGGCACAGTCAGAAGCCCCTGGGAGTTCTGAAAAACCATGTTTTCCTGAAGACAARCACCTAACCTAGTATTTTTGGCTGAATAAAGTAATCAAAATAATTCTTATTACTTAATTATAGTAGCTAATGGGGGGAAGAAAATGGGATCTATTACTTTGCTCTCTCAGATAAACACACAAGTCAGCAGCCTGCAGTGCTGCACTCACCTGTAGGCATAACAATGCTGAAATCTATTTTGCACAGCAGACCAGCTTCAACAAGGCACCAGGGAGCACTCACCTTGGAATATCCTACATCCCACAAGTGAAGTTGATTTCCTATTACAAGCACTTTACACCTCTTTTACCAATTCCTATATGGAAGGARTATGTATGCCCAATTTCACAAGGTCCTAAGTCCATGGGCTGCAAAGGAAGAAGCTTTTTCCTCCCTCAACCTTGGGATGAGAGCACTTTCCTTCCACTAAAAATATCCACCCAACAATCTGGTTTTGTTTTTCTTTCTGTCTGTGAGTCATTTCTATGGTGGACTGAACATTTCTGGGAAAATAAATAAATAATGAACTTAYATCACACAATTCATTCTCTTCCATATCTGCAGTGACTGAGGCCAGTCTTGTAAAGACAGGAGCCTTGCTCACTAAACAGAATTCCTGGGATTTTGCTTGTTGACAAAACCTTTCTYAATCATTCCTATCCCCTTCCTTTTGTGGGAAAATGACAGTGGAAATAGAAACAGCAAGGCATGACAAATGGAAAGCTAGGGCAAAGGGTGCATAAATGATATGCAAAACTCTGCATTCCTGTGAGACCAGACCTGAGTCCAGCTGAACGTGGGGACAGTCAGGTTACTGGTTTAGGATGCAAAGTGGGCATCAGCTCCAGCAAAAATAGCTRCCAAACTAAAAATAGGAAAAGGAGTATCTACCCTATCTCCCTATCTTGTTCCTTCCCAGGATGGTTCRCTGTTCCCTCTACACTACATCTACCCAGCCCCCCTCAGGGCTCATTCAGCCCATATCTGGAGAGAAGGCATTTCCCCAGGGACTCTCCATGTGACTCTGGCCCTGAGGAGGCCCCAGATGCTCCTTCCGATCTGAAAGGAGTGGTCCCATCCTACCCCAGGCACCAAAATATCTCACTACAGGTCAGAAAAKAGCATTTCATATATAACACACATATGGCATAACTTTCCCTCTTATGCTGCAGGACTGTCAAAYAAAGTCAATGGAATTGCAGTGATGTAAAATATGCACAAGTAAGGTAACACCCTTTTCTGCCCTCTGTAGCCTGATCATATGAGAAGCTGAACATTTCCCACTAAGTGCTTAATGCCCTCTGCTCACATCTATTTGGTTTCAGTGAGAATTCAGCTAGCAGAGTTAATCTCTTACAACCTACTATCCTGATACAATATGCTGCTCACATTCAGGAAATCTGAACTGAGTTTAGAAATTCCCAGGTCCCTCTGACAGTCAATAACTTCCTATTTTAGTGCAATGAGCACATTAGCCCCGAACAGCTTGAGACTGCATTCTCCATTGATCAGATAAACAATTTGTGAGATATTTTATTACAAAACGACGCACCAATTTAGCCATCTTTTCATCAATGATGTGCTTAAATTGGATGTGAAATGCCAAGAAAGTTGCCTCCCCAGGGTGCCATCAGTGAGAAATGTAAAGCAGAGGCTTTCAGTTAATACAGTTCATGTAGCAGAGTTTTATCTTTCAGTCAAATCAAATTTAAGTCAGCTGGTAATACATGTTTGACCTCCCATTATCTAAAGCCATAAATTGCATTGTAGTGATTTGTTAATCTCGCCTTAAATCATCCAGCAACCTTTATATCATTTCTTTTATGAATCACAGGGGTTTTATTTTTCATTTACTTATGAGTCCATAAAGTACAGTTGATTATATCTCTGGTTTTTTGTACCTACCCCAGTTATAGAAGAACCCTTACTTCTGTTGAATATAAAATGCATTATTGTTTCTAAATTCATTTAGGTATAGAACACCCCACTCTGGCTATAAGGGCTTCATTCCAGAGATAGCATGGCCAGTCTCAACAGCCCACTTTCAGATTGCATCTCTGAATAACAAAAGAAATGGAAAATGAATCATACAGYATTTGTGATCTTTTCTCAAAAAGTATCTAAGCCTGTATTAGCATATTTAGCATATTACTAATACAAATTTAATTAACAGAATGGATGTCCTCTTTTTTGTCACAGCCACTTCATATTGCACTTCTATCACTGTTTCATCATGGAATTTCAGGAATGACACAAACCATGGTGGTTCAATACATGACATAAATAAACAGRCAATATTTTTCATTTCCCTCACCATTGCTTTTGAAACAAGAAAGATATGGGAAACTGTGGAATACAAAGTATACACAGAACTATGGAAAATGAAGTATCTTCATGGTATTTCCAGAAAAAAAAAGTTCAGAAGCCAAAAGTCATGAGATTATGAGAAATGTAATTTTTTATGTAAATATTYAGTCTCAATTATTCACTATAATCAGACTGTCTAAGAGTTGCTTTGCTTCAACATCCATGTTATACAGAGCTTTGCCAGCTTTTAGAAATTTGCAGCCTGCAATCAACATAAGAGTCCCTGGCAGAGGATCCAGAAAAGGCACAGTCCTGTGTGTTGGGCATTTTAACAGCCCTATGGARAGATGCATCATAATCAAGGTCATGGGGGTAAGAGCAGAGACTCACCAAACCCATTTRAAGCTGTAGCTACTAAGCCTACATTAGATGGGTCCACCTTCAATCCTGGCTGATCTAAACAGGAATCAGACTACTTATGTRTAATATGGCAATTAGCAATGACTTGAGAGATTTAGTCTCTCTGCTTGCAAAACGAAAAAAACCAACCAAACAGCTTTTTTATTCTGGCAATGCAGTTTTTCCATCCTTCAAAGATGTCTCAGATAGACTTTTCTCTTGACTTGATTAACAGGCAAAACGTCCCCTTTCCTCAGGTCAGACTCCCTCTTTGCCGTACTAAGTTTCAAAGGGATCTGCCCCACTGACCAAAGCACAGATGGTAAAGCACATATAGGTGCAGCATTCCAACTTCTTGATATTACAGTATAGAGCACTTAAGCTAATTTTTATTAAGTCAAGCTTTATCCTTTGGTCTTGCAGGATGTCTCAGAAGGTTTAAAATCAATTTTTCCTATATCACCACTGTTCTTTACTTCAGCTATCATCTCTGTTACTGTCTGTGAGGACTCCACTTGCAAAGGAGCCCATGAAACCAACAGCAAAAGAAAACACTGACACTACAAGAGACCTGTAATCACGCCTAAGCTTGCATGGACACTTCAGGGACATTCAAATATCTAATCTAGATCATCCTCCCTTTCACTTCTACCACTGCATATGAAAATCTTTAGGATGGGATGCTCGACATAAGCCCTATTGCAGGAGCTACCTCCAAAAGCAGAGCTTTCAGTCAAACAGATAGAAACTCAGGCAATTAATCATGTCATTAGAGATCAAAAAGCAATACTGTTAGTTATTCTAAAGAGTTATATTCCAAAGAGTCATACTTCAAAAGGCTATTCCCATACAGTAACAATTCACATTAACAACCCTTCCTCTTTTGCCTTTAACCTTGGTTCTCAATGTTTATCACAAAAGTCAAAGACAAAAAAATAAAATCAAGCTAGGAAAATAAGTTCTGACTCGCCTTTGGTTTTCGATACAGCTCTAAAGAGTTCTCTGTTCATTGCAGCTCTCTGTGTCACCAAGACTACTCAAGAACTAGCAATAAAGGCAGCAATACATAAATACTATAGAGTCAATACAATAAAGGCAGGTATAGAGGTGTTACGTGGCTTACAGCTCATTCATAGCTTACTAACATTTTTGCTAAAACATAGGTGCAACATTAATAAGCATCTAATTTGAAATTTTATGTTAAGAACACTGATGAGTAATTAGCAAAACAGCACTTGTTAGATATTACATTTCAACACATTTGGGAGGGTGGGGGTGATACACACGAGTTGCGCTTAGTACTCATAGCAGCTAAACATTTGCTGAGTGTCTGAGTGTTAGTGGGGCTAACATCAAACACTAAACAACAAATCATTGCTGGGACCCCAAAATCATCATCAGAATGTTAAAAAACACAACCAAAGAAACAAAACAAAGAAAAACACTCAGACCATTGACCATAAAGAAAATCAGAAAATATTTGTAATTTGTCTTTTAATTTGACTTTTTGGTTTGGTGCACTAGGACTGTTCTAAACTYCTTCACAGCACTAGGAATACTGAAAACATTCTCAAATTTCTGAATGAAAACTAAGCATAATCACTCATTTCTGGTAATTAATAATTTAAATAAATTTATTGCTAAACTGGTACTAAATAATATTCTCATGGTGTTATCAACTAATGAACAATCACGACTCAGTACAAGCTACATAGCTAACTCAGATCAGGTAAATATTGAAAGCTCAAAGGCAGCTCCTGGGTCCAGCTTTATTCCCTGACTGATGTTTAGACATCACAAACACAGTGTAGATACAAACCCTGTTTGAGAGAGAAGGGACACACCACCAACATGCACCTGTGGATCTTAATGCTACAGTTCTACCCATTTTACAGCTTCTCCACAAAAGCACTTGAAAGGCATKGTTCTGGGGAGAAGCCCAGAACATCAGTACTTACTTAAAATTAAAATCACTGTTGTAAAAAATATATTGGTGTTTTAATTTTGAAAAAGCTGAACTCAGATAAAACTCATCTAAAACATGAACCTTTTACCTAAAATCACTCTTTCACTATGTGGTAAATTATCTCAGCTTCCAGATATACTTTAAAATTGAGAATCTATTGCAACAAAATGCATACAAAGCCATAAACATGACCTTATCTTCCCAATGGGACAGAAAATCACTATCTAGAAGACACTGGAAGTATTTCATAGAAACAAAGGATCATTTCTTTTGGAATAAAATCTTTAAGATCATTGAGTCCAATTTACAAAGAAAAATAAAGAGTTCTTCACCTTCAGACTGACATCACTAATTAAAATCTTTGTCTTTTTATTTGAAAATATTATTGTATTTTTGAATATGGGAAAAAATCACTAGAAACAAAGTGATCTTGTAAAAGATCATGTAATATAAGTTTCAAATGTGACAGAAGCAATGYGGCAGATTTATTAGAGGTCAATAGTCAGAGCTGATTTTTTAAAAAACACCAGAAGGGTTATAAAACTATTATATTTCCTATGATCTCAAAATTCAGAAGAGTCTGCTTGTGAAAGCCTTGCAGGTTTGCTATAGTTTGTTTTCAGGTTTTTTCTCAATATTAACTTTAGCATTTATTACATCCAAAAGTGATYGTTTTTATCTCCATATTCTTTTCTTACTGCATGCTTGCAAATTTCRTAAGACTCTCTTTCAACTAAACTATTTCCATTTTCTATTCATACACTCAAGACTTCAATCACTATGGCTATTTGAAAAATTATATCACCAGCAAGAGCAGACAAGAATTTATCTTTTGTAAGCTATAACAGAGGAAGATATTTATTTTCTTTCCTGTAGGAGAGARAGGTTGTGACAATAAAAGGTAAATTACACCCACAGATTTCACCTGCAAAGTCAAACCTGGGTTTGTTTCCAGAAAAAACATGAAAATTGTCACACATTTTACATATTTGCAGCTGCCATTTATAATCACTAATTCAGCCCTGTGTTTAGATTTATTTTTTTAGTTTCAAATCAAACTAAAAATATTACATCTACTTGTGATAAAACTAAAATATGGGTATTTGAGACTGCAAAGACAGAGTGTTCACATGATCTTATTAATGTTGACTCATACACATGGACATGTAGAATCAGACAGAGTAGCATCTTTCCAAATAACTCAACCAATTTATTTTTTCAGGTAACGGTATCAATGTGGGTAATTMTCATCAGCAAGGGTTTTTCATGTATTAAATGGAAGCATGATTTAATGAGAGCAACAGAGTCTGTCCTGGCACTGCTTGATAGAGAGGAGCTCAACCATAATGTGGGATGCTTAAAAAAAATGGTACCTGTTCTTACCTCTGAGCTGGTCTGTACTAAACAAGATAAAACCAACACAAAACAAACAAAATTTTAAAACAACCAGAAAAAAAAATTCCTTGTATTTGACTTCTCCACTGAGAGGAAAACTATGTTGCCTTAAGCTTACACTGACTGGAAGTTCAGATAGCTTCYTGAGCAACACAAAATTCAGGAATGTTAGTGGATGATCTTTTAAAATTTGGTATTTTTAAAAAAAATCAATKTTGTACAGTTGTGACACATGCAATTTTACTTCATCTCACTATGTCAGATATAAACATTATTCACTTTTGAAGTTCATAATTTTAAGAACATTGTGAATGTATAGGGGTAGCCAGGGAGCTATCAATGAAGTTGGAGGACAAAAATTCATAGAATAAGTAGATTCACCATTGTCTACCTCCTAATATCACTGGGCCTCCAACTCTTGCATCACCAAAACAGCTCAGAAATTGTATTAACACATGACCAAATCCACTAGGAAAATAATTTAAGCAGAAAAATCAAATGATACCTGGAAACTGTGCAAAAACATTTCAGTACAAGTCTGAAAATGTTCTGCCTGAAGCAATTAAGAAAAATGCCTTCACCAATTAAGACCACCCTAACAGGTATGAGAGCAGCTATGAAAGCATTGCTTGCTGATTAAAGAAACAAGAAACTGATGATAAATATAAATCAGAGTGTAGAAATTGTAGAAAATTTATAAGGGAAGGGAAGCAAAATGGCTCAATCTATCATTATTCCAGAGCTAAGGAAAATATTTCTTCACTGACAGAGTGACTGGGCACTGAAATTGTGGAGGTGGTGGAGTCACCATCCCTGGAAATGTTTTAAAAAAGACTGGATGTGGYRCTCAGTGCCATAGTTTAGCTGATGAGGAGGTGTTAGGTCATAGGTTGGACTTGRCGATCTCAAAGGTCTTCTCCAAACTAGTTCATTCTGTGATTCTGTAGTTTGAAGGCCTATTTCTCCATGAAAGCATACTTAAGGAAAGAAAGGCCAATCAGAACTTACTTTTTCAGCCAAAGTGAAGGAAGCCTAGGCTTCTGGCATCATTAAGAGACATACTGCACTAGAGCAGCAGCTCTGTTGATGCAGGTAATTCTGCACCCCCCTGTATTCTCGGTCCTTTCATTGCCAGCTACRCTATCCTGCTGTTAACTCTTGCCAAGTCCCTGCAGGAAAGAAGGAAGGCTGAAAGAAGGGCCAGTAGTGCAAGGGCATGGTTTCCAAACTTATCTCAGACTTTCAACTTGCGTCATTTCCTCTGATGGATGGCAGACATCCAGATTACCCTGTCTAGTTACTGCTAGAACTTCCCTCCTCCATCACTTCCCCAGCTGTATCATCACACTGAACGCACTTCCACTGACTGAGTTAAGGCATTACTGTGCCTTTCTTATTAGACTTCACTTCGTTACCCTGCTCTAGCTACCAGATGTATGAATTTACTCCTGTCAAGTTTCCCCCTTAGTCTCCCAATCCCTTCAGTCCCAAACAGGGAAAAACACACCCATACACACCCACCCACACCCTCTCTCTGTCAAACTGCATTGCTGGTCCATGCCAATAGAAAAAACACCTTCAAAAATCCTGCTTTGCAGCCAACCTTCAAGCACACTTCTCTCACAGCGCCTACAGATAATGGCAGTCCCCAGGGGCAAGGCCAGGAGTGGTCTGAGATTTCTGAGATGGTTAGGAGAGAAAGAAAGAGACAAACATGGAGAAGGCATTGAATGAGGATATGCTCTTCCAAGAAAAAAGTGGCTCTAATACCCTGTAGCCACAYTAGGCACAGGTCTAACAAACTTCATTAACTCATTTTCCCTGAGCATCCTATGTGAACAGGGCCCCTGTCTGCATTACCACACTTGCACTTGCCAATATGATCACAGCACCTTATTTGTTGCAGACTTCAGCTGCATGTGGTCTGAGACACTGACTGTGAATTTTGGCTTTTCTGACATGTCCATGCAGGGTCTAGGGCAAGGTAGCTCTGAACTTTTAATGTGGTTCTTAAATGCTGCCTTGATATAAGTGGCTAAGAGAAACAGCAGTAATAAGACTACATATTTAGGGAGCAACAACCATCTCACCACTATGGTTGATTTAAATCCTACAAGAACCATGGGCTGTATGACTGTACCAGCACACACATTTTGCAGACAGATTAAGTTTTGCTCACTGGATGTCTACTCTCCCTTTAGCCACTGAGGTACTGGACAAGAACAGTTTAAATATAAATTTAAATTTTGTTCGTTGGTTCTAGCTCATCTCTATTTCCAGTGTAATCGAACATAAATCTGATCACACRGCTTGGATAATATCATTGTTCACTTTATAGCCATGGCTCACCGTCACACTGGACAAGATCACACAGGGGATAAGGTCACAGAAACTCTCTGTGTGTCTTCTACCCTGTGATGTTATCAGGTACTCAACCCTAAAGCAATAGAAATACACTGATAAAAGAGGGAAAAGGGAACTGTGATAATAAATCAACTCAACTGCAGAGAAAGTGCCAGGGAAAACAATATTGATTTTTTTTTACAAGTCAGCGCACAGATTTGTCAGACAAAAGAATAGAGATGTCAAAACCCACAGAATCAARCAAACTAATATTAAGAGAAAAACATCCACGCTACCTACAAATGCTAGAATGTGTGCATAGCGATTTTTATCAGGAAGATGAATGTRTTTTATCATACTCAGAAAATTTAAAGTAAATATTTATATGATCTGTATTTAGAAGCTACTGTTTGCCCCACACTGATTTCACATTAAGACATCTAAGTAGAGTCAGGCAGAAAGGGAGTCCTGCAAAAGGAAAGTGCCTCTGGCCCAGTGAACAAAAGATGCTTCACTCCTCACCTAGGGGAGGTGACTGAGTGGTCACCACCTCCCCAGGTGATAGCAAATTATCTTGCTTCTCTTCAGTGACTTAGAGGAGTTTGCTTTCTGAAATGGCCATGTTATGCTCCCRGAAAATAGGGGATTGGTCAGGGGAGGTCAAGCAGACAAGACTATACTGGAAAGAGAAGACATTTGAGTTCTATTCCACTAATGAAATGAAGTATTAAAATTATATAACCTATTAAAATAAGTATAATAGACAAAATMATACACTTTGATTCTCTCAGTGAGGATCATAAACAAGTAGTAGTTGCATGAAATGCTGAGCGTAAATATAGGAAAAACTAGCAGTTCAGAGCAGTGATTCATCTGCTATCTAACACTTATCTGTAATAAATTCAGAGAAAATAAGGTCAGAAGGACTCTYACTTCAAATATTGTGTCCTATGGAACAGAAGCCCTTAAATGCAGCTCCCCTTACTTGTATTCCCAAAGCCTTTTTGGCAAAATCAATTATTTTAGAAAGACATTTAATGTTGAAGACTTTATAAGGTGTAGAAATCATCACATCCACTGGTAAACTGTGCTAGTACCTCCATACCCTCACTGTTACAAATTACTATTAATTTCTTATTTGGGTGCCTTTTACTTCCCGACAATAATCTTTTCTCTCTTAAATTACAGAGGTAAGATTTTCTCACCATAAAGGCATTTGGGCATTATRATCACAGCACTTTTAAATCTTCTTTTTCTAAAATGGGAGAGACTGAATTCCTTAAAACTCTCATTGGAACTTGTATTTCTCAGCACAATAGTTACTTTTGTGGCTCCTTTTATCAATACTTTTAACCGTTTGCAATTCTGGAGCTGCAAGGGGTTGTTACTCACATGGATGAGGTTTGCACCTGTGACCATCTGGAGGTAAACTGATGTCATTTCCCTGATTCACAGGACTACAGAACCTTTCATGCTACTGCCAGTAGGGCACCAGGCATACCCACGGCTACATGCCATGGGATGTGTGCCAGGTACAAACTAATAYGGAACCACAAATCTGTGGTTCCGTATTAGTTTGCACTGTAAAACATTATGCTTTAGCAAACACTGATATTCTTTAAATTGGACATGCTGTTTTCGTTTGCTTGGCCTTGTTTTTATTATCATGCTTTTATTTCCATTGAAYAAGAAGCAGTGCCAAAAAAGAAGAAAATAAACTATGTTTCATTTTTGCAGGATGGTCACAAGAGTCTTGTTTAGGGAAAAAAAACTATAGTAGAAGTAGCAGACCAGTTCTAGGAAAGGTAAGCAGCAGTCTTGATTTTCCATACCTACACTTCACCAGCTGCCAGCATGCTAAAAGAATTATAAACTTTCAAATACTCCTGAATTTTATATGTACATTCTTTTCTACTAYATGATTTTTGTCTTCTTTTCCCATCTTTTCAGTCTCTGAAAGGGTTATTCAAGAATAATAAATGCMATGCAAAGAAATATGTATAATTTTATACCCTATTATTTGATACTGCATCTCTGAATAGTCAGAAAATCTATTAAAATAGAGGGTCTAATTAAACTCTTTTGCTGACAGTAGTTTCCCCTTTGCAAACTTCCCAAGTTTAAAACACATCCATGCCATGGGCCACACCAGCAGAACACTTGTGCCTGAGGTTCCCTTCTCATGGGACACTTCCAATCACTAAAGAAAAGTGAAGTGCATCGTAGCCAAAGTTTCCATAGCTTTCAGCAAAGTGAAGCAGCTGCCTGTGCTGTGAATCCTTCTCACAGCATGGGCAATCCCCAGTTCCACCACTGAATTAGAACCCCTTCATGATGGGGACACGACACACAATTTGAAACACGGTCTGATTAAAATGCCAGTATTTGAGAAGGCTTACAACTAATTTTGCTTGCTTGGCACAGAACCACAGAATGGAAACTGCCTTTCCATGACCTCTTCATGAAAAAGCAGTTCAGTGGTAAACAATATTTCAGAAGCAGAATCTATGTCTTTCCTCTTTGTTTTAATTTTTAAAAGCCAAGTACAATTGTGTTGAAGTGAGAGCTATTAAGGCAGCCATCCTTCAGCAACTTAAATGCTCCAATAGCCACAAGAAGCCTTAGCAAAAAGGGTGATAGTGGTAAATGCACTATGGACAGGATAAATACAAACCACAGGAYTAAGTGAGCAAGACTCCTACATGTGATAAATGATACGAGCAGGAAATAACAAGTCTTGCTGAAAATACACTTTTTCCAATATACWCTGTTTTTTTCTTGTTCATCAGGCCTCCCAAACATACAAAAGTTGTTTATTTGGATATTGCACAGGCTATTTACTACCTGAACTTCTGAATTCAAGCCCACAGTTTAAGCCTTTGGAGTCATGGAAAAATTCCACCAAAAGCTCTAACAGTGGATTCCTTGTCCTTATCTTTGCATTTTTATGAAAACATGTAGACCTCAAAAAACATTCCATGTAACCATACTTCTTAGACATAAAAAAAATCTTATCTACTATTTTAGCAAGAAATTGTCCTTCCTATTATTTTCCTTAGAAATCTCTTTCCTACTCTGACATCAAATGATTAAAGTGAATGCTTTCCTTCCTTCCRYTTTCCTRRAAAAATTAAGAGAATTCTCTCWGAMCAAAAAYCAAATAAATAAAAAAACACACTWATCATTCTTGAAGARGTTGGAAAAGCCTCAGTTGCATAGRTGCAATTCAAGGTTTTTAYATGACAACTTCATATTACTTATCTTACTAGAAACAACTTTAAATTACACTTATGTTCAAAATTCTTGGGGGAAAAAACATACTCCACTGATTTCATCATTTAATGCTTTATTTTTCCATTTCAAGTGTGTGACTTACAATATGGGCAGCTACAYAGAATATTTCACGGGAGACTACATCCTTACTCTCTTCCTGAACGTCCTGGTTTTGGCTGGGATAATGTTAGTAAAACTGAGTGCCTGCTCCAACTCATCCAGTACTTTCCTGCTTTAGTCTCCTGCCTGGCTCACTTTTCCCTRTCTGCTGACATAACATCAGTATTGAATGGCAACAACCAAAGCATTCATGACAAACTTATCTTGCTCAGCCTGTGCAGCCATTTGTCTGTTTTAGAGACAAGTTACTCTTATGAAAATCTAACATGAGCACAACATGCCTACTGGCATTTTTCCCTTGCACCAGCACATCATAGGAGCATAACAAGGCTCATCCATCATCTGCACTAACCATGGACTGAGGTGAAAGGTCAGGAGTCAGGGATTGGAGAAAGTCAACTGTAAGGGGACAGAAGGCATGCTGATAGGTAAAAGACTGTATCACTGTCATCTACTGGCAGCMGTGATTGACAAAGACAATATTGTTTAGTAATACATGACAATTATCCATTTATTTCACCTTTYCCTTTTGCTCTTCACAGCTGGAAAGATGCAATAGCTTCTGCTGAAAGTTCATGAGAGACTTTTATGATTTCTGCCATGTCTGTAGCGCACAGCATCTGCTCAGCTTTTAGAGGTGACCCCTCAGTAAGAGGYTCATAATTTTAGGTTCCAGGTTCAGTCATTTTGCCCTACACAGATAAGATTTCTTATTCCTCCAGAGGGTTCAAGAAAGTCATGTGAAAGAAAATGGCCTTGCCACTGTCAGATGTTCCTGATAGCATTGTTCTGGAGATTTTTCTCAGCAGGTATGTTCTTTTTAAAAACCCATCATTATGCTAAGACTTCCTTAAATCCCACAAGTTTACAAAATAAGCCTCTCTCTCTCTGAACAGGGCTTCTCTTTCACACCCAACTATCCATTCTAGAATCTCAGCAACGGTTTTCCAATTTCTAAGACAATTATTTTCTGCTATTCTAAATCTCTTAATCATATGACAGCCTAACCAGTAAAAAAAAACATGCTCCAGGATTTTTTTATTTAATTTTTTCACAAAATTAAGAAGCAAAATAATTATTTTAAGAAAAAGGGATTATTTTAAGWAGAGAGAGATGTTTAGCAGTTGACTAAACAATTGTATGTTCTTCTCTCTCAAAAAGATTCTATGTTGTAAAAGCAGTAAACAGTAATAAAAAGAAAGTTTCCTAAATTACTTGACCTTCCTTTCAAYGCTTCACAGTCCAATGAGCAAAGGATAGGACCACTGACCTCAGAGGGGTATTTTAGAAAAAAATCCCTACAAAACATATGCAGAAATATGGTAGCCTGAATCTAAACGAAATAGTTTCCATGTCTTAAACTTCTGATAAAGACAAAAATAGAAGCAGAATCTGTGACTGCCTTTTGAAAAGCCCAGGTTGAAATGTAAATGTCTTCAAAATTTAAATGTCCTTCAAGAAATAATCAGGGTTTAAGCCCTGAAGGGATCTCTTAACCAGTCAGCCTGACTTATTTTAACATTCATTATGTATCTTTCAACTATTCTAAGCTAGACTGAAAAACTTTATCTTGGCTAAAGAGCTGTTTGCCCAACAATTGCAGAGATTTTTGCCCTAGGACTTGCCAAGATGTGTGAGGTGAAGAAGCCCCTGAACAACCCACAGGACATATCAGCGCTTGCCCCTTCTTGCTGCATGGTAGCAGCTCCCAGGGAGCCTCACTCATTGTGCTTTCCAGCCAGAATGAAGAGCTCTTCCACAGCTGGCATCTTTTTTCACCTCAGAAATACTTACAGGCAGCAATCAAGTTACTGCAACCYTTTGTTTTTCCTTCTCTCAGCCTAACAGCTGGAGGTTTCTAAGTCTGCCTTTCAAAAGCCTTTATATCATCTTTGCAGCTCATTTACGCACTGGGCCCACATTTAAAATATGATCACAGCCAGACTGTGGGGAACAGAACCATATTTAGCTTCTCAATATCTGTCTCACTGACTTGGTTTAAAGAGGTAAAAATCACCTACTTATTGATCCTCTGTGCTCATGCCTAAGGATCACATTAGCCATTTTGTCAGCACAGCACTGAACTCAGTAGTTGAAAATAATGCTGCAAAATGCTGTTAATGTTCCAGTATGACACAGTTTATAGCCAGAAATTATGTCACCTATTATATGAATGTCAAAAATATCACATTCCTTTTTCAGTATTCCAGCYCAGAATTAATTGGAGGTCCAGAACCAAGGATGTGAAAGTGTACGCAGTACAGAGTGCTAGTCTTTCTTTCAGTCACAGCCTTGCAATGTTTTACATACATGTCTTCATTTCCATGAAAAGATAAATATTTAATCTTTCACAATTTTACATCCTGTTTTATTCTGTTTCAAAGAGGATTTATTCTAGCAGAACTACCATACAGTCTTGGAAATGGTCAAATCACCAGAAAGTTATTTATTAATCTTAGGTGTATACAGCAGGAAAACTCAGTATAAAAGATAAAGAGTAACTTAGGGATTTTAGTCTTTAGTGGAACATTCTTTTTATGTGCCCAGATCCTGAAATCTTACATCAGCCCGCACATTAAACTCCCAGAAGGCAGCAGAGAAAAGGTTCATGTGAAAAAACATTTGGCTGCTGAAGGAGACACTCCATAAAACTATTAATCCTCAAGAAGGACAACAGAACTTACACTAAGAGTGAAATATCTGCAATTGAGGGTGCTACCCATTTCATTATTGATTACTGAATGACCCAGCACACAATCTGCTGCAAGGAAGCAATGGTTCCACTCTTCTCCATCACCTATTTCTTAACATTGAAGTTCTGAAGTCTTAGATTTTCGTATCATAGTCATGCTGCTTTTTCTTAAGGATTTCTGGTTTTTGTTTTTGCAGGCACATTAAGTCAAGACTATTTAAATGGTAATGCTTGACTATGACATATTAGAGAAAAAAAAAGGGGAAAAAAAGCACCAACAAAAAAAACCTGCACCGAAACAAACCTACCGCTCATTTAGAAATATTTTTTATCAAYAACTGTATAATGCATTTAGGTATTTTTGACTATTAAAATCAGCATCAGCCTTACCTCTGAATTCAAACTTCCCCATGCTGGGAACAGCCCAGAACCCTTTCTTCTTCTGAGAAAGGCTCTTTATTACTCATCAGGCATAGCAAAATCTAATGTCAGCGTTAGGCTGGGAGGTTTTTCTCTTGTTGCTAAACTCGAGGTAGCTGCAGGAGCCGATGAGGCATGCTCAGAGCACACTTAGCCATTCTGCCTCCTCAGGGAGCTTAAAGCTGCCCAGAGAGTAAGATCTTAGACTGCTGAGACCAAATGTGTAAAATAAGGGCAGAAACATTAACTTAGGAAATAGCTCAAATCTTCTTCCTCCTTTTATCTAAAAAAGTTGTCATTTTCTTTTGATCACAACAGAAATTCCAGGCTCATTCATACCATTTAATGCTAATCCCTGCTAGACGGTGGATTTCTTAGCTGTCCTTCTGACTACATAAGTAAAATTTTCTGTGCAAATACTATTAAGCTTAGAGTCTTGAGGTTCTCTAACTCTACTCTCAATTACCTGTTCACCTCTGGTTGTACAGTAAGGTCATCCAGATGACTCACATTKCTTCAAGCACACTGTTTTTAGCACCTCAGAAAAATCTCACTAGGCACTTATATGTCTACCAAAAATATGTTTTGGTGTTTTAAATCTGTTCTTTAATGAAGTCTCCAGGTAATCTGTGGGCTTCATTATGTGCTTAATGAATAGGTATCTTTGAGAAAACAGTAATTTGACATAATCTGTAAATGGAGTTATTGGAATCCATGTATAAAAGTGGATTTATCATGTAATTTTATTGATGTAAGTAATATAAAGATACTTTTCCCAATTCAGTTTCAGATTTGCAACATTTGGGTTTTTTAACAGAAAAATCATACTTTTAAGGTGTTAACTGAATTTTACATTTCTGTTTTTCTGGCTTTCACAATGACTCTCTATTTAGAAATGTGGCTTCCCTACAAAGCCAGTACAAATATMCGACCTCCACAGATTCACTTACAGYGGGAATTGCTGGGTTKTCAAGCCCAAATCACTGTCAATTCTTATGTATTGACGGTGYGCTTCCAAGAGTGACTAAAGAACAAGAAGTTGGCCCTTGTTCCCAAAGGGATAAAATCTATGACTCGGCAGCAGAAAACTGATAGATTAGATATACAGAGAAACACAGAAAGACAATGAAACATTGGTATGTGTGATTTATCAGTTAAACAACACAAACAATGTGGAAAGATAGATGGGAACCAAGTAAAAGAAAATCCTGCTTTTATCAAAGACTTCCAGTGTCCAAACTGTAAGCAAGTCATGTACCCTCCACCTGTTCAAATGAGACAGGGAAGTCATTGGTTTGTCATAAATTTGTTTTCACTTGACTGCAATTTGGCTTTGCAAGGTTACTTMTGATTCCTATTCCAAGAACATAAAAGTTCATAGATTTGCAGGGGCAAAGATCCTGTGTCAAACTACAAACACATGACATTATGTCAGATTACTTAAAATATTTTGGAACAGCAACTGCCAAGTATTTGAAGGCTAAATTCCACCAGTGATCCAACTCAGTATAACCTTTCTGTTTCCCTGATGTGTGCCTGTGGCCTCCCAACATATTTCCAAGTTCTTTTCCAGGGTATGTTTTCTCTCAGTATTTTTTGGAAACTCTAAGTCTCCACTTGATGTGGAAAATAATGTCTAGGTAACCCCTCTGTGCATCCTGTAATATTTTAGTACTGTTCTTGGTTAGCAGTTACCTGGTTTTGTTTTGCAATGAAAAATAAAGTCAGCAAAGTCTAACAGGATAATCTATTAGATCAAATTATATAGCACCAACAATACAAATAAACTCTATGTCTCAACATTCGGTTACTCTTTTCAGTTGACAATGGGGTCAAGTAAGAGCACTCCGTACRTAAATCTGTCTCTGTGCAACTGCCAACCACACACTTCACCAGGTTTTAGCATTCCTCATACTTTTTGATAAGGCTTAATTTAGACTTCTTTATGCTACACTTTGTTTGATGTGTCACTCAATGCAACATTGTTACCTTAAAAAAAAAAAAAAAGCGGAGACAAAAAAAAAGCTCCAGCCTTGCTTGGCAACAATGAAATAGAAATTCTTTCTATTTCATTGAAAGAATATTTCAAGTTGGAAAGGACCCATAAGGACCATAGATGTAGATATTCCTATGGATTTTGAGTCTACATCTACAGTCTCCTTTGGCAAGGAACAGCATGGATTTCTGCACCTGTAACAGAATGCATTACATAGCTTTAAATATTCTGTATCTGATCCTATAATATTCTAAACATTTTTAAATACTCTCATCTGGTAATAAAATCATACATAATAAAACAGCATCAAACTCTACTTTGGTCTACTCTATCTCTCTATTATAAAGTATTAAATATTAAACAATTTAGATAAAAGAAAGATGAAAAAGAGGTACTCTTCCTATCATAACTTGGCATTAATATTTCATTAAAGTCCAGATGTGACATATTATTGAATAGTGACATTTTTCTTCAGGAGTATTTCTTCTTATCACTGCATTTTTAAATAATTATACTAAAAATGATTTTTTTTCTATGAACTGTTTAAATTTTGAAATAGAAAAGTTAAAGGATTCTGTATTCTTATGAACTGCACAAGACTGAACCATGGCCACAAACAGATTCCAAATATTTTATGTTTTCAATTATTTTTTTGGAAATTTAGGGTAGCACTGAATGGCATTCTCTTCTACTTTTCAAGCAGACTATATTTTTTGCCACAAAGGTGTAAAACTTCCAAGTGCAAATCTGCTCAAAACACAAGGAATGAGTCGTCATTGTATCTAGGGATCTGAATGAGAGAAAGGCAGGAAGGCAATCTTTCATTCAAATATTGGGGTGATTTTTTTTTTCAAAATATATGACGATAAACAAACAAATTCAGTTATCAAGGTTTTATTTCCTTCCACTTTCTGAGCACGCTCTTCCCACTTCTGCTAGCTAAAGTTATTGCCACCAGGTTTTCTACAGGCTTTTGGTGAGTGTGCAAAGGATTTGTATTGATGGCTTTTTTTTTTTTCCTCAATACATGATCTGTAGCCTGTTCCCACCTCTATTTATATYACCATGAGCTCTTTCCATTCTATACTTGTTAGTACCAAGGCTGTATTAATGTTCTGTTGAGTTGTTTTGTGTCGTGTTACTCACAAATGCTTTAGCCAATGCGACTCCAGCACTTAATTGCCGTCTTATCCTCTCAGGCCAGGAACTATTCAAAAAATAAGAATTTAATTAAGTTGTAGCTGAAATTTTATCTCACTTAAAGTGCATTATAGTTTATATGTACTTTCTTCATCCTAAGGCTGGTTCTTAATAACTCTAGCCTGACAGTAAATAATGCAGCAATTGCTTGCATCACTTTCTCTGTATTGTGTAGGAAAGGCAAGTGACCCTTGGAGCCTGTACTATTTTGCTGAGATAAATGCACAGTGAAATAGCTCGTAACACATCATAGACACACAAAAAAGAGAAGAGTTGGTAAGGAAGGTACGTGTATCACATAGCACAACRCAGACAAGGTTGAGATTAGTGATGATGTGCTTATCATCCCTGGAYAGTGTACATCCTAGCAGTTACACCTCTGATGATCAGGAGCTTTTGGGTACACACACATCATMCAATAAAAAATATTTCAAACTTCATGGCAGAGAATCATTGCACCATCAATGCTGGAAGAGACCTGCCAGATCATCCAATGTGACTGTCACCCAGCACCACCACTGTAACTGCTAAACACATCACCCAGCACCACACCCAGATGCCTCTTAAACACATCTAAGGATGGTGACTCCATCACTTTCCTGGGAAAACTTATTCCAATGCCTGATCACTCTTACAGTGATTTTTTTTTCTAATATCTAATCTCCCCTGTCTCTCTTTCAGGGAGATTCAGAGAACAGTAAGATCCCAAGATCCCCCCTGAGCATCTCCTTCTCCAGGCTAAACAACCCCAGCGCCCTCAACTATTCCTCATAGGGTTTGTTTTCTAGAGCCTCCATAAGCATTGCTGCCACTACCTGGATGCTATGGTCCCCTCAGTGTCCTTTTTAAAGTGCAGGGCTCAAAACTGAGTGCAGTTCTTGAAGTATGGCTTTACTCATGCTACATACAGGGAGACAAATTTTTTTTTCTTCAGGATAAAAAGTGTATTTGTTTTTGCTGCCATCGTCGACTGTAGTAATAAATGCTTGACTCACACTGTCAGGCCCTGTTCACACACATACGCACACATAAGCTTGGCACATAAAAGTTCATGGACTGTAAGTACAGTAGGTCACTAAAGAAAAAAAAACAACACAAACCAAMCAAACAACACCACCAAAAAAAAAAAGACAGGAAAAGAGACATTGGAAAGATATTCAGTAACAGATTTGTGTTATCCCATCCTACAAAGTTCTTCTAAGAAAGTGGAAAGCACTTGTTAGTAGATAAACAAACCGAATAGGATGGGTAGTGACATTTTTCATCTTGTTCCCTTTGTTTATTCAAGTGAGAAAAAAAAGATCAATATTCATGAAGGTAAAAGCACAAATATCATTGAGGCAGGATTACCACAAGCACTGCAATTTCATACCAATTACTTTCTACACAGACAAAGTGTAAAATTAGTTTTAGCTACTTTTGCTCTCTATGGCCACATCAAACAAAGCCACAGAAGTTGTTTGCTTTCTTATATGCTCATTAATAAAAGACATTGATCAGCCTAATTGCAAGTGCACATTTATCCATCACTGCTGAAGTTATTTATCTCTGCAAAAGGTATTCACCTTTTCCATTAAGTTATAAAGTCACAATTGTTTTCAAGAACATTTCATAAGGGCTTCCATAAAATTACAGTATTTAGAAAGAATGCTGCTTGACATCTCCCATGTAATTGTTTACTGTAGAAGACAGCAATTAAAGATCAACTYCACAAAACTAAAAATGTATTATAATCCATAAAACTTATTCATCATAATGTGGACCTGTGATGGAGTTTATATTGCCCAGGAAACATTTTTGTATATAAACACAGGAGAATCTATCACTTTCATAACTCATCATCATGTCACTATATTATAGCGCTCAGCTTTTGTACAAGATGGAATTAATCAGCATCCTTAATTGACTGTCATAGGGGAGTGTTTCTTTTCTTCATTTATTTTCATGCACATCACAGACAGCAGGGGAACTGCTGCCCTTGTTATTTAATCAGACACAAGTTCACAGGTAAGCTTAACTAAGCCTGCCAAACTGAATCACTCCCTGGTTTGTTGGAATGAACTAATCCCATAGCCAACTWCAACACACACAACATAATTTATCCCTAAATTCCATTGTGAAATAAACTGACCTGATCGCTTGAGAGACAAACAGAGATACATAAGAGACACAGACAATATGATTATGAACCACGTCACATTACAATCCACTAAGATGGTCCTTCAGCATTATTCTTGCAACTTCAAAAACCCCAAAATACCTCATAAAAACAGAATATCCCCTTGTTGGCCTAGTGTAAAATCCCAGTCTCWTAAGCTGCCAAGCAGCCTTGTGATGAGTTGACTAGAAAAAACTGATTATGAAAATAACAAAAAACAAACAAACAAACAAAAATAACCACGTCAAATGGCAAACCCAAAGCAGTCTTTGGGGTGATAGAGACTGCAGACTTGATAAACTTCTGCAGGGAACTGAGCTGAAATTTTGATACCAGAAAGGCACCACTGTATAGAAACAGGGGAATGCTCTGTCAGCTTGGAGCTGCCAGCTCCCAAAGAAGCATCAAGAAATGCAACTTCAAAGTGAAAAATATGAAATCTCTGTAAAAGTGGTTATGAAATACCAGTATCATTCTGAGGAAGCTACACACATGTGCCTGCAGTAACTGGAGCGCCACAGTATCACTAGCCAGGAAGCAGCAAAAGAGGCTTTCATGTTCCCCGACCCTGGAAATTACATAGCTTGGGGTTTTACTTCAATATTGCTTTCAGTCCATTTACCTCACAGCTCAAAGAATCTCTGAAGATCTAGACAGAAACACCTTAAAGTCCCCAGAGCAGTTCTCTGCTAGCGCAGACTTTTAAACCTACAGCAAACCACCTGTATGTACCTCACCTCCACTCTCTTGGCAGTTTCTGCCATGGCCAGTCCCTGTCTCYGGTGAAGGAGATCACTCCCCTGGCTGTCTTGGTGTTCTCTGCTTGTGTAACTACCTGCAAACAAGGGTGTCCTTGTCTAAAACGAGCAGGAGACAAAGCAGTGSAGAAGGCACTGACAGGGATGGCTCTCTTCAGCAGCACAGGTTTCACAATCCTCCACAATGGACCATCTCTGGGAACCAGAGATGTCTAAAGAGTTGATGCAGCTGCGCAAAGCTTGGTGTTTTGCACACCACGGATGAGCTTCCTTGGGATGGCACTCTCCTAAAGATTAACATAACAATAAAAAAGAAAGGCAGTGTGTTTGCAGTTTGCAGGGCTTACCAAACAATTTTCAGAGACTTATGTTATAGGTTTGATCTTCTGACTCCTAAGATTACTGTGCAGAGCAGCAGATTATATACGCATATCCCTCCTGGTACAATCTTGCCCTTTATGAATTATTTTCTGATCATAAGGCTATAGAATTAAAAGACAGATTGTACAATTTTAGTTGACCTTTTATATCTTCTGTATGTTTGAGCAATCTTAACTTTATTCTCCAAAGAAAACCTCAAATTACTCACATTTCAGAGGATKTCTTTTTATTTTTCTTATTAAAAGGAGAGTTTTAAAAAGTTTCAGAATTTAAGAAATTTGTGAGTCTTCCTTAATTTAATCATTTTACTGGCTGTTAATAGAACTCCAGCAGAATTGGGTTTTGCCATAAAGTTTCTGAATTATCTTTAATTGAATTATCTATATATGTCCTTTAATCTTTTACTTATCTCCTTTGCCCATCGCAATTCTTCTTTTCTTGCCTTATTTTATTCCTTACTTTCTCCACTATTATTAAGTTCATTTCTACATTGCCATTGAAACAAATATAAATACAGGATTTCAGACTTTTGAGATCCTCCTGAAGCCCTTTTTCTTGTTGAGGACATCCAGTTTCCTGAACACTGAGACTTACCGCATTATTTACATTGAGACTACCTTTGAAGTCACTGACATTAGGGGTAAATGGCTGCTGCCAAACAGAAGCAACAAGTCCTCTTTTGGAGACCTTAGGTAAAGGTCTGGAAGAGATCTGAACTCCAGAGACCAACAGGAAAGCAGCTGTGAAGGCATCAGAATCGGCAATGAAACCAGTGGATTAGTTGTAATAGATTATCCAGACTGGCTAAAACCTATTTCCCATTTATGTATGGGTTGAATAAACAAAATTATAGGTAAACTATGTAAGAAATATTATTTCTTACAGCTCCGTGTGATGATTTTTAAGTCCAAACAACCTGTCAAACAAACAAGATGCTTTATATCTGAAATTGAAGCACCAATTTTTGAGCTAACTACAAATCTAACACAACTGCTTAGTCAGAAGAAGTCTACTACTTGTACACAAAAGGAAATGCTTTCTCATCCCTTCAATTACAGATTGGAAAAATCCCAGCATTCCATATAGTTTCCCTATAACCTTTTAGAGCAATCTCTAGCAAAACAAAGAAGAAAAGTGAAATTTTCTGACCATTCAATGCACTATAATCTTCAGCCTCCTTCATGAGTTGTTGTAGTCAATGCCTGGACCTACGTTCTGTCTGTTTGAAGCCCCAGCTGGAAAGAAGACTGGAAATACTTTGTCAGCTCTGAATCACTGGAGAAATCCACTACAAATAAAAAAATTTCCACCAGGATTTTTATTTATTTACTTTCCATCATGCTTACAGGTTTTTCATTCCTTCGGAGCAACACAAAGCCACTGGATCATGTCAGTTAATCATGCCACAATATACCTAATACTTTTAAGTATAAAAATAGAAAAAATCTAATCCTTCTCATCTCTGCCTCCCCCTCAAATGGCCAGAACCAACAGTTCATCAGTCCTTCTTAAGACATCACAAACAAAAATTTAAAAGGCCAAATCTACCGTTTTCCCTTTCCTGTCAAGTTAATGCTGAGAGTTTGATACAGTACTATTTTTTCTTTATCTAATTTCTAGCAAGTGCCTTTCCTCAAAAAGGATAGATTTGGGATATATATTCCACACAAATTAATTCCTCAGGAAAATGGCTTAGACCAGATGTCTGTGAGCTGTTAGCCACATGTTGCCAGTTGAGCCTTTTGTTATCATAAGCTACACACAATTCTTCCAAGTATCGTTCCTTCCTTCTAGTATCACCAACTAATCTGATTGAAAGACCAGACAGTAGGTTCCAAATCCCCAGATGGGGACTGCCTGTAGCTGCTAATAATTTTCACACCAGGAAAAAATAAAAAGCTCTTTTCATGTTAAGGGTGTTTTATTTTATTTTTAAAACGATACCTCAGATCCGCATCTTTCCACATACTCATTCAAACCACTTGCAAACATTCTTGCACATTTTCACAGTCTGTTGCCAAAATATCTAAGACCAACAGCATCAAATTACCTCCCCCTCTTTTTGATTTTCAGACTCACACTTTTTTTTGGCTAGTGTGATGGCTGAGGAAATTGCAAGGTGCTAAAACAATCAGATAAAACAAAACAGACCATTACCTCCTCTTACTGGCATATCCTGCTCTCMGTATGGAACTTTCATATTTGAATAATGATAAAATTGGCTGTCTTCTAGCCACCTCTATTATAAAGCCAATGCACTTACAAGAATGGAATTTGATGGGAAAAAGAAATAGGAAATACCTTGAACAAACATAAACCTTCAACCAGAGGGAGCCTGGGCTAAAACAGCACATCCAAAATGAACTTTCTCATGCAACTTTCTCTAAACTCCTAACATTTGCACCAAGCTATATACATTTTTCAGCTATATACAGTATTTAAATATAATACACTTACATAAGCCTTTTAAATTTTACTGAATTAATTTATCTATTAAAATTGAAATCTCAACATAAAAAACRTAGGTTTTTTCCCTCCAACAAGCAATCTTTTTTTTTCCTTGCCATATTGCGGGACTGGAATATTTGAGACTTCTAATCTGTCTCCACAGAACTGATGTCAAAGTATAGTTCAGCCTAATTTTAAAAAACAGAAATTATAGAAAATTTCCCTTCCCAAACTTCAGCAGCTGAGCACTGAGGACCATCATAAGAAGGCAAAATGTTAGAGGTTATTTTTCCCTTGCTATCTCTGAAAATGCAACAACATGTAAAAYGTGTTATCTTTCCCATTAATGCAAAATGAAATGTGGTTTTGCATGCTGTCTTATAGAGATCTGCAAAACAGGAAATGATTTCTTGATGGGTACAATGGCAATCAGAAGCATCAACTGTGTTACTATACAACATGGAAGTTATCTTTTATCTTAGAAAGCTGCATTTGCTTGAGTTGAAGGCATATTCATTGACCTGGAGGCCTGTCAGGAATTATATCATACCTAGAGAAACTCAGTAAGATCAAAGATTATTTTCCATAGTCCATTTAAATTTCCACCTCCCCTACATCTTCATGCTCTTCGTTCAAAGCCAAAACTTCACAGATAAATTTGCATCTCCTTTTCCAAATTCTTTCACTTATGTTTTTCCACATACCTGTATTTCTATGTGCAGACAGAAATTAAAGGAAATAAAAATTCTGTAGTATTTCCACTTAACCAAGAAATTTACAACCCTAACTTTAAAACAGTTCTATTCCTCTACTGTTTGCAGTTCCAAATCCTTTGCTGTTTCCAATCAAATTTATAAATGCTTTCAGAATGGTTGTTCTTTAGGGAACATATCATATCCTCCAGGTTCAAGAATGATCCATCTCTACCTGCAGGAAGTCAGGCAAAGATTGCAGGAGACCCATGTGGTTAAACAAGGAGCTCCTGACTAAACTTAAACTAAGAAAAGGAGCCATGCAAGGGAAGGGTGCAGGCTCAGGTCACACTGGAGAAATATGTAGGTACTGAACACCCGAGGACATGATTAGGAAAGCCAAAGCCCACCTGAAGTCAAACCTAGTGAGGGACATGAAAGGCAATAAGAAGGGCTTCCAATAGCAGAAGAGACCTACCAACAGCAAAAGGACTCATAGGTGAAAAAGCAGGACTGACACTGAATGGGGCAGGGAACCCAGTGACAATGGACATGGGTAAAGGCCAAGGTGCTTCACCTAGAACTTCATTAATAAGACTTCCTTCAGGAACCACTGGACTGAGTCTAATGAAGGGGYATGAAGACTGAAGCATATAAAAAAAATGCTTAAGAAAGCTAGAACTGTTCAGTATATGACAGAGAAGGCTCACAATAATCTTAGCAATGTGTGTGAAAAGGTAGAAATAAAGATGATGGAGTCAGACTCAGTCACATCCAGTGGCATGGTAAGAGACAWGGGCACAAACTGTAATAGAAGAAATTTCATTTTAACATCAGACAAAAAATTCATTATTCAAATACTGGAACAGGCTGCCCAGAGGTGTTACGGAGTTTCCATCCTTGGAAATATTAGAAATTTAACTGGGCACAGTCCTGAGCAACTTGCTTTAGCTGCCCATGTTTTGTGCATGACTGGTGGAATAGTCCACCTCCTGAGGCCCTTCCAAACTCCGTGATACTGTGATTCCAGAAAGGGCTACAAATCATGCATCACAAGTACCTCAAAAATAAAAGCTAGGAACTTCAAACATTTGATTTGAAAATGTGTTTCACTGACCAGTGACTGTTTTCCACTGATAAGACAGATGTCAGCAGTGGAAAAGCAGTCTCTGAAAGATTTTTTTTCAAAGGGACAAAAGAATCTAGCATTTTGTTCTGCCTCACAAAATCTCATTATTCAATAAAGATCTGAACAACTTATGGAACTTAAATAGTAATTATTCTGTGATGTAAATAGTCACTAACAATCCTCAAGTGGTAATGATTTTGTGTGTTATAAACCTTGATGCTTTTTGATATTTTGTAAATGGTCTGGAATTAAGTAAAAACTGACTCATTATCAGATTTGTAAATCCACCAGAGTCTGCAGAATATTAAGTAGACAGGGGAACTGTGCAGAGGGATCTGGAAATTAATTTAGTAAATTTAAGCCCATTCTTACAGCACATACCTTAATACAGTCAAATACAGATACAGAAGCAAGGAATACCTGCTTGAACTTTAGTCAAGGAGCCTATCCAGTAAAATAGGGACTTTATCCTCTATGACTCCTAAATAATTGTCAAACTGCTGAACAAAAACTTCTAGCCTAGTTCAGCCACCCAAAAAAAGGCTACTGTGCATGTGTGTAAACAGAATATCAGTATGTGAGAATACCAAGATACATTTTACCTCTTTGTGTCCTTGATGAGAACTAAAGTGAAGATCCTGTAATTCTACTTTCAGAAATAATGTATCATTATATATAGACAAAGGAAGCACAGAAGTGATTTAGACTGAACAAAGCCTCATGTTAATTTCAAGAACTGCATTGGCGTAGTTTACCAAAAGATGATTAAGTTGTGATTTTGAGTGAATGAATTTTCATTGAAACAAGCAGTTTAAAAGGCTGTTTAGTGGAGAAGAGTAAAAGCAGAACCCGTAAGTGATCACTAACACTAAACAAATTCAAATAGAATTAAGTTATCTTTTTGTAACAATGAGATAGAATATTGAATCACCTCTTACAGGTTTGAAATTCAGGTTACTTACACTTCTGAAAAAGTACTATAGATTATAAGTTGTTAAGCTCTATGCATGTAATGATCTAGGAGTTTGCTACCTTGACATCTGGAACTAAATGATCTAATGGTCCTTTCTAAGAAAAGATCAATTACTTTGTGGAAGTATCAAAACAGCCACATTTAATTAAAATGCAATTTATCCTTGTCAAAACTTAAGTTCACTATAAGGACACCTGTGCGACAAGAGTTAAATCTGGGGGGAAAAAATGCAGGTAATCAGTATCTCCATGATCTAGTAGCCTCATTTTAAGGCATATCCTCCAAGAAAAGCTGAACACTGACCAGCTGTCTGTTGTAGTATAAAACATCTCCTATATTTATTCTATGCTCCCTGATTGCTCAGACAGAATTTGTTGATGTAAGTTTTACACCTCTACTGATCTGCAGAATATTTATAGACTCCTGGTATTTTTCCAATCAGAAGCATGCAATTTTTAAAAATACACAGCATTAATCTATTAACCAGTATTAAAAGTCCCATGAATATAAATAATTCAATTTATATGTTTCTTATTCCAATTTAGCTGGTTTAATTACATTTCAGTGAAAGTATAATGTTATTCCTTTTACCCTCTACCCTGCCTCCAAGAAAGCATCTGTATAGAGGTGGACACCGTTTTACACTGCACTGAGTTTAGCAGCATGCAGGTGGCCACAGTCCCTTCTTCTCTGGTGTGTAGGGCCTCAGGGCACATATAAAAGTTCAGCTCTTCATTCTGCAAATGACTGGGGAGCAGATGATCACTAAGAGAGAAAGAGCAGGGCTGAGAGAACAATGGATTTCTGCTTGGAGAATGAACATTAAACCTGACCAAGCAAAACAAGAAACTCATCTTGACATGTTTGTTTTCTCCTCAACAATATGGGAAAACTAAGCTACTTACATTTTAGAACAAACCAAAATATTTCATTTTCCCTGGCAAGAAACATTTTATTTTTACCACAGGTGTTGCTAAAGCAGGCAAAGCAATGGATTGGAGAGTTAGAGTTAAGGCACAAAACCAAGATGGGAGATGGCTCCTTTTCTCTTCAGAAGGCCTGGATTTAAACCAGCCAACTCATTGCATGCACAAAGGTACTTAACTGCTCTCATCCTGAGGAGATCTAAACTCAATAACTGCTCTTTGCAGAATGCCTGAAACACAAAAGCCTTAGTAATTCTGCTGGGATGTTTTGCTGCTTTTCCTGTTTAAGTTATTCTAATCTGAAATATCTATTGAAACAATATAAGCAAAACATTCTGTATCTTCTTGTAATGTTCAGAGCAAAGAAACCTTCCAAAAGCACATTTTATTTAATGCATGAAATCTAACCAATTGGCTGTAGTTTACAAGAGTTTCTACACTGCCCAACAACCATTTCCAAAAACCTCTTGCAAAGGCAATTTTTGAGGAATTTTACTTTTACCTTCCTTCCCCAATAAAACATTAAATAACTCACTACCTAACCCTTTAAGACTTCTTGTGATACTATCACACAGTGGTAAGTCACACAAATGGAGTTCCATCTCCATTTCAGAAAATGACACCCRAAAATAGTTGCAGAGAATTGTTTCTAACCTGTAGGCCCTCTCCTATCCCAATGACACCCTACACACTACATCTATTTTTTAACATTTTTCTTGAGCAAAATGGCTGGTTGAGTGACTACTAATTCATATCTTGCTGAATGCAGAGCAGAAAACATCTACTTCTCTACAGTACATGCTGATATGTAAGAAATTATGTGTTTTCCAACACAGTGTTTATAACTATATCTTTTTCTCCAATACTAGCTGAATCATTCAGTTCTGTAACATCRTAGCACAGGGTTGTTTTTACGAATTATGGGTCTCTCCTGAACACCAAAATGCTGAAGTTATTATTTTGCTCTGCCAAGATACACCTGCAGTTCTAATACAACAATCTAACTCTGCAGACATGCATATTTTCAGTTTCTGAGCTAAACAAAAGTGGTAGCAAACAGCAAACCAAGCTTTATATTGTCCATGTGTGGCTGAAATACACTGTTGACTGGACCCTGCATACCTCTTCAGCTCTAGGAGGGGCTTTACTCTCTTCACAATCTGGGGTTGGAACAGCTGTATGCACATTTTGCTGGGTTTAACAGCCTCATCTCCCARTAGGAGCTGTTATTAAATTAAACAAGGGCTAGTCCAAATGGATTTGGTTTTTTGGTGACCTTTTTAGTGACAGCATGTTCAGGGAGGGCTTTCTCAGAGGAGTCAAAGAACAGATGGGCAGCCAAGGCTAGCAACTCTGTTCATTTTACTGTATGGGCTATTTTCCCCCCTGCACTCCCCAGATGTATTTTCCTGCTTTATTTTTTGCCTGCAGTATTAATATTTTTCTAGGGCACTGTTTATACATTTATTCTTATAGTCCAAGTCCTAATAGCACAATAATAGCACTGTTTATCTGAAGTCTTTTTAAAGCAAGATTGACCCTTCCAAGAAGCAATGTAAGACATGACAATGTGTAAGTTTCCTTCATTCACTTCAGCTTAGGGCTCTGGCTCTTGTGAAAGCCTCCTCCTTTCTGTAGCAAGAAGCCTCTCAAGTTCTGTTCTAAATCAAAATTCAGTATATATGCCTTAGTGTTCACTCCAGGACTAACTTTTTCTCTCTCCTGATTGTGAAATGCATTGGATGCCAATGACAACTAATGCAGCACTCTSAAGAAACAATGTTTTCCAAACAGATTGCTGAAAACATACAGATGTTTGTACAGCACCTTCTTCTCCCAGGACGCTTACCAGACATCTATCACTGCATCAAGAAAAGTTTAAAAAACAAAATAAAACACAAACAAAACAAAAAAAAACCTGGGCTCAAGCACTGCCTACCAGATAGCTCTAACTGCAGTACTGAAAATAATTTTCTTTACATAAACAGTTCTTAAGGATATATTAATCCAAAAAACATTTTTTCATGTTAGGGTTTTTTCCACCCTTACAGAGAACAGTAACTGCACCCACACTATGGATTATTTCCCCTAGACCCTGCAGAACAAGAGGGTTATCACACTCTGCTGCAGGATACATATCATGATAGAATTGAAGGAATTTAACTTTTTGTGCATGTTAAAACTTCCTTTGTCTTTCCAGGATGGAAATATCTCCTCATGTATCTTCAAATGTTCTTATTCTTCCAGCTATTACCCCCTCCTGTTGAAAAGGGTTTGCCATTATTTTACTTAAACTAACATCTTTTCAAGCTGAGCCACTTACATATTTTCACATAGTTATTGCATATTCAAATTGCTTTTCTTCACATAGGGCTGTTTTTACCACATTCCCTTAGAATATTGTGCTCAGAATCCTGTGCCCTGAAGTGTATCCATCTTCCTTTGCTACRTCTGTCTTCTCTTTCAATGCTTGTCCTTGGCC
The DNA here is from genome assembly GCA_014549065.1 of Cardinalis cardinalis. Taxonomy (NCBI): domain Eukaryota; kingdom Metazoa; phylum Chordata; class Aves; order Passeriformes; family Cardinalidae; genus Cardinalis; species Cardinalis cardinalis. The sequence continues at coordinate 8,982,287 of JACDOX010000007.1, forward strand.
TCATTGTGGCTTATGTGACAAGGCTCAATTCATCTAAAAAAAAAAAAAAGAGAGAAAAAAAATCCTATTTGATATCAGATTACTATTATATTATTATCCATTTTCTTTATCAGCAATTATTTTAATCTAGCAGTGCTGTTAGCGCACTCACATGTGTTTTGAGGTCTTGTAAGCTCTTGCAAAGTGATACAATTCCGCCACAACTCTTATCTCTTCTCAACCTGTGTGCACTTTTTTTTGTGTTCCAGACACCAATATTCTTTCATCCTTGCAGTATTTTGGATCCTCCATCATGAATGACAGGATCAGAGGACAATATCTGCACTCCACATGTCTATGCCTAAACTGGCTTCCTTCAGAGGAAAAAGTCACGTTTGTCAAGTGTTAGTCCTGAGCTACGCAGTAGCACCTTTTTTCATATATTGCCTATTAATTAATCACAAAACARGGGAGAAAAATAAAAAGGAAAAGATAAAGGAAGAACAGGAAGGAGGAAGGGGGAAGGGAAGGGAACGAGGGAAGAAAGAGGGAAGAAAGAGAAAATGCCTCTTCAGTCCCATCAGAGGCAAACAAGTTCATATTTATTTTCTTCTCTTTTCAGTTCAAAAATGAAACTCAGATACTTCATTCTTACATCATCCCAATCTCTTTTTCTTTTCTTTTCAACTGCCTTTTCTCATTTGGTAATATTCTTTTTAATTTGAGAAACTAGCATTCCATACTATATTCAMAATGATTTTACATGATGAATTCGCAAAGTGGCATAATGAGGTTCAGATTTGTTCTCTGTTCCTTTCACAATAATTCATAATATTCTATCTGATTTTTGACTGCCACTCAGCTCTGCTCTCCTGTTTCCATAAGGATATCTATTACCACTCAGAATGAGATTTAGAGCTGTAATAGTCAGCTCACAACCCATACAAGAATACGTCAAATTAGGACCATTCTTTCCTTGCTGTGCCCCTTCCCGCACTCCCAAGGGCATAATTATCTATTAATCTACATTGAATTTAATCAGCTGTTTTATCATAGCATTCTTGGATTGCTTTGCAGCTCTTTATCATAAGTAGATGGTATCACCAGCAAATTGTTGCCTCAGTATTCTTTCTTCTTCTGATCATTTAGGAATATGCTAAAGAACATATTGCAGTACAGAATAGTCGACTGTGTTGGCAAATTCCGTTCACTGTGACAAATGATGGTTTACCGTAGTTTATAATCCACTGTTAGTCCATATGAAAACCTTCCCTGTTATCTCATGGTCTCTTAGTTCTTAGAAAATTTTTGCAAGAAATCATGATAAACTGCTTTTGGAAATACATTTACTTAATCCAGAAAAAACTGTCAGATCTGATTTTCTTGTTTTGTTTTGTTTTGTTTTGTTTTTAACAGAAGATGAAGCCTTATCCCAATATATGTTTTCTCTTTTTTCTCTTTGTCCATCTAATATGTATATTCTTCGAAAAAGTTTGCTCTAGCTTACCTAACAGTGAATTTACTTGCATGTAAATTCACATGTTTTAGCTGTTTCATCTCCAAGTTTCTTTAAAGCTCCTAAGTGAATGTCATCTCTGTTTGTAGATGTATCTTTTCTTTCTTGTCCATTTGGTCAGAGACTTCATCCATCCAAATAATTAATTTCAGAAAGATTCATCGAAAAACAGATTTGAGAAAGATCCTCCAACATTTTTCCCCATCAAAAAGCCTTACCATTTGAAAAATCTCAACCAGTTCTTCCTAAATGTACATTAAAAAAAAAAAAGTTTAATTTTTCAGCTATATTGTCTCTTCTTTCATATGTTAGTCACTTCTTGGACTTACAGGTCTCCACAACACTTACTTTTGGAACACACACAGAACAATGATTTATTACTCATGTTTATGCTTTCAATTCTTCCCTGAAAACATTTTTTTTTAAACTCATGTTCTTAACCCACATCATCCGTCTTCCCATAATCAAGGAATTCCCTTCACAACACACACCAGCAATATGCATTTGCTCCGAGTTGTCACTATGTTATGGGTAGTGAAAGAAATGACAACATAGTCTTCTATGGATTAAACAAAAAGTTTTGTAGAGCAAGAGAGGCACCACTTGTTCCTGCCTCATTTAACAGTACAAAAGCATACACTGTGTGCATATAGTATCTTTACCAAGACAGAAGTTTCAAGAAACAAGTAGTAACATACAGGATGATGATTACATTGTCCTTGAAAACAGCAAGTAATTTGTCAATTCAAAATATCCAAGTAGTTCAATAAAAAAAAAAAAAATAGTGCAAAATGAGAGCAGATGATTGACCTCATCTTCTGGTCACAACTCCAAGAAGGAATGGTTAGGTAAAGGCAATTAGACTTTATTGAAGGGTGATGATTATCCCTGAAGTGTAGTAGGATAAGGATACCAGGTAATGAAAGAGTGGGATCTTCATTATCACTCAGTGGGATACCTGGAAAACACACACAAAATGAGCTCATAAGGGCTCAGAATTCAACTGATGATGTTAGAGACAAGATGTCTTTTGGAACAAAGGGGAAGAGAGGAACATTTCTATGAAACCTTCAGTTGTAAACCAGAACAAAAAGTGAAAAATATTGCTTGCTGGGGATAACTGCCAATAGAAGAAAAAGACAAGGAGAACTTGAAGGACTATAGTAACTGTTATGAAACAGAACAGAAAAGGAGGTTTGATGTCCCAGAGAAAAAAAATTTAAAAAATAAGGGTAGCATGAAGGAACAAAATACATGCTAGCTCTGAAAAAAGACAAGAATACAAGAAAGTATTGGCAACTCACGGAGAATCAAGTCAGTACATAGGAACACACAAAGAAAAAAGAAGGGGCATTCAGAGTTCCAGATGGAATTAAAARTTACACTCATAAGTAAAGGCTGGAGATTCACAGAAACATGTGGAGAGACAGGTAGTCCTAGTTTAATCTTCAGCTGGGCTTAAAATCCCAAGAGCAGGCTTGTGAGATCACAGCCTCCTTGCTGCTTGCGACAGTCTGCTCATGGAAAGGGATCAAAAAACCAAAATGGCATCATGTCTGTTGCTGGAAGGTGGACCTGCAACTGGAAAGCATCATAGGGAACCTGAGAAACAGTTACAACCCCTCAAAACTGGTACTGCCCAATTCCCACTGGGAAAAAAAATAATAGAGGACTAACTCTTTCAGGGAATATTTTCAAACATATAGATATTTGTGTGAACTTCAGGGGCATCAAGCCACAAGAGGAGTAAAATGTCTAATAAGAGAYTAGAATAACCTACAGTTAAATGATGAGTGGTATAAGAAGCATCTGTAGTGTTTGACTGTTGAAGTGCATTTATTGAAGGAAGAAACTTTTCAAGAGATAAATTTGACTTGAACGTTCCAGGGAATAGCTACCTAGGATCAAAGCTGACACAACTGTTGAGAAAAGCTTCAACCTAAGAAATTATAGATCTCCAAACACTAGAGGAATGAAAAAATACAGGGTAAATGAGAATCCAGACACGGACTAAGTAATACTGTGGTAACAGCAGAACATATGCTAAAGAAAAAGAATTGACTGTGAACAGCAATTGGGTAAAAGAAGATGACATGCCTAAGTCTGCTCTATATAAATATGGAGTAAGAAACAACTCTGATGTGTAAAGCCTTCTCAACACAATACAAGATCTCAAATTACATTTACAGGATGTAAAAAAAAAAAATTAAAGGAAGAACATAAGCTTTATAACACAGAATTCAGAACTGGAGCATAGATATAGAAGGACAGATACCACTCAGGAAAGATAATACTAAAGATAACAGCTGTGGGACACTCACTAAGCTATAAGGCATTATGAAGGAAACACTTTTTATGACATCCACGGTCAGATCTAATCTTGGATAATGATCACTGGAACATCATTGGAAATTGAAATACTATTTGCTGTTTTGACAGGAGACAAACTTCCTGACAAAGACTAGAACTAACTACAGTATCAGGTAATGACTGCAGTGTAGGTGACTCACTATGGGATGCTACAACCAAGAAACATGCATAACAAATACTCAGAGCTAACAAAAACTTGCACTGTTTAAATTTTATTTTGCCATGTAATGAAGACTTAAATATTTTAAAATTGAAAGCTGAGTTAGTCTAAATTAAATGAAAGGGCAAAAATACTAGTTTCCTAATGCAATTATCATAAACTTCAGTAAACCTAGGGGCCTCTTAAGGGAACCCAAATGAACTAAGGAATTTAGACACTGAAGTATCTTTCAAAGATAGTAGGATGCATAGGGAACTGAATTCCAGACAGCTAGAGCAGAGTCCCAATCTGATTATATGAAGAATTGTTACAAAGTAGGCTATCAGCTACAACTGATGAGTTGAAAAATGCTGCAAGGATTTTGAGGGTCATTTAACCTCAACAGTAACATGGAAATTGATGGAACTTGCCAACTTTTTTCCTGGCACAGTATAGCAAAGTAGAGTCAAAAATTAATTAAAAAAGGAAAAAGAGAGAGGGAAAGGAGAGAGGGAAAAGGGAGAGGGAAAAGAGAGAGGGACAAGGTAGAGAAAGAGAGAGAAAAAGAGAGAAAGAGAGAGAGAAAGAAAAAAGAAAAAAAAAGAAAAAAGAGGAAAAAGACAAAAAAGGCATATCATTATTTGATCAGTTTGAAAAAAAAAAAAAACATTCTACAAATTGGGCCAGGAGCTGAATTTGCATTTTGCATCTGTTTTCAAACAGACTTTGATGACAGACTATGAAGACTGGCATGGGTAGCAAGAGGAATACAGAACAGAATTTACCACAAATGAGGTAAAAGTACCAAAAATTCAAAGCACAATATACCCTTAACTAGGAAAGAGTAAAACTTCTTCCCAGTGATATCAACAAATACAATATGAAGGAGGCTGCAACCTTTCCCTTTTTTCCTCATCCGAGGATGATATTGTTGACAAAACATAAAAGGTTTGAAAAAGACTCAAGAGGTTGAGCTCTGATTTTAAGGTAGCAGAGCTTCTCAGATCCTTGCCTTTGCAAGACAGTTCTGGCAGCTTTTTCTGCCATTCCATAAAATCGACAAGGAATTGGACATGCCAGCCCACACTAACTGTGGCTTTCCATCACCACATGGAAATACAGGTGCAAAAATCCTGGGTATCTTGACAATTCAGCAGCTTCAGGACCACCTTTCACTCATGCTTTGACCCWGGCATGCTTCAAACCTAAGTTATGCCACTGAAAAATTGATTACAATCTGCACTGTCACTTAGCAGTGATCTTCAGGCAGATCTTTAAAAGTAGCACACTTCTGCCAACAAACAAAATACATAAATAACAAAACGGTCTGAAGCTATCAACGAGAATATGCCCAACCTAATGACAGGACAAACTGAGGAAATGTTCAAGAATTTCAGGAAGCCACACCTTCTAAACACCTCATTCCACTAATGGTCCAACACTGCTGATAAGTATCACCACCATACACTCAAGGCACAATTAACCAGAGGCTTAAGCAGGAGAAGTGAGTGCAGAAGTTTCCATGGTGAAGAAATGGGATGAAAAGGGAAACAGGCAAAAACTCATCATTTTATTTCATTTCCTGTTCTTAGGAAGTTTCTAAGCTCATGCCATCTGGGTTTCAGTCTTTCAGGTACAGGCTGCAACTGGTATGATGTCACAAATTAGCCACATTTAAGTTAATCTTCATACCTTTTTACCCGAATGGCACCTATATATCCATGTTGTAATACTAACATTGGCATACTCTGCAGTGCAGCCAGTGAACAGACTGAGCCACAGCAGGGTCCTAATTTCAGTTTAAACGGATCTCTAAGTATCTCTTCAGCATATCTGTACATCAGATTACGCAATTTTGAGTATTTCTAAGAAAAATTAAGCAATTTCACTTTCTATTTTCCTGCAKAAGTCTAACAAAATCTGCCACTCCCTTGCAAGCCTGGAAATACATGTTAAAGACTCAGAAAGTGATCATCTTGATGAAGAATTCTGGCTTATAAAGAAGGTCTTAATTAGGGGCATAAACTAGCCTGTAAACAAAATTTCAACCACTTGCATACACAACCTGTTTAATGAGATCAGAGTTCATGCCTTATTGCACAAATAGCATTTTTATTACACTAAAACAGTATAATACTACTTCTTTTCTAAAGTATACCTATTACACAGTGAAGTCATTTACGCTACAGGAAACAAATAACTGAATAAATGCTCTGCAAATACTATCAAGATCAGGTTGTCAAATACTATCATTTTGCCTGATTTGGAAAATGATCCTACTAAACTTATCCTTTGGTTCCTCTCACTTTAATCATGTCCAAAATGGTATGAACAGAAGTTGTTGACACTTATGACTTGTAAAATTACACTTACTGCTATCTATAAGAGTGTGTGTGTGTGTGTGTATGTATGCAAATTAATGTATATTTTAGCAGAATTTAACAAACACTTCATTTTCTTAACATATCTTAATCATTTTTACAATATGCAGTAGAGTGGCAGAGTCCAAAAGAACTGGTATTGCACTATTTCTTTTGGCTACCTTCTCAATGGAATCAACAGGGATTTTTAATTAGGCAAGCAGTGACACATCATATAACAAAAGCATAGCATGGATCAACCACTGAGGGTAAAATGATTCTATCTTCATTCTCTGGAATTGAGCTCTTTAATTKTATACTGATCTCTGCTAGTCCTAGTACTCCATAGCTCCTCATWCTTGCCCTGTACTAGAACTCTGAATTCTTACAGAACCTGTTCATATATACACAAATATTTATGAAATGCTTCATTAACCAGTATTTCTCTTACAACATAGTCCACAGGGAGCTTTAAATTTCAACACATGGAATAAATAGCAGTGAAAGAATGTCACATTTGATTTCTATATATGATGGATATGTTACAAATTTCTTAGAATGATTTTTTATTTTAGATCTTGATTCTGCCAAGAAGACAAAACAGACAGAATAGGCACATCATCCAGTGATAAGTATTTATTGCAGCTATATTTTATGCTGAAAGAGAGAACCACCATTTCTGCAGTCAGTTTTCAGAACCACTTTTATATCTGTGTTATCAGTTAGAATAACAAAAAATTTTCTCATCTCACAGCAGTCACTTCAGATCCAGAAACTAAAGGCGGCCTGCTGCCAAGTGGGAAGTCCTGCACACCTTCCAAGTCCTTAGCCACGCTTACATATGATCGGCCTTGCCCAGGTGTTAATACAGCTGCAGTGTGAATCAGATCAGGGTCTGATCTCATCTTTTTTCCTCTCAGGTTACTTTTCCCTCAGGTCACTACAGATTCAGCTCACAGTATTGCTACCTGAAGACTTTTGCCAGCAGAAGGGATGGGACAGAGCTGTATGCAAGAGAAGGCCTGGGTCTAAGAGACAAAACCACATCTAGTATTAGCAGCATGTACTTCAGTCATCTAAGAGTGATTATAGACACTTCTCACTCTAAGGTACTCCGTGACACTTCTCACAACCACACCATTAGATTCCTGTCTCAGTAATTACTATATTAATAGCTATTTAATCTTTAGTTCATGCAATCAGAAAAAGATTCTTATCGCACACAAAGTCGTTTTGTAGTGCCAAAGACAAAAAAGCAGTTACAGCACTTCTCTCAAAGCACAGGGAGATATTCAGTAACTGCAGACTGTGGCACGATGTACTGGACTCACACGTAGCCTATTCCCCACCTTTCTGTAGGTGACAGAATCATCTCTGTGTGACCCAGTGACTTGTATGGGCACCCACAGATGCTGAAAAACAGAACAAGCTCCAGCTGCTGAATCCACTGTCATCAGGACTGAGACACACAGAAAAGGATGCATGTGCAYACACAGAGAAGCACACAGTACAAAATAACACTTATGCAGCAGTATGTAACTGCTGCATTTCTACAGTACTTCTGTATTTACCCTATATGTGCATTTATTAAATTATGTTCCCCTTATCAATAAAACTCTATTTTAGAAATATATCTTTGTTGCATAAATATGTAAATACAAAATACACACAGAGGCTATCTATCTGTCCAGCATCTCTGCACAGATATCTTTACATCATACACACATACACACAAACTTATTTTTCTCCAATATGCTACCCAAACATCTCTTAATTTAGCAAAGGATAAAAATCTTATCCAAAGTTTTTAAACCTCATTAAAAAAGTGTTATTCTTTTACAAAAAATAGCTTTGAGATACTGATTTTAAATACCATAAAAATAAAACTTTTGATCTAGTTTACTTTCCATAGATATGAGAGACTGAAATGTTAATGATTCAAACAATCAGCACTTAAAAAAGCAGCAGGATGTTTTGCTGAGACCAGGTTTGCATCCCCCCAACCTAAGGAGAGACTGTGTGTTGGAAAAGCCTCTGATCTGCATAAGACAGAGGGGCTGCACACCCACCATCAAAGGATGACCATGACAAACCAACCTTTGTTTAGCAACAAGCTGGGTTTTGAGCCAGATAAGAAAGAAGGCTGATAAGAAGCAAATCCTGCTAGGTGGGATAGTGCTTTTTATCTTGCCAATGTCTTCCCTTACACAACTGGCTCAGGTGAGTAAACTCCCCATCCTATTCACATAAGAAGGTGTTCATCTCTTCTGATGAGGCATGACTGGCTCAACTAGCCTGATGTGAGACRCAGCTGTCATGTCTTGGAGAGTGTCACAAACCATCAAAGACTCCCAAAGTGCCCCCAGACTCGTGTCTGGGGCCTTCCACCTGAGGACTGTGCATGATCCACAGTGTTGTAGCAGAATGTTAAACTCGACCCTAGGGGAGGTACCACGGTCAGAACTCCCCAGKGACAGAACTGCCCAGGATAGGAAGCTATGTCACTCCCCAGAAGACAAAATAACTTCCAATACTAACAACTTCAGTTGCCAACACAGAGCTCACACATTACCAGGCCATGAGCAATCACCCTATCCCAGGTCTGGCTGCAGAGGCCTCTGATTACAGCAGATAATTCTGCAGTCACCCTGGGAGGAGGTACCATGGGCTCAGCCAATTCAGGAGAACCTACCAATCTTAACTGTCTCCAAACTGTACATGCCCCATTCAAGGCTGAGATTCTCCCTTCTGTCCCACTGGACCGCATTGAATTAGCTACCTCTTGCAGATGGTCATTTTAGTGAAGATTTATTAAAAAAAAAAAAAACACATTAACAACATCTGCATCCCAGGTGTGATTTGTCCAAAATAACCAAATTTGTCTCTCCACAGATGACAATTTCCTTGACTTTTCTCTTAATGCTAGAGCACACAGACAATGATTTCCTGTTACCCATCCAATTTGTTTCTTTTTTGTGCCATTATCTTCCTAGTTTTGCTATGCTTCTGAGAATAACATGATCTTTTATTTTCCTTTCTATGTCTTCCTTTATCTGAAATAAAGAACAATTTTTAAAAGCTGCTATCTTACTATATTTCTTATTTTTCATGCAGAATGGAAAATTATGTATGTCCTTTCTACTCATACAGGAATACCTGTCTCCCTTTGGCTCTCTTATCTCTCAGACCAGTTTCCTGAAAAACTCTATCTTCCACACATTTGAGTTTACTGGTCTACTTCCCTAAAATCCACCTCTGTTTCTCGCTCTCCTAGATATTGGCCTGATGATCTTCTCAAACCATTCTAAACCAACTGGAATTACACAACCATTAAACACCCATTAGAAAACGGTTCCAGTGGAGGTTTCAACTTTCAAAGAACGCAGTGTGCCATTTTTGACAATGGACATTTTGGTTCTATATTAAATTCTTAGTTTTAAATGAATGATCCTGTAACCAGACTACATGGGCTATGACAATATCAACTGATTATACAGAGTCTGCTTAAAGAGGCATTGAGAGGATTATGCACTGTATTTTCTGAGGACTATAATTGGTCCTTGGAAATTTCAGCATCTCTGAAGTGATTCACACACACTAGGCCCAAGGAATAAACAGCGTGATAAAAAGCACATAACACGTTTCAGATCACATTTGCATAGAGAAAGTCATTAATCAATCACAATTCATAGGAGATACTGGTAACCCTATGTAAGAGGCAAACAGAAGTCTGGTGATATTCAATCATGACAGAACCTTGGAAACTCCCTTTCAGTTGCACCAATAAGCATACTAATCAATCACTAAAAATTCCTAGTTCTTAAAACAATTATTTAAACTATGGTAAGATCCAAGCTTTTTGATGTTATCAAGAAAAGTCTCTAACCATGCAATTTATATCTTCTGTTTTTCTTTTAAACGTATGTCTTCTGGTATCTGTTTTCTCAAACTTTACTTTTTTTTTTATATTTTATGTAAATTGTAATAAATAAATAACCACCACTCACTGTCAAACCTATTAGTTTTTAGACAGCCATCAGGTGCCCTAGTATTACATATCTTGGCTCCACTTGGGCCCCTGCACTTTAATTTAGGTTCACAGATAACTTCACTTGAATTTTATAACTTRCGTTGGGTTCTGTGCAGCCACAACCAAACTCATCAGCTGCTTACAGTGACCAAATACCATTTGTGCCTACAGAATCTGCAACCATACAGACTTTCAAAGAATATATGAGTACACTCRCTGCAGACCAGCACCTTCTATCCACCTTCAAGAAAAACCCAGCAATTAACTTTTCCTCACACTTCAGGAGTGCCACATCTCTGTCTGACGTCCATGTCAGATGCCATGACATCATCACTCTGCAGATTTTCCAGCTGGCCAAGGGTCCAAGGGTTGCTGATTCCAAGGAGCCAAATATAGACAGTGACTTAGTCACAAATGATTTCTTATACTTCTTAGACATACCCAATACTCAGTGGTGCATTTACTTCTATTTTTATAGAGCTCAGATTTTCTGTTTGAAACATTGATCTTGTTAGCCTTTTTGTTTGTTTCAAGACCATCCAAGCTCATGAATGCAAGAATCTGTTTTGAAACCCAAGGAGGCCAACACAGATGGTTTTAACCATGTCAGTGTCAAGTCACATTCAAATGGATTTCCTTCTCCTTGCACAAAAGCAGCTATTTTTAAAAACTGTAAAACTGCACACATCTGGGAGTGCTTACAGTACTAGTAATCCCTATATAGTATATGTTGTCATCGCTAGTAGGAATTCCCTCTTCCTTGACCACAGGCCAAAAGAACACAACTTCTTTTTGAAGCAGCTCCAGTTTATGTGGGCTTAATTTCAGATTTTTGGYCATACACTTATCACAGATTATTCGTAATGTTTCAGTTCCGAAAGTATCTACTACACAACACAATCACCGTACTACGCCATAAATATAGACAAGTATGAATACAGACCCTGTATTCTTTATTACTCTACCTGTTTCAGCTCGTGCTGAAGAAACAAACTACAATGAGGAGTCAGGGATAGTGAACCTCCACATTTTTGACAGACTTTCAATAACCTCCACCAACTCTCTCTGGTAGTGTTACTTGGTCAGAGCACGACTGAGTGGTTCAGTATTCATCAGAAAACAGCTTATGCTAACCCCATTCATTACATCTRTGTTGGCTTTTCTGGCCCCTTTAGAAAATTTGAGCAATGTTCTAGAACAAGAGTTTCTTGTTCCCTTTTGTTCTTTTYTCCTAGTCCCCATCCTAACACATCCACGGCTTCATTCTAAGCAGCARCCCTCCCCTTTGTTGAGTATTTGCTAGTTTTGAGGGTTAACTAGCAAAACTGTCAGGGAGTTTCTATTTCCAGGAATTCTGCTAATTTCATCCCATTAAGAAAGGTTCAAGACAAGTCTAAACAAATCCCTCCACTTCACTGAGTTCCCACTCATTATGTCTAGTTGCCATTATGGTTTCTATCCCTGGAGCTAGGAAACAAATTCAGTGAAAGAAACAACTTTGAAAGCATACTGCTCTCCTGCAATTTGCCTCACCTAGCCCACACCTRCATGAGGAACTCACATGAAACTTCAGGATGTTTTCCCTGACACTTCTTAAGAAGTTATTTATCATACAGGAGTCCAAACTATGTTTTCAGCCCTTGTATCTTCACTTTCCAGCTTTCTCATCAAATTTTACAGGTAAAACAGCCAGGCTGAGTTAGCTCAGTCTTGGTTAAATGCATGTTATCAGCTACCACCCAACMGATTTATTAGAAGGATTTACATTGTGTCCGAAAGCAGCAAGGGCTGGCTGCTCCCTGAGGTAGTGCAAACCCCAAGGTGAGGATGGCTCAGTACAGGCAGCGCCTCGCAGTGACCACAGCAGCGTCCCACATCTGAACACAGGACACAGATCATGCAGGGAACAGGGCCCTCTGGTAGTCCCAGAGATGGAAAAATGATGAACCAGGTCCAGAGACCATCCAGGCTCTCCAGACTGTACAAAAGAAAGAAGTGGAAATGAGGTTAAAGACACTGGTCTAAAGTCAACCCAGACAACAAAGACAAGACAGAAGACAGGCAAGAAAGAACATCTAAAGGCATCCATTTGGGAAACAAACTACCTACAACACAGRTCTGAGGTCTCTCCAGGAGTTAGGGTCACACCAGTGATCCCAAGCCGGAGCTGAAGTGAGGCTTCTGGGTCCATGGACACAGTTATGGACAGAGCCCCCACAGAGCCTGCTTAGGGCAGTTAAAGCCTATTAGAGCTCTGATCTTTTGCAGTTTCTATTTATTTCCTACATGTTTACTCTTTCAATTTCATTTTTACCACATCTACTACTAGGTTTTCTTGCCCAGAGTCACCATGCCAATGCACTTTATAGCCAGACCTGTGTTATTGCTCTCCAGCTGTCCAGACCAGACCTAAAATTTTAGGTTCACCCTTGCAATTTTATTTGCTGCTTCTTTTTTATATCCTTCCATTCCTCCAACAACAGAATAACTTTTCATATCTGGCACTTGTGAATGTCAGCTTTACCTAAATTTACCGGTATGTTCTTTGTTTCCAGGTCATTGTTTTCTTTTTTGTTTTTTTGCACAAAAASGCCAAATAACTGGGTTTGGGGGTTTTTCCTCCTTCATTTGTATAGTGGTATGATTTGATTGCTCTCTGAGCTTCAACTGAAGATCCCTTCTGGTTAGTGGCAGTACATTAGACACTTGCTACCATGACTGCTCCAGCTTGGTCCCACAGGAACAGAGATCATCAGTTTGCGCCTTGGAAACTGGATCCTGTTTCAAGCACCTGCGCAGGATCTGCTCACTAAAAAGCTGACATTTCTGACATTTATCTATCTGTAGGTTGGCTCTATTACATGTCACAGATGAGGGGCTCACAATTTGTTTAATTAAGAACAAACGTGTAAAGTAAAATGGCATTAATTAATATCTTTAATCCCAGACTCAAGTCTTTTACAGACCTCTGCTGCAAATGTTTATTCAAAACTAGCCCTCCATTTAGACTTATGGCAATTACGCAATTTTTCTTTCACATGTCCTTCTTTGCCTCAAAGTCAATTTAGCAAACTATCCATCTTGAAACTTCTTGAAAATGCTTTTGACTTGCATGTAAGTAAGACTTGCATTTATAYGTCTCCTACATTCAAGACTGGAAACAAAAATGTCAGTAAAGCTCCACCTGACTCACTACAATAATTTAGTAGTAAATAAAGACTGCAATCCCAGAATTCATGTCACATAGTTGTAAGCCTATTCATAAGGCCTAGACTGACATTTTAGTATTTCCACAATTCCTGTTCATCGTATGAAAACACAGATTTGTAGAACGGTTTGGGTTGCAAGAGGCATTAAWGACCATCTAGTTCCAACCTGACTGCCATGGGCAGGGTCACCTTTCACTAGACCAGGTTGTTCAAAGCCTCATCCAACCTGGCCTTCAACACTTCCAGGGACGGGGAATACACATGTTCTCTGGGCAACTTGTTCCACTGTCTCAGCATCTTCACAGTAAAAAATTTCACTGCAACATCCAATCTAAATCTCTCCTCATTTAGCTTAAACCCCTTCCKCCTTGCCCTATCACTACTTCCCTGTGCAAGAAGTCATCCTCTCTCTTATTTAAGCCCCTTTAGATGTGTTTACTACACTCCAAGCTGGAAGACTGAGCTGTGCTTGCAACTCGTGCCTTTATGACGCTCCTTTCCCACAGGTGTCTGAGAACCCTTATTTCCCCTCGYTCTCCACATAAACCTCCAGGACAAACCCTTTTTAAAACCATCTCAGTTGCCTTCTCAGGGCTTCAAAGCCACCATCAGTGCTGCCTCGCGGGCGGCGCTGAAGGCCCAAGATCTTTACCTGTGGATTTATTTACGGCGGGCTGGGGGGCTCTCCGGGCTTAGTGCGAGCCTCCCTCACTCCATCCTTCCATCCCCTCTCCACTCACTCCGGGCAGAGCACAAGCAGGCAGCGCCAGCGGGAGCTGCTCCCGGCCCCGCTCCCGGCCCCGCTCCCGGCGGCCAGCGGAGGGCGCCCGCCCCGCTTCCCTCCCTCCCTACCTCCCGCCGGCCGGGGCCGGGGCCGGGGCCAGGCTGCGGGGCCATGGGGGCGAGAGGGTGGCCGGGCACCCCCCGGCCCTGATCGCCGCCTCGTCCGGCCGGCCGAGCCGCCGCCGCTGGGGAGAAGGAGCGAGGGAAGCGCCGTGCCCCCACCCCGGGGCTCCGGGTCCCGGCTGCCCGGGGCGGCCCGAGAGGCGGCGAGMCGCCGGCCTCGCCCGGTGCTCGGCACGGACGGGCGTTGCTCGCCGCTTCGGGATAACGCGTCTCCCTTTTTTCCTTCCCCCCACCACTCGCCTCCGCCTTTTTTTTTTTTAAACCAAAAATGCCCCCGTACTTTATTTGGTAATTTAACGGCATATGATTTAAATCAATATAAAATTCAAATACTTTTGTGCCACCTGTTGGATTTTGCCACTAATTGCACGTAGCTGGAAGTGCTGCRTGTGCTGCTGTGTTCAGCCTGGGAAATGTTGCCCTTAGTGCCACCGGGTGCCCTCACGAAAATACTACTTTCTTTGTTATTTTGAAATATTTTCTCTCTGGGCACGCAGATAGAGCTGGCTTTTTCCTCATAAAAATTTAACCTATAAATTAGAGACTGCATTCMGTGAAAGCACTGCGTGATGCAGGGTTGGAGTCAGGGTTCCTGTGATAATGCAGTAATAATTATTTGGGAATTTTATTAGCTGAGGAACTCCAGTCTGAAGGCCTGGGGGACAGAAATGGCTGTTCTACGTACACAAAGCCATTAATGCACTTGACAGTATCCATGGTTCAGGAAAGAGAGGAGTACTCCAGGCCTGTGCTTTCCTCATGCATGTGAATACACAAGTACCAGCACTACTACTCAGACTATCAATCATGGGCAGTCATACAACACAAAGCATGTCAAGTGTTACACAGCTGAGACTCTCTCAAAAAATAATTTTGTCTGACCCTTCTTCARTAGCTGTCAAGTCATAATGTCAGGACACATTTTATCATATAAGGATAAGCTGATTTATTTCACATTGCAGTGGACAGATATATTCATTATAAAGTAATATTTTTTAGAATGACCGGGAATATATGAGCTGTAAGTAGTACATTCCTATGAGAATGTGAAAATTAACCAATGATTTTATCTGAATTTCACTGGAAGAGAAAATTAATGACTTCTGCGTTATCAGCTTCCTTACTTGTTATTCCTTATCTGTCAGTAATCACACCACAGACACCTTACAGTTCTTTGGGATCAAGAGGCGCAGAGTGGAGAAATGCCAGGAGAATGAGCGGCCGCTTGCTCTTCTTCCCAGTTGTAACTGCAAAAAACTGGATGTGGGAGGTCTCCATGATGACCCTTCCTTGCAGCAGCACGTGAAGGGCCCATCACTGCTTCTCATGACTGCTGGGTTGTGGCCATCTCTTCAACAGATGGGTAAGTCCATTAGAACCAAGAAACATTCTTCAATGCCAACACCAGAAATAAGTAAAGCTCCAAAATTGCTTAATTTGCCTCCATTTACATTTTCTTTTATTATTTTCCCATTTTTAAGCAGAAGGTACAYGGGAAAAGTAATGCATAAAATTGGRAATTGTCACTGGTTTTGGTTTTGCATACAACTGTCTCTTTGGTATGTATGTTTCCATAGTGTACTCTGCTTTTATGTTAAAATGCAAAAGTTTTGCATTTTAGCATAAAAGCAGAGTACACTATGGAAGATATGAGGTATTGTTTAATGAAAATATAWATGCTTTCTAAATTTTTTGTGCTGTTTACTCCATTTGAGAAGAAAAACTACAAAACTAGAYTACAAAATTAATAAAGTATGTCAGGATGTAGTGTGTGCAATACAGTATCTCGCTGCTGACATCTGTCAGTCTGATTCAGAGAAGGCTTTAGTGATTTATTTGTCTAAGTCTTCTATTAGCAAAGAGTGTCTTTAAACTGTTTCAATTGACCCCAATTTTATTGACTTTGGTTTTTGCAATAATCCTGCTTCAAAATCTTCTGTGGTTTTATGAAAACAGTTTTCCACTGTTCAAACAGTCATAAATGCCCRCAAAATTTACAAGATGACAGAAGAACACACCAAGTGAAATTAGAGTGTTTACACACCACACCAGTACTTTCCTCTTGGCAAGTGCATAAGTGACTTCACAAGATGCAAATCAGTGCACATTACATATTACACATTGTCTTTTTAGACCAGTCTGTAGGCAACATGAGCACGTCCTGGGGCCCCAACACCATAGCTGKTTTTTTGTTCAGTTTCTACAGGCTCATAAATAGCATCTCAGTCTTTAGCTCCTAATGTGGTAAAAARAAAAAGTTATGGCTTGCAATAAACTGAAGTCCAGTTATTTAAAAAATGTACATCTGATTTCTTTGCTTTCATTCCCATCAACTTCTCTGTCATGTGGATTATATTAATTATTTCTTGTCAAKTTATTTCTACATAATCGAACAAGCCAAGAGGCAAGGAAAGCAGTCTTACRCTATTTAAGATCTTTCCTACAAGAAAAAGAARGTTTAAAAGAAGTAATTGCAGTTCCCATTTAGCTAGTACTTTTAAAACCAATTGTAAATAAGTTGATGAAATCTCTTGTGCAGTGGAATTTAAGGAKCCTTTCTTGGAGTGAAGGAGTCAGTAAAAGTTTAGTCATTGTAAACCAAAATCCAAACAGAAATACATCAGTTAAAGAGAAAACAGTGATTTTTCTAATCCTCTTTCTTAATAAACGTGGGTAGATTTCTTTGATGCAGACAAGGTTAGGAGATAAACACTTGGCTTGATATTGATACCAATCCTTTCTTAAGGATTGAGGGAGGAACTATCAAAGAAATAAAAGTGGCACCCTAAAATAATGTCAGAGACCTGCAGAAGTTGTGACACATATGATGCCTCAGCTGCATAAAGTCACAAGGAATGCAAATGCAGACATTCAGTGGGAGGAAGGGAGGGAGGGAGGAAGACTTTCAGTCACTGGCTGATCCCTTTGCAATTTCAACTGCAGAATGAGGTAGCCCTTTCTTGTGACAGATTTGCCTGGAGGCAAGCCCAGAGAAGGAAATCCTGCACTGAAAGAGGAGGAAGGGAGAAAGAAGAAGGAAYGTTAATGGTTCTCCTTCAACCAGGAGAACCATAAGGACTAATCTAGGAAGCCATCTTAGTTGGGAAATGTTCCCCTAGCCTCTTTTTCCTGGCAAAGRGCTTAACACTACCGAGGTTGTGACTTTCATCAGAAGACGTCCTTTCCAATTCTTCCATGATTTTTATTGCTGTGCTATGATTTCTCAGCTCATAACATAATTTTAGTTTTAATGCTTTTATTTTAAAGTCCACTTGGCAGGGAGTCAAGTTCCTTTGTTCTGTTCCTCTATATTGCAAAAGCCCTATGCTTTTCTCACTTCCTTTTCAATTTTTTCCTATTCTTCCTTATCTTATATTCCTTTGGTTACCCCAGGAGCACCAGTTTTGTTGATCTCTGTGATACATTATTCAATCTGTTCCTTGCTTGTAAAGTAGACTTAAAAATAGGCTAATTATGYGGGCAGAAGAGTTGAAAACATAGAAGACTATTACTTATTTCCTGGAATAGCAAGAATTACAACTACAATTCAGGCTTAATTTTGCCTGGAAAAATGGTTCTGCAATGACTCCAAACAGGCTGTAAAATATTTTCAGTAGATGTGGAAATATACTAATTTGGGCAGAGTTTGGAGAAATGTAATCAGACCTTGCAGAAACATATGAAATGTTGTTTTCCTGGTTCATAAGGGATGCGTTTTAGGTGATGGTCTTTGTGTTTCAATAACTGTGGGAGGAAACCTGACATTAGAAAGTGCATCCATCTTCCTGGACAAAAGAGAAGATCAACTTCCCAGAAACTTTTGTGGTGGAGTCAATTCTTACACAATGATGTGTAATGCTAAATAAATCATTTTTTGAATTACAAATGGAGAATCCGTYGCCCTGGATAAATGTTATTCATCGGGGGAGGGCAGAGAAGAATCACTTTAGAATAATTGTGTACAAGTATTCAGAAGAGAATCTGATTTGTCACTCCCATATTGAAGCGCCAATGTAAAAGTTGTTGCCAGCTTTTAAAATCTCTCCTTTGGCTTTCAAGTAGTACGTGTATGGTTAAAAGCCAGTTAGCCAATGGTGGTGTGATTTGGTGATGTGAGGCAAATGGCACAGTTTAAAGTTTTGTTAAAATCTGCTCTCTTTACAGACCTAGATAAGGCCTTTATTCGTTTTAGTCAAACTTTGCTGACCTATTCAGCATAGTTACCAGACTGATATTAACAAGATTCAATGTGTAAAAGTAATGCCATCACTTTGAATTCTGCAACACAGTCTCTTCAAGTTAAGGTCTTTTTCAGCTGTTTAAAAAGTATGGTGACTGACTCTACATTCAAGCAACAGCTGTTCTCCCTTGCCAAAAAACGTGACCATATCGTCCATCACTGCCCTAAGTACCTGTAAGCTAAGGTTGTATTCTTCTCTCCAGTTCACACAAGCAGAAGTTATCTACAAGTGTCAGCAGGAAACACTCAATTTACCTGACAAATCATCAAACAATATTTTATGTTGTAAGAAACTCTGGATTCTGCCAATGTGCCAGTCAATAGGTATGTACGATGAATCATCAAACAAATATTTCAGGGCATGGGGAAAAAATAAATCTGGRTTCAGCCCACATGCCAATCAATCAGAGATTGCCTGAAGAATTATGAAACACATTTGGAGACAAGTAAAAAATTTCTAGGCTCTGCCAGGATGCTGGGCCAATCAATCACGGTGTGGCTGATGAATCATGAAACACACTCTGCAGCATGTCAGCACACATACGTGGTTGGCACAGTTCTCATCATCCCGAGTTTGTCTTGCAGTTAAATTGACTGAAGGTGAGTTATAGGACTGTTGTTTCTCCCACCTACTGACCTCTGCAACCAGCCACTCTTAAATCCTCTTGCCCTGCACTTCGTTAAAAGTGCAGATTCAAGACAAAGGTTCAACACAAGCGCAAACATGGTTTYGATGTCAGACGAGTTGTTAACATGCTGCTGAAAGCTGTTTAACACATATTTTGACAACAGAACAGACACCTACAAGGGTGTTATTCTCTTCAAAGTTTGCTGTGCTATTTACATGGAAATTTAATTTAAAACGTAATAAATATGTAATAAATTGCACAATATTAAAAAAAGATTAAAAAGTAAGTCTGGACTTTTTAGTCACTGGCCCGTTGGCAATCTTTTTACCTAAAGAATTGCTAGCTTTACTGGCATTCATTCACCAGGTGAAGGTGGGRGGACGCTATGGGACTGTCATAATTTTGTCTCCTCTCTCAGCCGAAGTTGTTCAGCACAAAATATTTCTCCTATGTAACAGTTCAACCTTTTACAACTTACATCAAAGTCATCCATGTGAAATTAACATTGTCTACAAGTCTCTTGTCCCTTGTCTTATGATTAACCCCCATTACAAATATTTTAATAGTATGCTGCAAAGCATTTTCCCTGATTACATGRATACTCTTCTTGTGTGATATTGTCAACTTAAGATTTCTGAGTTTAAAAATGTATTTTTGAAGAAGCAAGTTTTTTACTGAATCCCAGCTCTTGCAGAAATATCCTCTTGCAGAGGATCCTCATTGTATCCCTCTATGTAATAGTATTTAAAGGCACAATTTTCTAGGCCAAGGCAGAACTTACCACAAGAGTAGGAATAATATTTCCTTAAATGACAGTGTCAGTCACATTTCAAAAAGTAAATAGGAGCAAAGAAAAACCCCATACTCACACCACATTTTTCCATAGTAAGCAAGGCCATGTGATGAAATAGTGATAGTTTYTTGCAGGTATTTAATCAGTAGGTGTTCCATTTTTTTATTGAAAAGGAACAACCTGGGCCCAGATGCCACCTGAGTATGCTATTCGGTACCTTATGGACTCTTCAACATCATCATTGTCATCATCATCATTTTAATAAACAGATTTCTCAAACATTCCTAATGATTCATCAGCTTCCATGCAACACAGTATGTACAAATGCCATAATACAGCATTCAGACACATCCAAAACTGTGGGAAATTTAATTATAACCTCTTGTTCTGCCACATATAACATTMTAATAAATTTGATAGAAAGAAGTTTGGTTCCCTGTGACAACAGACAGATAAAAAATTACTAATTTTATATAAAGAAAACTAGTGTTTTTAATAAAAACTTCAATTACCAACTAAGCAAAATTTTGAATGAAATTTTATGTAATTTCATTTTATGTTACCCATTTATARTTTATTTTCTTTTTTCCTGATTGTTGTTAGATCTCTATTCTTATTCTGAAACTAAAAATTTTGGTAGCAACAGGACAACAAGCCATTTAAGTTGCAAAATGTTCTATTTGGAAAAATATAATGCACAGGAATTATAGTGTTACACTTACATTAAATGTAAGTGGATAACTATAGTCTTAAAGGTGGTGGTAAGCATGCTGCAAGATTACATCTATGAATAATATAATACTACTGGAGAAAGTGCTGGGAAAGGATCATWAGTTCTGAAAAAAATGTGCATGTGTATATATTCATTTTCGTGTATATATTCATTTCCATGTATATTCTGAACACAAGTGTATATRTCTCAGACAGTTCAGTTTTTAAGGAATCAAAGGATAGCTGATACTTTTGATCATTCTTTATAAACATTATCTCTTTTCACCATTAGAGGGTCCCTAAAATTTGCACATACAGTCCCATGTCAATTTTAAAATGTGCTGAGAGGACTAAATAACAGTGGTAAATAAATAATTAATGGACAACTTACCTACGAATACTACTTTTGATTCTACAGATTTAACTTCACTTTTCACTCTTTGGAAAAGTGTATTAAAAATATACTCCTCCCATGCTATGCTGGTAATATCAGTCAGATAATTAAATAATACAAATCACCGGGACTATGTCCATTGACATTATCAAAGGATATGACCATTTATGTCCATTATTTTAAAGAACAAGTACTTTTCCTACTGTGGTCAGTAAATGCCCATTTCTTTATTTCAAGGTGAGCTGTGCCACATTGTCAGCCTTGTTTACTTATGCTTCACTGAATTAGGCTGAGGGGGATGCAGAAAAAATGACTATAATATTTATGAAATAAAGACCTCRTCCAGTTCTCTCCAGGATAAAAATATGCTTTAAAGACATCTGCCAACTTCAGAAACACATTGGTTTGTCAGCCAGTGCTTGTTAGAGCCACCACTGAGAAATAAACAACAAAACTTGGAAAAGCGAATCCTTCCCAAACCCAAATGTTGCCAGGCTTATTGTATACAGATGCTGGATTATTCCAGCAAATGTGTGCCAGACATGCACAGCTGTCTTTCTGTCACTTTTGATCCACCTCAGTATGTCTCCCCTGCTAGTTCTGTCTGTACCTTGTTGAAGGTATRAGAAGGGAAAAAGTTCATTTCTCATTTCAAAACTTTCACTTCTCTAGTATCCATCCCCCTCATATTTCTGTGGGGCTTTTATGTGTCTTTTATGTGGAGGCCACAAATGGATGAGGAGGTGTTCCAACCCTGATCGGATATAATGACTTATATCTGAGTTGCCCATGAAATAGAGGCCTAAAACAATAATAAGGTAGAGGTGCTGGTCCCTCCTCAAAAAAGCCAAATACTGATMATTTTCACTTAACTGCCTGAAGCTTATGATTTAAAGGCTTGTTTTCTTTGCTGATAGCCCCAAGCCATGCCCAGTTTCTCTGCAGACCAAAGGATAAGAGATGTGGTGACAAGCACACACCCCTTTTATGAATCAGAGAAACAGTGCTCTTCTTGTTCCCTAGGCAGTTGAAACCTGAGCCACAGTTTTACAGCTTAGCACTTACCAGCTGGCTTTCACGTGAAAGGCTTTTAAAATATATACAAACATTCATGCACACACATGCACAGAGTAAGACATTTTTGATTATGATGACAGTTACAGAAATATAGAAAAAATGTCTCTAAATCATGTTTTTTGTTGCAACTGAGGCTCTTTCTATCTTCTCCTATGCACCTTGGACAGGGGGAACAGATTGTGCCTCTAGACTTTTCATTAATCTTTTATGTATTTGAAGGCTAATGTCATATYCCCGTTCAGATGTTTCTTCTTTAGGATAAATTACTCCCAGGTTGTTCAACTTCTTCTCATAGCTGACGTTTCCAAGTAGCCCAGGCTGGATATTTTGCTCTTGCTATTACTTGGAGCATGTTGATAGAACAGAAGGTTTACTTGTATATCTTGGCATGGCATTTCCATGTTTTATTATCTCAGTAAGGTGTTTGCCTTTCTTTGTTTGCCTGGCGATGCTTCCTACCCAGTTCACCCAACAACCAGTCCAGTCCTATACTTGGTAGAGGGGATGAATTCTCAACTGTCAGCCTACATTGAAAGTGGGGAATCTGACACATTGAGTTTTCTCTGCTTTGTGGATTTATTTGGGCAAAATATTGGAATTGAGTTGCTCTAGCTTTGTAGAAATTTGTGTCTGAACAGGTCATCCAGTAGCCCTTTGTGGTAATGGCAATCAAAGGAAAGAGGCGATTCTGTGGTACAGTTTGTCTTGCTTTGCTATACACRTATCAAGTAGGTCAAATGAATCACCCACTATCTGATCTGAAAGTCAGGAATGTGAACAAGGAAAATTGGGAAACAAAGGTAAACAGGTTTATCAGGAGAGATGGAGAAAATACTAAAAAGAAGAAAGTCTTAAGGAAAAGACGAGASAAGAAAGAG
The DNA here is from genome assembly GCA_014549065.1 of Cardinalis cardinalis. Taxonomy (NCBI): domain Eukaryota; kingdom Metazoa; phylum Chordata; class Aves; order Passeriformes; family Cardinalidae; genus Cardinalis; species Cardinalis cardinalis. The sequence continues at coordinate 9,005,518 of JACDOX010000007.1, forward strand.
GATATAAATTTTGAAGGCGTCATTGATCTTTTAGAAGTAGTTGCAAAGATCAAGCAAACAACAGCTGTGTGTGAGTACTGAATGGAGAAATTGCCATGTGAAAATAAGCTACGAAATATGCAGTAATATATTGCAAATACGTAAGATTCTGTATGCATTGAGACCTTCTCAACTAAGCAACTTAACTATGCGCATGGAAAATTGTCAACAGCAAGTGAGAAGTAGAACTTTCCGTAAAGGAACATAGCATGTCTTTGGGAAGAGAAAGTTGTTTTGTCATGGCAGATGCAGTGAACAGAAATAACAAATGGATGCACCAATTTTGGTATGAACCAAAATTTTGGTCTTTCTGGGTTAGATACCGATGTGTGAGAAAAAGGAAGAAGCAGAAAAAGGAGAAGAAAGTGGAGCAAATTGAGTGGAAAGGAACCAAAATAAAAAGAAAAGCAGAGGAAGAGAAGTGTAGAGAGGGAAAGGCAAAAACAAAACCATGGCTGAATTATATAAAGAAAAGCCAGTCAAATAAAGTTGAATTACTTTTGTCTACCTTCAGGAAAAAAAAATACTGGAGAAGCATTGCATGTAATTACACTGAAAATATGCTTTTGCAAGTCACTTTTATTCTTCATGGGAAAAAAAAACCAAGTAAATGTATTACAGGAAGACTTTTGTACTTGTTCATCTTGAAATATCCCAGAACAACATTCTACATTATGATGTATCTTTTTCAGGATGTCTTAAGCAAATGTTTTAAGTGTTTCTTACTCAAACTAGTCCTTAAGTAAATTAAAACAGTAGAAAAATATATTAAACCCTTGTAAAAATTGTTTCAAGTTCTATGCTGTTATTACTTTAAACACCTTACCTGAAGGTTCTTTTATATTCTTCTCATGCACAGAAGAAATTGGCCCAAGAAAAGAAACATTCCTGGATAATGGGAAGCAACATGTGTGCATTTCTAAAAGCAGRGAAACTCTTTGAACATCTTCCAAAAAAATCCAAGTATATGCACACATTCTTCCAGCTAAAAGGAGAACCAACACTTGCTGTCTTCTTACACATTGCTTCATTTTATCTTTTGTATTTATACAACTACTGCTTATATCCTGCAGTTGATCCATTAAGAATAGTTTTGGCTGCGTGCTCTTCCTTCCCACCCCCTCCCTGGTGGATCTTAAGGAGGAATTTTATCTCAGGGGAGAAGAAAGAATTATATTTTTAGGTAATCCTTTCAGATGGGAAAAAGGGCCCTGCTCATTATAACATATTGTAATCATACAGTCTTCTGCCTTGCCTTCTGCTTCTGCCCTTGAAAGTGGAAAGCAACAAGAAAGAGAACAGTACCTTCCACCCTGCTCCCTACTCTTGGTGTTGCTCACATCTGGGGAGGCTGGAAGGAATAGCTTAAAGAACAAGGAGATATGAATTACAAAAAAAAAAAAAAAAGGATAGAAAGCAACAACTGCTCTGCTTTCTCCTGTGCTTCTGCAGTCATTTCAGTTACATGCTCTCAGTGAATGTGAATGACTCTTGGAAATTAATGCCAAGGTGTTACCTCCCGACAATAAGTTGTACGTCCTTCCTCATATCAAATTCTTTAAATTATCCTCGTATTAGCTGGTGAAGTGTAACATTGGGGCACAGTTTAAGGAAAGAAATTTTGTGACAGTTGAAGTAATTGCTTCTCAGAACCAAGCTCAGAAGTATCCAAAGAAAGGGGAACTACTTCAGCCTAAATAAAGCATGAAATTGAACAAAAAGTAGTTCTACTTAGAACAGGCAGTAAGGGGCCAGATGATGGAAGCTATGCTCATGTGGCTCCAAATCTTAATCTTGTGTCCCACCATGGGATATTTAGGATGAAAATATTCCTTATAAACGTGTTAAGGAGTCAAGAGAGTAGTGAAACATTATTAGGAAGCTAAGTAAGTAATTCATGGAACAGAGAGCTTCAGAAACAGCACAATCTGCTTTTCTCTTCATGCCTACTATTATTTCAGCCAGAGATGTCTTCCAAATGAGGAAGGCAAGCCAAAGACCAAGGCCTGAAATGACTCACTTTTACTTCCTCATTTTGCCTCTGCATTCTAGCTGCGTTTTTCTAGTGTTATGAATTGGCAATGCATAAAAAGTGATACTAATGGAAAGCAACATGGTGCATACCATGTACATTGACAGTGGTGGTTGGAAATTGGGGAGGTAATGAGGAAAGGTGAGAGGGAATTTGGAAAGTCAATGAGCAGTATCTCACAAATAAATTTAGTCAGTGATGCCAAAGAGGCCAACAAATTGTGGTTTTGTTTATTGTAGGGCAAGGATCTAAGTTTTTTTAAAAGCACATGTAACTGCACAGAAAATTCCAGAATAATTATATATCGCTTGTGTCATGTATGAAACCAGTCTGTCCTTGGAAAGTGCAGTAGATTTGCAAAATGTATAGAAAATCCATCATTTTGTTCTCAACAGCAGACTCAACTTGAACCTGATGTGTAGAAAAAGACCTAAGCCTACAAAGTCTGTATCTTACTAGCTAAATTCTGTCTGGTGAGTTGCTCTGCATTTTGATTTTCAGAAACACCCACATATCCATTTCTCCTCTAAATGGGTCATGTGTCATTGAAGGGATCAACCTAGTGGTGTTCTAATGTCCCGAAATAAATCACCTTATAAAGCAGAGACTCCTCACAGAGAACTCTCTGTCAGCTTTCCTAGTTAAATGAGGTGCTAACAGACACTGTAGGCTTTCATGTAGATGGTCTCATTAAGAGAAAAAAACAGTCTTTGATGATACTCAGTCGCAATCTAATTTTCTATTTTGTTTGTGTATTACAAATTATTTGTATTTACTTGCATGAAGTCAGAAATATAATTCAAGGCAATATGGTTTTATATGATTGCTCCAAGTGTGAACAAAGCTTCATATACTCATTTAGAAAATAATTCTATAAGAACCTGTGTGAACAAATGCATCATTTTATGTACAACTTCTGTTTAGGAGGTGAATTCTTTAGAAAATCAATTGCTCTTCCAACGTGGATTGGCAACTCTCACACTTTCCAGTGTTTTGGACAGAGCCTAGAACAAAAGTATTTATTTCATCCCTGCTGTTAGCGTGGGAATTGATTGACAAGGAGCATTGCTAAGGCCAAAAAAAATAGCAGGCAAGTGTGCTAGAGAGAATGAAAAGAGAAGAGCTTGAGCATCAGCTTTCACTCATTCCAAGTCTCACCTGCCCACTGGTGTGGAGAGCTGGCAGCAGCTCTTTCACTGATCTTCCTCGGAACCACAAATCTGCTATCAGGTTGCCCAGTTTGAAAGAAAGGGTTGCACCAGTCCCTTCTAGAAACAATCTAATATGCCAAACAAGTGGATTTCAGTTTTGAGAACTTTTCTAGTTGCTGTTGTTGGCTTGTTACTATTAAACTACTATATTAAACTTTTTTCTAAACATGGGCATGTTTTGAAGCAAAAAATAAACATTACAGCCCTCATTTCCTTGAGGATAAAATAACCTTTATGCCAAGGTTACCAGAATCATTTAGATAAAGGACACATTAGAGCAGACCCATATTCACTTTAATCCAGTATTGCTTGCCAAGAGTGCTAGTATAGGACAAGCAAAGTGGGATTTAACAGTCTCTTCCATAAAACTGTCCAAACACCATCCAAGCCAYGTGAACTTTTAGCACTCACAGTGTTCTTTATCAGGGAATTCCACTCTTTGATTTAGTGTTAGGGAAACTACAGCCTCTTGTCATCTGCTTTGCACTTACCAGTTGGTTTTCACTCCGAGGTTTTATAGAGAAGGAAAACAAGAGGACAGCCAGTTCCCCTTCTATCCTCTTAATGGCACTCAACATTTAGGCCTCTGTTGTGTACCCCCTCAGACATCTCTCCAGTCTGCTGTGTGGTTCCTGTGTGACTCAGAACCATCCCAGATTTTTGATTGTCCTTTTTTCACTTGTCTGAGCCCCTTGCAGTTCTATCATTTTATTTTTTGAGATGGAGCAACTAGAAGTACACAGTGTGTTCAAGCTCTACATGCCTCAGGGATTCACCACCATCAGGTGGTGGCTGAGAAATGTTAGTCTTCTCTTCTGTTTTATATTGCTTTCCTTAAAATCCCTAACATTCAATTTCTTCTTCTCTCTTTTTTTTTTTTTATCTTTTTTCCTACTGAATGACTGTGTTACCTCCATGTTTTCAGAGCACAAAACCTTTGTTTCTGAGTGGTAATGATTAGCTCCTGATGCATGCAAAATTAGGATTATTCTCCCATGTACATTATTTTATGTTAATCTATGGTAATTAGTGTCTCTATTTATTTAGTAATTCAGTACTTCGGTACTGTGAGATACTTCTGCACCTCTTTTACAGCTAACTTTCACTGACATAAATTATCAGCAACGGTCACTAAAGTGTGACCTTTCCTAAATCACTTATAAGTTGAACAGCATCAACCACACCTCAGTTGCAACTGTGTTCATTCTGAAGTCATCAAGTTCCAAGCCTGAAATTTTATCAAGTCTGTCTTTGTTTATCCTTATTCTTACTGTGCATGTATTAGGAAGAGTTCTAGATTAAGGAGGCTGGTTGTCAGGTGGTGTGAAAGCAGACACTGACAAGCCCAATCTTCATTCTTTTGGGACTCCTACAGAAATCCCTCTTCGGTCTGGGAGGTCAAAAGACAAAGGTACCTGCAGTGAAGCAAGAAACAAAGTTGAGAAACCATCATGGGAGATAGAGAGCAAGAGATAATGACTTAGAGGAGTGGGAGACTGAAAGAGAAGAAAACCTGGACATAGTCTGGAACTGCATGGATCATCAGAGTTTCAATTCCAGAAAATGGCAAAGAGGAGGTAGGGAAACAAAAACAAATAAAGAGGTAGAGGGAATCTCCAGAAGGATACTCTGTACCAAAGAACAGAAGAAAAAATCATCCTTCAGAAGCAGAAGAAAAGTCAGGTAAGGAAAGGAGGGATTCATTTAAAGGACAACTACCCCCAGTATTTCCACTCAAAACTGTAAACGATGCTATTTTTAATTTTTTTTTCATAAGACAATGTGAGAGAAAAGTGGAGACCTACAGGGTATAAAATCATCAGTTATTCTATTTGCCATTATAACCTGACAGAAATCTCACATCAGCTGATAATGGCTTTGGTAGAAACTGCAGAACAAATGTGTGTGTGTAGCTCAGAGTGCTGTAAATTTGTGAAAATAATCCACAAGTAAACAGCCTGTAAAAGAAAATGGTAACAAACTTTCCTAAATCATCTCCAAAGGGAATTGCCCATGCTGCATGTATGGACACTGCTTTATAAGGCAGTGCTTGTTAGATAACAATTTTCTCAGCAAGACCCAATGGATAGAAGATGTAATTGACACTGTGAAAAAAACCTGTTGCCACATTTCTAAAAACAGCAGTTGTTCACAAAGCACTGAAATCTGTGCATCTAACAAAACCTCCCTCTGATCTGTAAAATTTGCTCGCAAACATTATGCTTGAGTCTAGGACTGGTGTTAAAAATCTTGTTCCTAATGCAGAGCTGTCTCCAAATTGCAGATGAGAAAATCGTTTGAGAGATGGCAAACTCCAAGTTGGAGCACACTTCACATTTTGGTTTTTGTTTCTTGTTAGCTGAATTGATATTTCTTGGCTAGTATTTTTATCTGATTAATTACCAGTGAGCATCAGAGTGATAACTCTAAAGCCCTTGCATCATTCACTGTACAGAGGGTTGTGCCAGAAAAAAACAAGATTTCCAATTATGAGCTGCCAAATTCCTTTAGCCTTGTTACAGGAGATCCACTCAGAATGACAAATTAATTCATTTTCATTGCCAATCCAGTCATTGTCGTCTCCACTGAGACTGTCAATAGCTGCCAATTGTGATGCTGAAAATTGTGATATTTTATGAGACAGTTGGCTTCCTTGCTGGTGTCAAGGGATAGGAAGTAGATTTTTCAAATTCAYATTGAATTTTTGCCCTACACAACCTGTAAAATCTTAGACCCAAGGAAGAGTTTCATGTCTAAATATTGAACAATGATCCCAAAAACTGGATCTTAAGAATTGGAAATAACTATCCAAGAAATAAAGGATGTCTTTTAGAGGTCAGAACTCTCAGGATAAAATTATAAAATCACTGACACAAAAATATGCTGTGATAAATTTTTGGAAAGAAAATTTATAAAACAAAATTCTTTAACTGCATGAATTAAAAAATAAAGAGTCAGGAAAAAACCCCAAGAAACAATAAGAAGTAGGTGAATAGGAATGGAGTAACAATGAAATGGAGATTAAAGATACCTGAGATATGGGCTTCAAACTAAATCAATAGTCTACATTAGTTTCTCAAAAATTATGAAGTTAGCAATATGGGGGATGGTGAGTGAAAATGGGGTCTGTGGAAATACAAATTAATTCATTTTAAGTGGAAGAAAGATTGTAAGATTTAAATGGGGCCAAGAATGGGGAATAAACAAAAATTAACTTGATAATCTCCATCTCAGTGTTCTGAGAAAATTGATATTCACAATAGCTTTTACAGTGTCACAATGAGTTTGACACAATATCATCTGATTGAATTACAGTGTATGCAATGCATACAATGTCTACATTTGAGGAGAAAGGAGGAAAGAAGTGCTCAGACAAGTTTGTGTCTTGTCATATATTATATCATTATACACTAGACATTAGGACAGAGTTTGAAGTAATTAACAATTAATAAAATTAAGATTAAATAGAAAAGGAGATGGAATGCAATATGGATTTAGCATATTAGACTGTAGCACAGAAGCACACAGTCTTTAATCAGGGATATAATGCTTTAAAAAAGAGAATGGGAACAAAACATACCRTGGTTACTCAAATTGCTATAAATTTGCTGGTACAGCTCAGGAAGGGAAGTTATTATTTAAATGGAAAAAGAGAATGATGTCCAGAAAAACTATAAATGGAGAAAAGTACTAGGTAAAAGAAAGACATCAATGAATGGTACTGAGAGAGGATGTATGTGGCTACAGTAAGCATTAGAGTAAGACTTTCTTATGGATTGGTTCTAGGATGCTTTTCTATTTATTCAGCGTTTTCATTCAGTGTCTTGTCACAAGAAGCAGAAGTGAGATAATTAGATGTACTGATGACAAAATATGGGGAAGAACGGTCAATAAAGAGAAGAATTGTGAGTTTCTGTAGGAAGTATTTTAATATAATCATATGGAATTCAATAGGGGACAGTCACAGCAAGGCACTCCATGACTAAGACAAAGCATTTCTGCTAGGACCTGGTTATTTAAAAAGAAGTGTGAAGCAGAACTACCTGGGTGTGTGTGGCAATCACACTGATCTGCTCAAGAACATGAGGCACTTCTATCAAGGAGAAATGCAAACACTGGGTGGTCTGGTACTAATGATCTTTAGTTATGAATGACTATTGATAAAGGCAACGGGAAGCAAATATTTGTCAAAACAGAGATGTTTCAGGCAAAAGTGACTAGTATTTTTCAGTGAAATTAGGTTTTGCTAGTGAATATCCACCCAGCTTCAGCGGTGCCACAGTCTTGAATTTTCAACAGCATTTTCTCTTGGGTTATCTCTCAGCTTCTTCCTGGTATTTTTAATTTACTTGAGATAAATGGCACATCCAATCTGTACCCAGTGGCCAGCTGATGGGATGTTTTCACTTCCCAAAGCACTCTCAGAASCTTCATTTTTGATTGTCTTTTTGACTGTTGCCAACTTTTGTTAGCAAGCACAAGCTGCCAGTTCTTCATCTGGGCAATTTCTACATTTCTTTCTTGCCCCTTTTTTGAAGCTTTGTAGCATATGAGGCTCTGAACAGCTGGACCTGCTTGGACAGAGCACGATATCTAAGTTAATTTTTAATTCCCAAATGTTTGTAATCAAGTACTAATGTGAAGGTGGATCAAAGATTGACAGGTCTTCTAGTACAAAATTTTCAAACCTGTAGCTCAGCTTAATAGGTCCATGGGCTTTCTTCAGACCTTTTGACACGGGCATTTCCATAGTGGCTCTTGGGATGTCTGGAGCTGTGTATCAGAAGACAATAGTAACTCAATAGAGGGGGTTTCAGTCCCCAGAGCCTTCATTTTTCTTGCATTTGGCATTCTTGCTATCTGCCTAAACCACCTAAGGATAAGCAGAGTATTCTCTGAAGAGTGTCTTAGAGTAAAAGCAACCAGAACTCAGAATTTCACCTCTATGAGAAAGATCTCCCACATCCCAGACACTTTGTGCAAGACTGACAATACATTATAGTTCAGGGCTCTAATGAAAAATACATCGTGATAAGGGAGAAAGGAGATTGTCTTTTCCTTAAGGAAAAATTAAAACTTCTCTTTTTCCTATTGCTTGAACAATATGGAATGTAGAGCCGTCCTAGCTCCCAGGAATTCTTTGTGCTTACCTACAACCTGAGGGCTGCTTCTCAGGCAATCTCCAAGGCTGGGTGAGCCTTAGAAGTTCCCTGGAAACACAGGGATAACCCTCCCGCCTCAAAGTCCTTGAATAAGACCCTGAAAGCTGTGGCAGCACCTTTACTGACAGGTCAGACACTCTAATTCACAGCAGACTAAAGTTCTCTGCCTTCCCTCTGAAGGGGTTGTCTGAGGTATTGTCTGGAGGTGGTGGGTTTTTCTGTCTCAAGAGGGTCATCAGTGGCTCAAAAGTCAGGCATCTGTTTAATGAGCCTTTGTCTTCATCCTCACTAAAGCATTTCAACAGGATAATTTACCAATGCCTGGCTTGATTTTGTTGAATTGGTTTTAAAACATTTTATTTTAAAAAATCCTAGGATTTTTATTGCCTGTAGGCAAAAACTCTTCCAAAACATAGATAACACTGATAATATGAAGATATGTTAAAATTCATATAATAATATGAATGGCTACTCATAGAACTGACTTTGTAACAGTACCTGTGAAATTATGTGCCACAAGTTGGCAGAGTTGCTCTGCAAAGTTCAAAGGGAAAAACCCATTCTTAACATGAACAGCAAACTTTTTTTTCCCAGAGTAAATCAGGTAGCACCCTGCATGTATTTGCAATGTTTTATATGTATTGCCATTACAGTGCTTAGCAGTTTGGGTTCAGTGCAGATCCCTGGCTTATCTCTAACCTCTGTTTATCTCTCATCTCGGCAATGCAAAGATTAGTTTCTGTGAACATTGAGATGGATCATCTCTGCAGACTGCTAGCTTCTTGTCGCCAACTCCTTGCTTCACAAAGGCTGAACCTTAGAAATTTTGTTGGCCTTTTTCCATCTCAAGTTCCTTCACTCACAGTCTGTCTTCCTAAAAGATATTTCATGCTCTGTCAGAATCCTGGACAACAGAGCTGCTTTTCTCTCACACCGAAGAGGATCTGCTTGGCTGGCACTGCTCGCTGCCTAGCAGTGGGAGATGATATTGTGTGTCTCACATATGGAGCTGTCTCTAATTAACCAAATGTCTGTGGTTCCAAAGATAAATGTGGGTGCTGGGAGCCTCAGCTCTATGATATAAGTCTGTGTGCCATCTTTAGCATCTTGGTTCTGGGCTGAAGGAAAATGTTTTTCTAATTTCTGGTTCTCGGTGGAGTTTCGGTGCTTGTCGACCAAGAAGAGTGTTTTATCAGTTGTTCTAGTATTTCAGGCATTATTTCTGGCAAAAGTTTCTCGCTCTCTTCTCAACAAGAGTCAAAAGCTTTACCTTTATAATCACATCTGTGTTTCCAAATATTAAGATAATTATATATGCAAAATATCTCTGCCTGGGAGACAAGCATACTTTGTCACTGAACTCCATGCTAATAGGACAAATTTGTTCAAGTTTTAAGGCCTGTTTTCCTGTTAAGCTCTCACTTTTTTTTGCTGTCCCAAATCCTCATTATCAACCAGTATTTCACATGACAGTGAGAACTGCATGTTTCAGCTAACTGAACCTATCTACAGATTTATTGAGGTAAGAACTTATAGCCTTACAGACTTCTACATGGATCATCATACATCTCTGTGTGTAACAAAAGGCCATATCTAAGCACACCTATGCATTATCAAGCTGTGGAAAAGTGGATCAAGACAATCATATGGGACAAGGACAAACTGATGTATCAGTCAGGTAATTAACATTCAGCATTGAGGTGTATTTTCCCATCATTTTGTACACTAGGACTCTGAAATCCCTTGGTACAAATGCATTTATCCTGCAGGATAACTTCTCCTTCATTTGGAAATCCGAACTCATTGCTTCAGCCACTGATCCACTCAATGCATTTCTTGTTTASTACACCTTTGTCTGCCCCTTCAGGTACCTTCCTCTTCTTTTCTGTCCAGCCCTCTGCTGCAGGTGTCACCAAGGCCATGGAGTCAGAGACCAGCCAAAGGCTCACACCACTGAGGTCTCTGCATCCCACTGAGGGCAGGAACAGGACTAAGAATGTACATGGGGGAAGCTGAGTTATGACCCTATTTCCCCCTTTTGTGCTTCACATAGGACAAAGTGTAATGGACAGTTGTGCATTATAGCATCTCAAATGTCATTCATTAAATATTTCCTCATATGCATCTTTCAGCACCATTACTGAGATGTTTTTGAAAGGCTGTAGCACAGCTTTCTATAGATTGCTAAGTTACAACTGAACTGAAGGATGATAGAGAGGGCAATGCCAAAAAGCTTGATGAGAAGAGCTATACATAGTAGAGTAAGGAATTCATAATATTCCATTGAAGACACCATATGTCCTTCCAACAGCTGGTCATCTTTAATAAAAGAATTTAAGCAAGACTTGTTCTCAGTGTTAGTCTGCCAGATTTAGTAAAAACCTTCATTTTTAAAACATTCAGAAGAGGAAGGAAAATAACACAGTGCTATTATAAAAACTAGCAATAACAGGAGCTAAGAAAAAATTCTTAATTATTAATTTTGTCCTAGGAACAGTTCTTATGAAGTGTTAATAATACCTTTGAGCTAAAGAGAGGACTGAGAAAAAATGCTGCATGTGTAACTGCACATGTATTATCAAAAATTATTCTATCTTTATAATTTYAAAATACCACATTCATCAAACTGAAATCATTTTCCGGAGGTGTTTTAATTGCATCATTTTTTCCCTTCRAATTGGGATTAAATTTTTGATCCAAATGAGAGAGACAAGCAGAAACTATTCCCCAAGTGACTGTTGAACTGGGACGTGGAAGCCACAGGTGCAAGATCCTGTCTGTATCAAACAGAAGGAATTTCACTGTGGAGCAAGTATTTCATTTCACATGAGTGCCTCCAGTATTGCTATTCTGAGAATAGCTCTTTTTTTATGTTTTACATCAAGGGAAAAAGTGTTTCAAACTCTCTTGTTCTTTTTCAATATGAAATGAACAGAAATTTCAAAATCTCCTACTTCTGTTTTTTTCCCTGAACTTGATTTCTCATTTTTCAACTAGCTCTACAATCACATGGTCCATCTTATATTTTACTGCCAATCTTACACATGTCATAAACAGAGTCTCCAGCTACAGAATGAATTATTTATATGAAGGGAGTGAATCCCAGAACATTGCAAGTTTCCTGCATGAATACTTTTGTGCCTCTCGTTTGTCACACACTTCATCCCATATTTGGCTCTTGTCAGATTGAGAGCAAAGGCCACAAGTTGCTGCCCCAATAGGAGCATCTTCTCTTCCCCTTTTTTTTTCAGAGCCCAGAGGACATAAAAATATGACACTGCTAGACTAGGATTGCTTTAATACCCCCTTTGTGTCTGCCCTCTCCCTGTGCTTGAGGGGAGGTAGGGAAGATAGAAAGATTTGTTCTCTCTTAATGTCTTTGCTCATGGGTAGGGTAAGTTCTGGCACATCAGCCACATCTGCCTGAACATCATGCTATGGTTTGTAAAGGTGCTATGTGGGCACAGAGACAGTAAGTGGAATAGCTTTTACATTTTCCACAATTTCTATGCATTTTATTTCCATAAATGGGAAGGGGATTTTTTTTACAATTAAATAACATTTTACTGTTTGTCATTAAAAGTCTTTTTATTCCTAGTCTTTTATTCTGTAAAATTATCTGATTTAGCACTCAGAGTGTTGATGAGGTGTGTGGCTTGCCGAAGACCCCAAGGTGTCAGTTCTTCATTGCACAGAAAGACAATATGTCTGAAATATCCCTTTTGAATTGCAGTATTCTCTTCCAGAACTGCAAATCTGGAAGGGTCTGTAGAGAGCAGGAAAACCTGTGAGCTATAAAAAAAGTTCCTAATGAAAAGCAGCGGAACTGCAGAAAACAATCTTGGAAGATAAATACCAATTATGGAGGGTACCTCCTTTCAGCAACACCAGGAACAAAGCAATATAAATTACACACAGAGGAGAAATAAATCTAACTTTAATTAGGTCAGAAGTTCATGTGTCTGTAATAATGAGCTTCGCAGACGCTGCTGCCTCTTATGTTCTACCCCTGCTCCTCCCCAGCTCCAGGATGTGGCTCCAGGTTTTAGATGTGTCTCACCAGGAGCTCCACAACCTGTTGCCTGCAATGGCCCTGGTGCATCTCTGGAAGGCTTTGAGTGCTTTTTCTGCCTTAGCTGGCAGGAGCAAAGCCTTCTGGGATAATTAGTGCTGCTTCAATTGGACAGGTAGCGGATGGGAAATAAACAGGTTCAAGAGCTCAAGGGACATCCGTGTTGCTGTAGGCAGGGAGGCAGTGGAAAATAAATATAGCTAAGCAGTTGGAAAAATATTTATTTATTTATGCTCCTTTCCTTTTGAGATGTGAGATGAGGACCAGCCCCAATATGAACTCTTTTTTTTTTCCTAAGGAGTTGCCAGCTCTCTCCAACCCTTGAAAATCGCATCCCACATAAGTCCATGGCGCAGTGATGACCCATTTGGAAATGCTTTTCCTTATTGTTAACTGTGAAAGGAGATAATTTGTTACATAAATAATGAATTAGATGTGTATTAATTTAGAACTGCTTGTCTGAATGGTTTGCAAAGCAGCTGTGTGATTTTAGGCAGTCATATGCTGTCAATTAACAACTTACTCTAAGCCAAATCTGTGTAAGCTTATTATGTGTATCACACAGTGTGGAATTTCTTCATAGGTTTTACTAATTCTAGCTGTATACTATTGGCTGCATAGTAGTTTAAACTGCTAAAGATTAGTAAAAATCCCAGTTAAATTACTGACGGGCAGAGGAAACTTCCAGTTGCATTCCAGCTATTAATCTGCTAGTGATACTTTTCATGTTCTTGAGAAGTTGGGAGACCTCATTAAAATCCCTAGGTTTTCTTTATGGAAAACTTAATACAAGTCCAGAAAGACAAAATTCAGACTGAATATTCATAGTACATTACCAATATTTTATTCAATTAAGGGAGGGAGCTTTTAAGTTCATAGTTAGACAAGCAGCATGACTTATACTTACAAGCCTGATTGCTATCTGTTTTTCCAAAAGTATGCCCCAAAATTTCAAAGATTGGTCTTGTGTCCTTAGAGACGTTGGAAATATCAAAGAGAACTAATTTTTTTTAAATATGCTTAGAAGAGATTACTTGAAACCTCTGACAATTTTCTTTTCTTTTTTAAGCATATTGTATATGAAAACAATAATTCCACATTTTGATTATTCTGATCCTATCAGAATAGCGAGACCTTTAATCAATCTTGAGGGGCTGCCTCTCAGCAATAAAATTAACAATGCAAGTTTTCTCTACTCAATATTTCTAAAAGGATTGTCTCAAACTTCCCCTTAGTATTTGCAATATACAGCACTGTATAGTTTGGACTGAAGTACACAAGAATGATCATATTTGGGTTTCTGCAAAACTGTTCCTTCTCTAAGAATGTGGTCATTGCTAAGGAAAAAAAAGTACAAGGCTTATATGTAAACTTCAGGGCCTTTTTTGCCACAAAACTTTGGCCCAAACTTGTGGAGCTTTAAGCATTTTCACAGGAAGAATTCCTCAAGCTGTGTATCAAGTCCTGAATAAAATCACTTATATTAAAACTTGTTCCACTAGAAAAMTGATGCAGAAGCTTGGCTATGATTCAGGCAAAACTCAAGTGCCTCAAGCCAGTGTATTCCTGTGTTTTCCACTGTCATGGCTCCCCAGCTTCTCACTCACTCACATCATCTGGGCACCTGACCCGCAGTTAAGCAGCAGAATGGAAAGCTTTGTGTCATTGCTAGGAAATGCATCCTACTGTAAAGAAATTTTAGATGTTTCTCTATTAACAAAATTCTGCTTCTCCCCCCAGTGGAAGGAACCTCTGCCTTCATTCAACACATTGTGAATATGCTCAGTCCTGACTACTTTACTCTTCTGCATCTTGGTGCTCCTTACTTTCTCAATTCCCTCTCTTCTCCATCTGAGGTTTTTCTTCTATTACCTATCCAGTTCCATTTTTGTCTCCAAAAAATCTATCAACTCCTTCAGAGACAAATCAAAATTTTCAGCTCTTAAAAAAAATTCAGTATTTCTCCCGTCCAAACACATGGAGAAAAAAAATACTCCTCTCAAACAAATATTTAAAAAAATAGAATAGGAAAGCCTGCATAAAAGTTTAATCAAAATGTCTTTGGGATGCAGCTGCCTGCAGACAAATTTAGTCAACAAACTTAGTTTATTTAGTGCCAAATTTGGTGCCAATGTGACCACTCTGGTTGCTCCCTTAGTAGAGTAATTCAACTGCAGTTAAGTGGGCAAAATTGCTGATAACATGATATAAGAGTAAACAGAACTGCCATAAAACTGAGAGGCAACAATTTTTAAACTTGATAAAAGTATTTTCTTGTGTAAAAAATGCTTCACACAGTTTCCCTTGGACTGAGATAATATTGACACCAAGAGCTTAGAGCAAGACAGAGAAATACAGAAATGATTTCTACGTAGAGTGTGAACATCCAATTACATCACACAGATTTCAGATCAAGACTTCAGTGACTATTACCTGATCTATCAGAGTCAGACTAGGATACAACTTTCCTAACAGCAGATCGTTTCATAATTTTCCGTAACAGAACTTTCTCAACCTTCTGCTGAACTATTTGGCCATTCACAGAGGTACACAGAAAAGGTAGTAACTAAAATAATATTATTATTTATTTTACTGTAAGCAAGAGAAGCAGCCTCATATTAGATCACAAGTGGATATTTCATGTATGTTAGGAAAAATCACAAAGATTCATCCTGACTTTTCAAGTCAAAGTTTGTCTTCGTAACTAAAATGAGCTACTCATACATTGGATTTTTTTCTTTCTGCATTCTTCTTTTCCCAGTTTGCATTTTCTGCCTCTCCATGCCTCTACCTGTCTAGTATAACCACATACTCTACTTCTCCCCTCAAACTGGCAAATTCTGATTCCTCAGCTAAGTTTCTCTAGTAAGCAAAGCAGCCAGTAAAATTAATAACATTTTCATAGCATTTCTTTTTAATTCATTCTATTGCTTAATTTGCTTATATGATTCTGCAGCTGAAGAAAAGGAATAAAATGTCAGACTATTGTACAGATCCAAACCAGCCCCTTTGAACTCTGATTTTACAGCAGAAGCATCAAAGAAGAATTGCTACTCCAAGGCTTTTTATCAATAGAAACTGTAAGAAAAAAATTATAAAAGAACATATTCGCATTCTTACCTCAATTTCCCATTCTAACTTCAGGAAGCTCCTATTGAATTTGATGCTGTAGGGTTAAGCCTTCGGGCCCAGATCCTCAAAGGTACTGAAATGTTGCAAAGCTAACTTCTATTCCTCCTGTGACCTCATGGATTTCTCAAACCAAATACAACTTGCCAGGCAATGAATATTAAGAGTGATTTTTTTTTCTTTCCTTACTGAAAAAAAAACAAACTCAGAAATCACCAGAGCAAGGATCTGCTTAAATTAGCCATGTCTGAAGAGCAGACAAGTGGGACTAGACACTCACCTGCCTCTGCAGTGGCTCAGATTGACCTACATAGCATTCACCTCCACCTATTTTCTGGTTATTTTGGTGTGCAAGGGCTGATTGATGTCTATACATATGTAAGAATGATTGACATGCCCAATCTGACTCCTAAGCAAACAGGAAGAGTTAGAATGGAACAGGATGGGAAGAAATTAATAGAATAGAATAGAATAGAATAGAATAGAATAGAATAGAATAGAATAGAATAGAATAGAATAGAATAGAATAGAATAGCTATCAATTGGAAGGGACCTACAATGATCATTTAGTCAAACTGCCTGACCAGGGCCAATTCATCTGGGTGATCTGATGCAGGCATGTTGATTTTAGCGCTAACTTACTTAATTGCTACATATCTGTCCACAGAGTTGCACTGTTCAATGCAGCCCAACCAGGTCTCCTGTTGAGGCTGTCCCACTGTCTACAAATCATGATGTGTAGATTGCAAGAGAGCAGGCAGCCCATGATTAGACACCTCACTTGACCAGTAAGAAGGTGACACTCAAGCTCTTGCCTTGGAAATTAGAATTTGATCTAACCTAAAAGCCAAGTTTGGGCTGAGGCAGGGATCTCAGCCACTGTTAATGCTCAGATTGACCTCAGCATTTAGGCTGCATAGTGTCTGGTCACTGATCAGCCACCTACAGGGTTTAAACACCCATCCTGTCCAGTGGCAGCTTGCCAGAGATTTTGAGAATTTCAGTGGGTTGTGTGTGCATGGGGACACTGAAGAAATACCTTTGCGGATCCGGGCCTCAGTTTCACTAACCTGGAGAATCTGTTTTCTCTTTCCAGTCCACTGTGATAATTCAAGGGCAGGACACTCTTGTCTTGAGTGTGGACACGCATCGTCATGATGGAGACTGTGGGTACCATCATCATCCTTGTTGGGGTAGGGCAGGACATCAGCCCTCAGCCCCCCCAGTCTCCCCTGCCCTTGCAGAGCACTTGCTTCTCTGGCTCCCTGGTGTGAGACATGAAATAGTGGAAGCAAGTAGTATTGCAGCTGCAGAGGGATAAAGGATTTCCAGCTGTATCTAACCTGCTGCTGCCTCAGATTCCCTCCCCAGCTGCATTTGTCAGGCCCACAATCTTTCACTGTGCTCCATCACCTCTCACCCTTCTCTGTTGCTTCATTTTTATGGAAATTCATTTATAAAAGGAAGACAGTTATATTTATAATGTAAAGCATGCTGGAATACTTAATCTTTCGCTTCATTTTTTTTCAAGTGTGCCTTACTCAGACGTGGACTGATAAGACGACAAGTGCTAAAACAATCTGTGAAATGATGCATGGACTTTTAAGCAAATTAATAAGTGCCTTGGAGCAAAGATATATATAATCACAGAAAAACCTAACTCTTTTTATAGGAGATATATCCTTGAAATACTGTTTTATCTGGTTAATTAGAGTTAGGGGGTGGAAACACTGGATTTCACGAGATTAAAGAGAAAACTTAAAATATTCAGATGGGAATTTGTTTTATATAATATACTACATACACACTTAAATATGAAAGTTTGATCCTTTAATATTTAACCAGTGGACAGTCCACCGAGACATCTCTTTCATTTCCACCGGGGTCCTGGTACAAGCACCAGCTAGTTTTAATAGACATCACACATTTAAAAAAAAATAGGTGCAGTTAAGACACAGTTCAGCTAAGAGCCATGGGGCACAATATGTTGCATGGGTCAAAAGCGCACGTCCTAGAGGAACTAGTGAACTAGAACAGTGTCTTTGTTATTAATCCGGAAATTGCATTTTTAGAACATATATTGCTGACTATATAAGTCTCCTTTTTTTTTCTTTTCTTCCAGTAATTTCTTTTTTTCACATGAACAGAGCAAACATCTCTCTTTGTTCCTTATAAAGATCTTTTAACTTTCCTGTTCCAGCTAGACAGTAACAATCCCTTATGCATCTTAACATTTATGTTTATGCAGGCTACAAATGACCGTGCTCATACTCATGCCAGACATCTTTAGTACACACTTCCATCTGCCAGCGACCTGCCCGTGACCTTCTTCAGAAATGAAAGGTAACTTGGCTAGCTCTATTTCTGGTCCTTCTGAAAAAGGATTGTCAGGTCAAATTGTGACAGTTTAAGTGTGATGTCTGATATTGACTGCTGTCCAGCAGGGACTGTAAGCGCTGCGTCTCCCACTTCATTCAGGACCTTACTATTGACTTGCACTATCGTCTTAAGGTTGGTCTTTTATCTCCTATGCTTCCAGGCAAAGAAATAAGTGGCACTGGAGCAAACTGCTGCACCACAGCCCAGGGACACTGCTCTTGTGGAGCTAGTGGCTGCATGACTTTAATGCCCGCAATTTAGATGACCACTCCACAGYGTGTCAGAGACAGCTGTAATTACTATTAAAGCATGTTTCTGTAGCTCAATTTTAAGAAAAATAACTATTCCAATATACCTATTTCTCTATGTATCTCTGTTTGCATGTATATACTTTGGACAAAATGGGACAACTTCTTTAAAAGAGAAGTCCTTGTACAATAAGGCAAGAAAGTAAGAGAGATACTAAAAATCAAGAAAACAAAGAAACAAAARTCTAAAAAATACACTGTTGAATGCCTTTTCTAACTGTATGTTGTTGCTAAAATATACATTATTATAATATATTCTATATGTTATTTCTCCTTTTTCTTCCGCTTTCTACCCTCCAGGCTAGTCAAACCACTTTCCTAATACCATATTTGTGCTTGCCAGTCCCTTCCCAGAGCAGTGCATGTACTCATGGTTATTTCACTTCACATTTGAAGTAGTCCTTCGAATGGAGTAGGAACCTGAAAGAACTTGCGGATGCAGAGGATCTCTGCTGGTTACTGCCCAGGGTCAATAGCAAAAGTATGGAGAGCAAAAACATCTTTCCACACCTATCTTTCTTCCTTTCAATTTAGTGAATCTTCTGCATAAATAAAASAACTGGATTTAAAAACTGAGTCCTTCAAGAATGACAGAACTTGTTTTGGTCTTATCTTTGATACGATTCAGTTTAACAGTGGAATAGTGAAATACCAAACGCTTCAAAATACGCCAGTTCTTTTTAATTCATAAATGTCTTGTAAATAGACACCATTTGAAAAATAGTTTTTAAATCAGCTGCACTACTATTTCTATTGGATTTGATTGGAATTATTTTTATTTGGACTGCAGATACAGTTTCAATTTAAGTGGGTGGCATTGTGCCATATTTTATCCSAGGATATAACCATATTATTTAATTTTTCCTGTCCACTTTCCAGGTACAGTTTCTCACTTAGATTATTCCTTAGCTGGTATTTTCTCTCCTCTCCTTCTCTCAACATGAAACTCTACCCAAGACTTGAGGAAATCTGTACTGAAACAAATATATCAGCTGTGATWTTTTTTTAATCTGGATTTYAGCAAAAGAAAAGTTGAAAACTCCTGCCTCATYCCACAAATGAAAACTTTGTTCAGTGTTGGCTTAGAATAGCTCAGTCTTGTTCAAAGAGATTAGCAACAATGGGTTTTCAGTTTTTACAATGTTAATCCATGATTAATCTAAACATATTTTAATGCTCCTTGAAGCACAGTATTATTTTCCTAATACCAAGTTTGCCTCATTGATCCCATCCTTGCTTATTTTTCCCACAACAATGCAATTTATACAAGACTGTAGCTAAATTATTTATAGTTAAATCAGAAATTTATGATGATAATGATGATGAATGTAGCTATAAGAGTTAATGAGATAGAAAGGTAGACCTCTTTCCARGCCTCCAAACATCACCATCATCCAGAAAAAAAATTGAGACCTGAAGTGTTGCTGTGATAATTTTCCACTTCCTTGGGATTCTTGAATATTTACAGATGCTGTACATATGCCATTTCATATTAGTGAGAAGAAAAACAGTTAASAAGATGTCATAAGGTACCAGTTAAAAATTTTGCTCACRAATATGCCATATGTAAAAAAAAACAACATTTCAGAATGATGCAGAGATTTTCTTGCATTTTGAATTATACCAGGATATTTCCAAGAACACGGTCTTTAAATATTTTTTCATTTCTTAATGAAGCCTAGTTTCTATTTCTGAATAGACCTCATTATCTGAAACAGTAATGGAAAAGAATGTGATAGTCACAAAATATACCTTCAGGCTCACAAAGTATCTCTAGAAATAAAATATTTTCTCACTTTTTTTTTAACATTTAAGACCTGTATTAAAAAAACAAATGTATGTTAATAATAAGGATTTATTCATGGCTCCTGTTTAAAATTAAAAAGTWCAAATGTGTTTGTTAAATGTCTCCTATGGCTGATGCCTCCTGATCTGCAACATCCACCAAAACCACTGTGAAGGTCAGGACACAGGCATTGTTTAGTCTCTGTTTTTAATGTGCAGGTTGTAAGCAAAATCAACCTCATGAAAAGAGCTGAAAGTTTCAGAGATTTTACTTTGCATTAAATTTTCAGTGGTCCTCAGTAAAAACAAATCATATTCTTATCTGTTAATGTTCCTACTTCCAGACTGCACTCCTTTCCAGACTGCACTCCTTTACCATAAGTTTTCTTTATTGCTGCTAAAGGCTTTATACTCCCCAACAATATTTAGGGAACCCAAAACATATTTTTTAACCTTTCTGTGTAAATGTAATACCCATCCTACCCACCACTGCTCCTCCAGTGACTGTACAGATTGTTTTAGCAGGCAGGATGTTTTGTCAAGCTACTGTCCTCTGAAGATTGAGTACAGCCATGCTACATGTAGCCCCTGGTGGCTCTCCAGTGCCATGGTCAGAGGGATAGGAAGGAGCTCCTGGCTTTGGGGTGACTGGAGCAGGCAGGTGCCCTGGCTRCCCTTCCCTTTCCCAGGACAAGTGGCAGCATCCACACACACCATCCAGTCTGTCACCAATTTGCTCCCTGTCAGAGTCTGGCATCTCTGTGGCTGATGYTCCCCTCCTTTGCCCATGTAGGATGTCAGAGTTGTCATACCTCAACAAACCTCCAGTGACACTTGAGTCAGGACACCTGAGAGGAAAATAAATGCTTCCTACATGGAGTAATATCCCATCTCCCACTGGTGAGGAGTCCTCGCTTTTCCAGGGACGTTTCACACTGAGGTGAACAAGGACACCTCTATGGTTGCCCACTACATATGTGCCTATTCTTGAATTTATTTGCTTTCTTGCAACATCTGCTCATATTCAGGGAGAGGAATAACCCTCAGGGAGCTGTAATACCCTCCTCCAAGGCTAACAGCAGTCGTGGGAAGGCTCTGGAGTTTCCATTCCCTGCAGGAACAAGGAGGGTGGGGACRCAAACCAAACTGCAACCGGCCAGGCAGAGCCTGGGAAAATGGGTCTTCTCTTTGTATATCCAGAGAGGCCATGCTCACTCCCAGTTATCCCAGTAAACTTATCAGCTTTCCAATCCTTAGAAGAGAAATTCCAGCCGAGACTTTTTAGAGCTGATCAAATTAAATTTGAGGGTATAAGAGGTTCAGAGGTTTTAGAAATAGAATACATTATTTACAACTAGAAGTATTTATTATTCAAACCATTCTATCAATGCTAAAAGAATATTTAATAGCTAATGCATTAAATCCATATTTTATGAATAGTCAGATAATTTTGATTTCTTTTTTCCTTTTGTCAACTCCTTTAAGTGCCATGATGAGAAATAGCTTATTAAGTTCGTGTCACAGATAAGACTTCTATTTTCTCTTCACAGCTCCGAAGCATACCRAAATAAAAATGAATAAAGAATATTTTTCATACCTTAACACTTTTATTCTTAAGGCTTAATGCAGTGTTTGTGAAAATTAAAAGTAAAAATATGTTAATATTTCATTACTGCATTCAAAGTTCATATCTTTTTTGGCCATTTAGAAGGTAAAAATCTATTCCACTCTAATATCAGCTGTAAATGTGAGCAGAACTGCCAATATTATCAACTTCAAAAAAATTTTGTTAAATATGTGAATGATCAAATCTTTGCTGTCCTGAAAAGAAGAAGTAGCAACTAGTTCACATATCAAAAGAATCTTGTAGGAGGTTAGAAATCACAGCAATGCCAAATAGAGTGCAATAATCTGAAATTATAAGCTGGACATGTTTTTATAAATGCTTTACACATTTCACAAGACAATGCACAGAACCATAGAATGGTTTGGGTTGGAAGAGACCTAAATGATCATCTAATTGCAGCCTCTCTGTCATGGGCCGGGACACCTTTCACCAAAGTTGCTCAGAACCACAGCCAGCCTGGTSTTGAAAGCCTCCGGTGATGGGGCAGCCACAACTTCTCTGGGCAGCCTCACCACCATCACAGTAAAGAATTTCTTCCTAACACCTAATCTAAACCTGCCCTCCTTCAGCTTAAGGTCATTTGCCCCTTGTTCCATCTCTTCAAACCCTTTTGAAAAGTCCCTCTCCAGCCTTCATGTAGGCGCCCTTTAGGTACTGGAAGGTGCTCTAGGTTCTCCTTGGAGCCTTTCCTTCTCCAGATTAAATGTCCCCAGCTCTCTCTAACAGTAAGAACAGTAAGAACTGAGGCTGCAATATTTTCCTGTTTCTATATACTGCAGCATCTTTTTTATTTGTTTGTTTCTTTTTATGTTCTCTTACAACACTTGTTTTCTCTTTCTCTTTTATTTGATTTATTGCRCTCACCACTTTCAATTTTCACTTTCATTTTTGTTCTAATATCTGAAAAATTTGCAACTGCAGTGTCTTTAGAATCTTTTCTTCTGAAACAGACAGGATGTAGCTTGTCCTGCCAAGTGGACCTAAATTTTATTAAATATGTTGTATATATAATATAGGTACTAAAAGATAAAGGTCTCTTTGTTGTTGCAACAAAGACTGCTGACTTATTCCAGGAATCATTTTATTAATAGTTCTCAGCCTGATTGAGAGTAATGRTTCAAGGAGTTAGCGAGTATTCTGTGAGCAACATTTACTGTGTTTTGTTAAAGAGTGCAAGAGGGCTGTCAAAAGGAAAGAAAACAATTTTTCCTGCTTTCTGTACTCTGAGGACCATCTGGAGGGAGAGCTGCACCCTTGCTGGACACAAGCAGCACAAAATGGTTCTACATCATGGCAGGGAACTGACATGGAAGCCTGCTGAAGGAGAAAGGATTTGGCACAAGACGGGAGCCTGTGTTCATAAGAAAGCAGACCTCCCTCAGGCATTATGGAAAGAAAAAGGTTTTCCTAAGCAAGGAGCTTGAGCAAACTAARATCCATTGACTATTCCTGATCTGAAAGGCAAGTGAAGGGATCACCTTGCACTGTATGGGTATGACAGGCAGGAAAAAAAGGAATTCAGATATTTGTGTTCAAGACTTATTTAATATGTGTTAACTGACAGATCCATGATCTCCCTATACAAAGAATTATGTTTTTCTAGTGAAGCAAATTTGTTCTCTGATAAAATCTGTCTTTAGAGCCAGGGAGATATTTAGTACTCCTGAATGACTCATTGAGGTAGGGGTGAGATTTCCCACACTGTGRCCAGTCCAAGGTTTAGCATGTATAGTTCTGTGTTTTTTCTCTGCAAATGGTTTGCCTGCAGTTAAACCTGGCTATTATTTTGCACCTTACACACTTCTGAACAAACAAAAAGTTGGACAGCACCATGTCTGACATGTCTGTGATGATCTGCATGGCTTGAACTATAGCACGGCTCGTGGTTGAAAAGGTGATGTGAGTCATATACTCAGTTCTGGTAAGCTATGTTATTTATCAAAGGGTACATTTTCAGATAATTTTATGTTTTGTAATTTTTTATATTTTAAAATAAAATTTTATTTTTATAATTTTATATAATTCAATATAAATTTACAGCAAAAAGGATAGCTGTTACTCATTTAGACTGTCAGAGCACTTACTTTTACTCATCTACTCACCCGCATAAAACCAGCAAAATTTTTCTAATGTTATTTGCATCAGACCCCCAAACTACAACATGTTGCTTACTTCAGACCTGAAAAATACTGACAAAACTCAAGGTTAAACTGGAGTAAGATATAGGATTCCACCTCCTTCCTAAGCCCATTTTGTGAATGACTAGTTACAGGTACATCAGAAAGCTCTGTTCGAGGGGAGGAAGCAGCCTTGGTCAAACATGGTCGTATTTGGGGTTCTAGTATGTTTCTGCTTATATTAAAACACACCACATTACTAGGTTGCTCCAAAGTTGACCAAGTTATTGAGTTCAGATTGAGCATTTTACCCTCTTTTAGCAAGGCACAAGTCTCAGTATTGTCTGCAAATTTTATATATATATCTTACGTGCTTTTCTTAGATTTTCTTCCAGAAAGTTGATCAAATTGCATGCATCACACAGAGCTGAAGAATCAACTGGGGCTCAGTAGTCCTTCATACTTCCATACATATATATAAAAAAGCAAACTTTTAATGTGGAAGAATGCATGCTCAAAGGCTCATAGTAACAGCTCTTACTGAAAACATTATGCTGCATCAGTACAGTTGCTTTTATCAATTGAATTTGTGCCCTCTTCAAAAAAAAAAACCAAAAAAAACCCAAAACACCAGAACTCCACTCTAGTATTTTCAGGACAATTTACATCCACTAAGAGGATTCTTAGCATTTTCAGTTCTGTCCTTTGCCTCCATGTGCACAAGGTTCAGCATATCACCACCAGGAGGATGATCAGTCTGATTCCTGGCTTTGGTGGCTGTTTATTAGGGCATTGTGGGACTAGGTGCATTGTCCTGATGGCCATCACAGCTTCAGAAATCTGCCAGATGTCTCTCCATCACACCGCTGTGCACCTGGAGAGCACTCTGCCTTGTGTCTCTGCTGGACAACCAGCATGAAGAGCATATGGTAGTTTGTAATTTTCTTATTTATATTTGCTGTTGTTTATATTCATGTTTATTTCTTATTTTACTTTTTAAATTTTTTCATAAAAGAGGTACCATATTAATGTTACTTTAGTTTATTTATTGCCCCTCTGCATAAAGTACTTGCTGAACACCTGAACACCTTTCTGAATTCTACCAAGAAATGAATAATAATTAAATATTTGCTAGTACATGCTATTTCTAATATAGGCTGGTCAGTGCAGAAATTATTTGTAATAGGTGATAAAATGCCCTTTGATTCTGCCTTTCTGAGGTTTTTCAATCTGCAAGTTGTCTTTTGTCCTTCACAACACTGCTGCTGTGAAGAGGGTACATACACATTTCCTGTATTTTTTTCATAAAACGTGTCAGAACAGGAGATGATTGGTATAAGGTTGCCCTGCCAATTTATACATATCTTGGACAAAATATTTTCCAGCCAGAGCACTGTTATGTTTAGGGTTCCTATTGTTTGTTACTCTACACTGGTGGAAATAGACACATCTGTTTGTATTTGTGCACATTTGTAGTTACCAGTCAGTATCTGTTTCTCTGTTGTTACAGGATGTTTTGATGGAATATTTTTCATAATCTGGATGAGTCAATGCTGTTTCAATCAGAGCCAAAAAGCATATCCTTTAYTGGAAGAGTATCTTTTCCTATATTTATTCTCTAGTTCTCAGTTAATTGCACACAATTGCCTCAAAGCTTTTTCTATGCTTGAAGTGTCTTTTCACCTAAGATATGCTTTTTATGCCTTGCACCTATGATGCATTCAAAATAACTAAATTAATGTAAGTTCTTATCATTTTGGTTGATTCATTTGTTCAGCATACACCAATTTAACTGCTRCCATTATATTTCAAGAATTCATGTTATAGTAAGGCACAAATATTTCTAAAGAAACCCTGACATTTTACAAACCTACATGCTTCTAGTCTTACAAAGAAATTACAAAACCATCACAGACACTACTAGAAAATACTTTGCTATAGATTTCTACTACTTTGTTCACTCCTAAACATTCTGTGGACCGTGTTCAGCAATAAATAACCACTGAGACTATCTGCTCTTTTCTGACTGAAATTGTGTAGAGCTCTAATTTTAGGAAGTGCATTTGACTGTGTTAGATTAATATAAAACCAAGCAGTGCATGACTAGCATTCTGAAAGACACTGATAACATTGGCTCCAGTATAACACAGCCATCACGTGACGTCCAAAACATACAGTCATTCACAAACTGCATGTCTAGGATTTGGCTTTTGTGCCCAGACTATAGCTGCAAGTCCCCTCAGAACAAGGTCAAGTTTGTAGAGTATAAGAGATCTCCTCTGTCATCTGGCCAGTTTATCAAGCGGAGGATGTTATTTTTGCCCTGAAACACATTTACTGCATTTGCCACAGGTTCTGCTGAAATCAATGACAATTATACCTGAAGTCAAGGAACAGACTGTTCCCATAGTGTTTATGAATCATGATGGAAAGAAATGAGCAGTATGCACTAAAATTGCCAGCACTTACACCTGAACCAGAGCAAAAGCCTTGTCACCAAGTGCTGCTGCTGGGACAATAAAAAGGATGATGCATGAGACTGCAGAGCATTGCGGCATTTTGCACTCTGTAAGTAATTCAGAAGGATGTTGAAAAATATCCACAAGAGWTAAATATCTTTAAAAGAAATTCAGAAAATTTTCAGCCAAGAATTCCACAAGAATTAGCTGAAAGRACCTGCTGGCTGATACTAATCTCTAGTACAACTTGCAATAGCAGAAAGACTTCAGATACCTAGAGAGCATTAATTTTGTGGAAGTTTTCAATAGAAGGGCAAGCAGATGACCTGCATAACCAAAGACCAGAAGTTCTGGTGTTAATCCAGGAAAGATTAATGTAAAAGTCATGTAGGATTTACATCCCAAAGTATTRAAGGATACATTAATACTGCCACCAGTCATCAGAGCATGTCTTGTCAAAAAGAATTACTTGAGTATTTGAGAATAACAGATCACAAACTAGTTTCAAAAATTTGGGTATCACCTATAGCAGAAGATATTTCTAGTAGGGTCTATATTTAGCCCAATATTAGTCAACATTTTAACCAAATTTGTAGCAGTCACGGATCCAGCTGAATAGCAAATGAAACTGAGATGAGGGCAGGCCAGATATCCTGCTGARTATCTAAACAGTCAGTCATCTGCTACCCATACAGGCTGGGGGATCAAGGAATTGAGAGCAGCCCTGCAGAGAATTTGGGGGTACTGGTGGATGAAGAACTGGACATGAGCCAGCAGTGTGTGCTTGCAGCACAGGAAGCCAACCACATCCTGGGCTGCATCGAAGGAAGCATGGCCAGCAGTAGCTGGGAAAGCTACTCTGCCCCATCCTTACGGCCTCCGGGTCTGGGGTCCTCAGCACAGGAAAGACAGGGATCTGTTAGAGCATGTCCAGAGGAGGCCATGAAGATGATACAGGAGCTGGAGCACCTCTCCYGCCAAAGCAGGCTGAGAGCTGGGGCTGCTCACTCTGGAGAAGAGAAGRCTCCAGGGAGACCTTAGAGCACCTTCCAGCATCTAACAGGGGCCTACAAGAGAGCTGAGGACAAAATGTTGAGCAGGGCCTGTTGAGAACAAAATGAGTAATGGTTTTAGACTAAAAGAAGTTCCATGTAGACTATATGTAAGGAAGAAATTTTTAGAATGACAATGAGAAAACACTGGAACTGGTTGCTCAGAGAGATGTTCCGTATCTGGAAACATTCAAGGACTGGTTCAGTGAGGCTCTGAGCAACCTGATCTAGTTAAAGATGTCTCTGCTTGTTTGCRGGCAGGTTGGACTAGATGACCTTTAAAGGTTCTTCCGCCCCAAACAATTCTATGAAATTCACACATGCAAGGAACAAAAAAGAATGTTGACCATAACCACATGCTAAGARATTGCATCCAGGTAAGCAGATGTGTGAAAAGAAGTTTCCATTCTGGTGACTCAGCAAAAGAGGCATCTATGGTCTGCAGATACGCAAAGAGTAATAAATGGAGAAAAGCTAAGGTTCAGCTGTGCCTTATGGCCTTGGTGAGACTAAACTGGAACACTTCCTCCAGCTTTGGTGTTCTTATTTCAAGAAAGATGTTRAATGTGCACATCAATTATTTGAGCTCAAAGAAAATTCCTTGCATAGATGGAATACGGATTCTGCTGAGCTTTTAAAAAACAACAGTGAGAGGTGGTCTGTTKGCAACATATAAAATATCTACATGGCAAAAATACCCCAGTACTGTAAAAGAAATTTTAATAAATCAGGAAACATATAAGAAAACAAAACAAAACAAGCAAACAAACAAAACAACAACAGCAACAAAAAGAGAGAGAGAGAGAGAGAGAGAAGAAGAACCAAGACCAAACCAAAACAGAAAACCCAGTAGATGAAAGCCAAGCACAAGGAAATGCAAAAGGGAATATACTCTAGCTGTTAACTGCAAGAATGATTAATCCCTGGAGCAAGGACCAATGGGCACCCAGTTTCCCCACATCTTTATTCCTCCACATAAAGATTTAAAGCTTTTCTGTAAGAGCTATGTGAGTCAGATGTAACATAAGCACTAATTAATAGCAAGTTGTTAACCTCCTTACAGAGGTAGATGCTCATATTACACAGATCAGACCAGATGATTGTTGGTGTCCTTCAACCCTACAAATTTATGTAAAGAACTGAACTGCTCTTGTTCCAGCTCAGCTTTGGTGAGTTGCTGACATGTGGGTGTTCGGTGGCTTCTTCCTTCTCACAGAAAGCCCGCTGCTGGAGTGACCATGCATGGATCACATGCAAATCCTGTGCCATCTCCTTTCTCTRAGGTGCAAATCATGATGGTCCTGATTTAAAACAAGATCAAAAAACGGTCATTAGGAACTTAATGAAAAATATTTTAATTGCAAACTACTTTCTGCAATGTGTTTGCTCAAACAGTCTGTTCTGCAGTTGTCACTTAAGTAGTTCAGAACATCCAGCACAGTATCATATTTCTTTTTTATGCAAAACGCTTGTAATGAAGCCCATTATGTGTGTGACCTGCTGGTAAAATAGCTGTGATTTCATGGAAGATGCTGCAGAATTTGGTACAGGGAAAAAGRGCCAGCATGAAGAATATCTTTTTAAGTCCCAGTTAGAACTAATGATGACTGACTGTCAGGAGAGAAATATGAAGGTATATAATTATTGGCTGGTRATGCCTCAGGCATCATCCAGGTGTTAACAATACATAAAGGCTGGGCRTGCAAGGACTAACTTCCTCCAAAGGTTCTTTGGTATCTATCCCCCAAATATTTTAATACTGCTATTTGCTTCACAGTACTGTTGAACTAGCAACAATTGGTTATAACAGGATAGTAACAAGAAGCACACATGCACATGGGGATTTTTTTTTTAGATATTATGAATTCACACCCAAGATAATTCAAGTTATTACCTGAATCATACAAATAAAAGTGTCCCTGCTAAACTGCTGGTGAGTGGTTCCTAAAAGCAATTCTTCTGCTTCAGTAACACCACTCAAATGAGCAAATGTTTGCTTACATTACAGAAAATATGCAATAATTTTTTCCTRTTACATGAAGATTCACAACAGAAATTTACAATCAGATCCTTTAATTGTGGTTAAATTCTGATTTAATTGGATATCCATTGCTYGTATGTCTTAAAAGTTTTAGTTCTCCAAAAAGGAAGTTGAAAGCTTTCACTGTAAAATTGTTACTCAAGTACCTTATGAACAACCAGTGGTGACAGGCTGCAGAACTGCAGCAATAAATTTACAGACATTCTGTAGTCTGAAAGTTAATCACACGGATTATTCAATTTATGCCTACAAATAATAAAGCAATAGGAGAAATTTGGATCAGTTTCTGAGTGATTCATAAGCATGGATGGAAAATTTAATCCCAGTAACTACCTGACGAGCTCTGACACACACAAACACCCACAGACTGGCACACAGTGCAAAACAGTTCATGTGGTTGCAAAAGAGTTTCCATTTATTCCTCGCTTTSCACACTTAAATCTTTCACAAATTTTTCAGTCCAATAATTTCCGATGCTTGCTCTTCAATGGATTCATGGTATTTTTTGATCTAGGGCTTGGTTTTTTAGAAAAGTCTGAAAAAAATACATAGTTGATTTAAAATAAAAATAAGCTAAAACATTTTCTTTCGTCATTAAAAAATAATATGTGGAAAGGAAGTTGTCCTATTTCTTTTAAGGCCTGAAGCCAAAGAAATATTTAACTTTAAAATGTCAGCTTAGCAAGAAAACATTTCTCCATATGCATAGTGGGCTTCTCAGAAATATTTGGTTAAGGGCGTTACTCATTTCAGACTGATAGTTACTTCAAAGGTTTTAACTGAGGCCCTACAGGTACATTTGGACAGTGGTGAGCTTCACCTTGCATAAATCTGTAGTTAAGTACACAGAGAAATGCCAAGTCCAATTAATTACTCTAGCATGGTCAAGGTAATTTTTCAAATGCTTCAAAAACACAGGAGTCATCCAAAAGCCCTTCATCTCCTAAGTCCATCATCTTCTGCAAAAAAGGCTGTCCTGAGACCTACAGGGCTAAGCTCTTGAAGGCATCACAGCCTTTATTCCTTTGCTCACACTGCCAACTGAACACGATGWTTCTTTGCTTTCTTTACCCTTACTTAATTGAGCCAGTCAAGTGAAATAAATTCCTGTGTTGAGCCTAAAGGGCTGCTGGGRATGTGGCTGAGCTGAACAGGCACCATGCATGAGGAGGTCCAGTTGGGCACTGACAGCAGCACAGCTTTGGCATGGCTCCGCACCTGGGCTAAATGCTGTATGTTCTGTTTGCACAGATGTACCGCTTCCAGGTCTGGACCTGTTCAGCCACATCCCTGGTCCCTAAGAAAGATCATAATTCCACATGCATYATTTCAGTCCAGCATAGCTGGATCATCTCAGCATGCATCCAGAAGTGTGCACTGCATAAAGAGCGTTAGCCAAGCCAGCCGAAGACTCACCAGAAGAGTGGAGATAGGAGTAGCTTTCTGCTCATGCCTACAAATACCAAATTCTGCCCCAAGTGCTCTATTTTTCCTCACATCCCATCATTAACTCCTGCAGCATATATGACTTGCCAGATGAAGTCTGAGATGTAGAAAACAATTTTACAAGAAACAATGTCCTATATGTTCTGCTGATGGAGAGGAATGATATTCCTCTGAATGTTTCTTAAGTCTTCAGATCAGATATTTTATGAAGTTTCACTGTTCAAAAATGGAATTTAATCTGCAAATTTATTTGCCACTTCCATTTCCAAGTAATGGCCTGTTTGAAAATGTAATTCCTATGTATGTCACCGCAAAAGTGAATTTTTGGAAGAACACATTAATTTGTTCAAGGCTCATGTAGATCATGCATCAGTTAGTTTAAAAGTATTCTCACTTTATTTTAGAGGATTGATGAATTCTGCTTTCTGAAGGAGCTTTGTCTCATAATAAGAGCAGATTCTGAAGCATATAACCCTTTCTGTAATRATCCAACTATGAAATCTCCAACATCCTTAAGTACAAGTTTTATGTTTGAACCAAATTTTCTTTAATTACTTCTGTAGCTGGCTCTATTTGTCAATGTCTATTTTGTATTTTCTACCAAATATTTTATTGTAGCAAGAAGAGAAAGTCACACCTATTTCCTTTACTATTTTTTATTTTGTGACTATCGAAGCTTGCTTTCAGGCGCAGACCTTACATGTAAAGTGATTGAGAAGTACCAGACTCTTACTGTTAGTATTATTTTATCACACTACACTCTGTTTCTTTTTCTTATTGAATTTTAATGCATATAAGTGCCTTGGATTAGATTGGTCTTTGAGTTTCATTCAACATAATAAATTTTTGGCTGGTAGTTTAAGCTTAAAATCATAGCTCTTAGGTACAGCTTACCACATGAACTTTAACTCTCTTTCCTCAGGTCTGTTCGTGCCACCCATGCACCCTAAGGCATCAGTGTCTGTTGCAACTCCTTAATTGCTGTCACTCCCTCACCTGTTTCTTCATTCTCTCTTCTACTTTCCCCATTTTGCACCCCAGAAGGGGTGTGGTGCATTTCTGCAGCAAAACGTCTTCAGAAACAGTGCTTCTTAGCCTTTCCAGAATGGGTTGCAAATGTGCAGTGCCAGATTTCATTCCCCTGTAACTCTCACCAATCACCCTTGCTGTGTTTTTAAGCCCAGCTGGAGATTAAGCATCACACAGCCTCTCACTTAAACACCCCCTTTTCCCACCACCCCTGTGGAATAGGGAGGAGAATCAAAGTAAAACTTGTGTGTTAAGAACAGTCTAATAATTGAAAATAAAGTAAAATACAATAATAATTGTTGATGATGATGACGACGACGACGACGACGATGATGATGATGATGATGATGATGATGATAATAATAATAATAATAATAATAATAATAATAATAATAATAATAATAATAATAATAATAATAACAACAAGTGATGCACAATGCAACTGTGCATCCCCTGCTGACCAACACCAGACCCCCCTTCCCAAACCTTTGGCCATCCTTCCAGGTAGTCTCCCAGTTTATACACTGGGCCTGATGTGCTATGGTGTGGAATATCCCTTTAGTCAGTTCAAGTCACTGTCCCAAATGTGTTCCCTCCCTTGTTTATGTGGGTTTGGTTTTTTTTTTAATATACCTCCTCACTGGCATGAGACAAGGGGAAAAAAGTCCTTGACATAGGATAAACATGACAAAGCAAAAAAACCAAAATGTCAGCGTGTTATCAGCACCATTCTCATTCCAAATCCAAAACACAGTGCTGTAACAGCTACTGAGAAGAAAGGAACTCCACGCTAACTGAAAGAAAAGAGGACAACCCCGCAACACCTCAGCTCTTTGTTCTTCACCCCTTCGGCCACAAATGTGAAACTTAGCCAYGACTGAGAATGCTTCCAGCAGTCATAAAGGCAAGGGGAGGCAATTATCTTTTCCCAGAGTGTGAGCAGTAGCAGAAGGAGCTCATCCTACAGGTGTTCAGCGCTTCACAAGTGGGGAGCGCCTCTGGCTCTCGGTGTATCCCCCACATGACACCTGGTGTTGTAACCCAGGGTAGTACAAGCCTGCAGAGAACAGTGGTGGGCAAACTGAGAAGCTGCTCACGGCTTTTGCGTGCCTGTAAGGGGYGAGACAGTCTGTGGTACACCAAATCTCTGCAGGTGCTTTCTCTGAGGGCCAGCTAAATTGAACCATTACAGAGCTGCCACAGGCAAAGAACACAAAATTGGGCAGTTAGCACAGTTCAGCTGACACGTGTTAACTTGCTAGGCTGCATGTGTAAGACCAAATGTTTTCTGTACCTCACAGTACACTATTACTACACGTCAAAAATTACCCTGCATCATCTAAGTAATCAGACTTAACATTAAAAAATAATTAACCCAAAACACATTTGCTACAAATGTTCACACTGTTTACTTGTCTAGAACAGAACAAAGGAAAGCATTCATGGAATATATTTGGGATCATGATCTCTGCTGTCTGTGGTGAGGAGTGGACAAACTAAGGTTTAAGAAATTTATTACAGAATAAGAAAGAGACAGCAGGAATACAGTGTAGTGGCAGCTGCAGCACTGTGCCCTGATGACACCTGCATCAAGTGAGGGGCGTAGTCATGCTGCAGAAACCTCTGCAGCCCAGCAGAAACATCATGATCCCATGAGGTCTCTTCAAGAAAAAAGCATTTTTTTTCACCGTCTACAAATTCAGCATCACTGCTTAGCAATCATGTCTCTCCAGGGATGGTACACATGAAAAAACACTCCTGGCATTTCCCCACCATGGAAATCTTGGGAAACAACCAATTTCAAGTAATTTCAGACCTGAGGCCACGTCAGCAATAGCCCACTGAGATTTTCAGTGCCAGATCAATAGGGTATGGAGTACCCAGAAGCACCACTTCTGTGATAGAATGGACCATCACCTAAGTTAATTTGCCTTGTTTCTCAGAGGTTTGGCTCTCTGGCTGATCATCTTCTTTACCCCTGTTTATCAGAGGCTGTTTCAAAGATGCTTCAAGAGTGCTATCTCTGGCAGCCCWGTGCCAGCCCTTTAAGGATTTATGAAGTAAGGGTCATGATTTCTGCACCTATTAATAACAAACTGGGCAACTAGCATAAGACAAAACCTACTGATTCCAAATTATGTTCATTAATCTTTCTGCATTAATCACCCTGCTGCATGCTGCACCTTGTAAAGCTTGTATATCTTTTTGTAACTAGCCTCAGATCCCTTTGTAGTAGTTCAGGCTGGATAAGRAAAAGGCATAAATGACAATGTAACTGCTTTGTAATCCATTTATTCCATTTGTTAATTTGTCATCATGCTAAGTAGCAGCAAAACAATGTTTTTCAAATGCCACATGACTGCAACACATCAATCATGACAAGACACAGGACACACAAATATGCTTTAGGATGCTGACTTCACTGCTCTGCTACTTAGCCTCTGGTTTGGTTGGTTGGTTATTTGTTTGTTTTGTTAATGGGTGTTGACTGAAAGATTTTTAGATTTTTTTTTTTAATCAGGGCATGTTTTGCATTGCTGGGAAAGTCTATGTGGAGTTTTTGGTCCTCTCTAAACATTTTTCATTTCCAGAATTTCAGAAAAATAAATGATACACATATGCAAAAATAATTAGATGGATTAAAAGACAAAAGGGTTTTTTTCCRGTTGTGCAAAATCATTTCAGGACAACTCAATTAAAAGACTGTATAGAAAGTACATTTTCCAAAATTTCTTTCCTATTAAAGCAGTTTATGGTTTTAATAAGGAGTAGAAAGAACCTGTAAATAATCTTATAATTTCAAGGGATGCAATTTTAATACTAATTTTCCAGAATTTTAATTAATTAGGTTGTTTAAATGTCTTTATTTATTCATTACAGTTTCATACTTTACCTCACAGTTTTGGGTGAGAGGTATTTGAAGCCTTAGGGGAACAAGTTGCAACACAACCCTACTCAAACCACACAGACCAACTTTCCTGAAGAAATGCATTTCATTGTCTGGTCCCTACTTACATTCATAATTACCACTAGAATAAACAAGAGTTAAACAAAGCTACTGTGGGTTTAAGTCTTTGGCCATTATAAAAGAAAAAGGGATGAAACTGTCCAGACATAAATTGTGGCTGTTGRCATTCTTTGCCTTCCTAATCCTTCCTGCTCAGCTCACGTGTCTGAAGTTAGCAGGCATTTAATGACTATGAAATGTGCTTTTCCTTCTCGTGCCTCCTTCTCCAGAACAGAGGTTCAGATTTGTCTTGTTTTGAATTCATCAGTGCATTTAATAAGTGTTAATTTATGCACTGCCTTCTCACGTTGGCGTGATGGCAAAAGGAAGAGGATATTCAGAGACTGAAACACAGATTTCAAGCTGAGAAATTCCAGCTGAGATTCACAAACAATCGCTCGGGGCAGTGCAAGATCCWCTGCAGTGAGATGGGACACTGCAGTGTGCTTGCAGGAGGAGCCAGCTGCTAAGTCCAGGTAGGCTGAGCAAGCAGTCAGGTTGACCAGACCAGCCTTTGCATGGGCACAAAGGGCTGGATTTCACAACTTCTGTTTATGTTTGGACTGTATGCTAATAATAATAATAATAATAATAATAATAATAATAATAATAATAATAATAATAATAATAATAATGATAATACTACTAATAATAATAAACTACAAAACCTGATGTGAGCCAAAGTACCTGATAACTCAGTGTCTGAGAAAAACGAGGCTGGTGTGGTGGTACTTAATGTTGTTCTGTCCAATCATCAAGCATGTCATAAATATTCGAAAYTGGAAGCTCCTTCTAGCTCTGCCCAGCCCTTCTTGACCACTGCAGGTCTTGTTGCTTTYAGTTTTCTTTTAGGCATTATGACCCATATTCCAGGCTATGCTTTAGACTCTGGAGAGTTACAATCTGGATATCTACAGAGATGCGTAGGGAACTTCAGAGGTATTTTGAAAACATTTAAAATATGGTTTGCAAATTCAAACTGAGGTTGTTGTGGGATGTGTCACATGGCATCTTTACCATGCAGCAACTTAAACTGCAGACAAAAGCCTTGGGGAAGCAATTGTTCTCTTAAGTGATTAAGGACTGAAACATTTTTTTCAGAAGCCTTGCAGCAAATGCTAAGCTTGCCAAGAACACTAGCCAACAGCTTGTTTTGAGTAGACAGAAGTCATGGCAGGAATTTTCAAGTCTTGCCAAAACTCTCATAACTGTAAGTCTGATAATCAGATATACCCACAGGTGAGAAAGCATTCTCACAGTGCCTTGTAAGAATCTTCTCCTGTTCAATTTGCTCTTGATACACAATAGCTAGTTTTGTGCAGTCAGACAGGGTGTTTTCCCAGCTTCTAACTGATACTCCTAATTTCTGTATGGATCCATCTCCTGTTCAGATCTGTGGAAGCAGCCTCTTTTGCACAGCATTTGTACAGTTCTGCTTGCGCTGAAAATGCTTCTCAGGAAATTGACACTGTTTCACTGCCTAGTTCGCCAACCTTCAACACCATGTATTATGAATCATAAAATATTAATCCTGAGCCTTTAACAGCATAAATAAGAATCTTGTTTAAACAAGAACAAACAATCACCACACAGTTATGCTGCTGTGAATTAATTTCCCATTACTTTGATGGTGTCAGACTTCCAGCCTGGATACTTTCTCGCTAATTCTTGAACTTTCAGAAATTAAAATCTCAGTAAAAGAATATAAGAGCATAATTTWGTTTTCATTTTCATGATAGACATGCAGATATTACCCAAATGCCTAGATTTCAAGTTTACTTCCGTATCTACTAACTGACACTAAATAATTACATGCTTCTAACTAATTGCTCTATTTATTTAACTAACAACTTGAAATAATTTTAATATTTCTCTAATTATAAGTATTATACTAAAACAGCAATAGCAAAATAAAAGTGAAGGGGCTCTTTTAGCCAGCAAAATACATAATGAAAGGAAATGAATTACATTTAAAAGGCATCAGACTTTTAACACCTCTGCTAAGCATCAAATCCAGAGAAATAATAAATAATGCACTATAGCTCATGTTAATTCTAACATTATTCATTCATGAATGAACAGGAATAGGATGCGAACTCAATAATGGCACTTTTCGAGTCTATCCCTGGTAATGTAAAAACTATGTTGGCATTTTGGGTTGATTTTTTTTTTCTATAAAATGCAGTTATCGTAAAACAATGTGCAGGGAACTGGCAGGATGGAGGACACCTAAAATAGAGTGATGGGGTTTTTTAGTGAAAGCATGTGGGGGATAAAACCCTSTATTTTCTACAAGTTTCAATTCCCACAAGAGAGGGTGGCAGTATCTTTATATTAGGTCACATTCAAACCCAGCACAATTTCAAGCAAGAAATATGGACATGACATWAGATGGTTCCAAGCATTTAATAAAGGGGATGCTGGTGACATAATTTTTGAATGAGTAGGTTGTCTCTCCTTTTGTGTTAACAGCATTGCCATCCACTCTCAGAAGGGTTTATATAGAATGCGAAAATTATAAAATCCCAAGAATTCTAAAATGTTTAGTCACTTGGCTGCATCTTCAATGTGAGCAGCATTTACATGAAACCAGAAGATCTATTTACTGAATGGGTTATGATGCACAGTGAAACTAAAATATGAGGTTTGGAGTATTTAAAAGTCTTTCCTATTTCTATGCACTGTAATTAGGTTGGTTTAGGTTGGGGTTGGGTTTTTTTAACTGTATAGAATTTTTTTGTTAAAATATTGACAACCTTATAACGGTAGAAGTCCTGATTTTGTCCCCCAGTTATTACAACATAATTACATGAATAAGAATTGAACGTTCTTTCTCAGTAACATATTTCCCTGACCAAACAGCTGTTGTAAAGAGCAGAAAGAAAATGTACATGCATGAACATACAAAACCCCTACTCATCCCACTATACTATCATTCTATTTTCTTTTRCCATTATATTTCTAGGTTCCTACATTTTCAGAACCTGTGTTCAACACCTATGCAAAATATAAATAAAAGGGACAGTAAGAAGAAAAATAATTGTGGTCTAGACACTTCCATGGCTAAACACAATTTCATTTGAAAAACTTAATTAATAGACCTTCAATTAAGCGACATGCAAAATAGACATTCAGTAATTTCCAATGTGAAGTTTGCATACACAGTGTCTACAGGTTCACAACTGGAAAGTGCATCTTGATCTGTAGTTACTCTTAAGTCTAGTTCAATAAAATGCAAATTATTTTGTATATCCATGTTCCTGTTACACAATAAAAAAAAGTAAATTTAGCAAAACTAAGGAGATTATTTCTTTTGAGCAAAAGTGAATTGTCACTTTTGTTACAGAAAATGTTATTATGGGAAAATGTCACACTAAGCACAAAAAGTAAGCCCATTTTATGGTAACTTAGTTTATATTTTAAGTTCATTA
This sequence comes from Cardinalis cardinalis, assembly GCA_014549065.1. NCBI lineage: Eukaryota > Metazoa > Chordata > Aves > Passeriformes > Cardinalidae > Cardinalis > Cardinalis cardinalis. The sequence continues at coordinate 9,043,844 of JACDOX010000007.1, forward strand.
TAGCAGTTTTCATATTTTGTAAAGGGCTCTAACATTTCTAAACTGTGKGATTTAGTGCCCTAGAAGTTTTAAAGCATCTTATTTAGGTAGAATAATCAGTCATATTTTATAGAAAATGCTGTTCCAGTTCATGGAGAAGTAGAAATTCAACTTAAGCATATAAAAATCACTTTTGGCAGCTGTAATTTAACTTTACAAAAATGAGCATATAAAACTTTATTCAGACAAGAAAAATCCTAAATTTTATGTTCCGGTTGAATAAACCCCAGGCTCTCAAATATATTTTATGTTTTCCAAAAGTACTGTGGKTTTTTTTGTTTCTTTTACTCAGCCTGAGTGCAGTAAGGCTACATGCTCTGTCTGGAGAAAAGGAGAATGGGGCTTTAGTGTGAAAGATGATTCTGGTGAATACTTTTGTGAAATAATAAAAATAAATATGTCAGCTTGTCATTAAAAGAAATAGGTTGTCATTCTTTGTATATTAGTCCTGCCTGCAACCCAGGGTTACCTACTGTGTATAAATAGGTTTGCTAGATAACCTGTTTCTTTCTAAAAACATTTGGAGCAATTTGCCCATTTATAACTCTTGTTAGGTGAAAAGTTTGGGGTTGCATAGTTTCCCTTAAAATCTGTACATTTTACATCATAGAGGAGAGTCTATTTCAATTCTGGCTTATCCTGATACTATCAGTCAGAAAAGTAATAACAGTGCAAGGTAATAGCTGAAGTGTTGGGAGAACTTCATAGCAGAACCAGAAGGAGCCTAATGAGCACATATATAAAAGGAAAAATCGCATTAACAAAACCCGAGAAGGGTCGGTGGTCACAAGAGCCACAGAATTGCTGGATACACTGTAGGCTTCTCCTGAAGCCTAATATAAATGTCTCTATTATAGCATACACCTTACAGTGACACTGGTCCCTTTGTTCCTAAATACAACCTTGTGTAAAGATGGAGCGCTGTAATTAAAGAAAATAACTAAAGTAAATTACTATTTACAGCAACTTGAAGTAATACAGTGCTTATTTTTTAAAATGTGCCTGGCTCAGGCAACTTTATTTAATCACGCTTTCAAATATTTCTGACACAGACATCTATAGGTTTGATGTGCTTGTAAGAGATGTTTTGAGAGCTTGCTTCCTGCCTTTGCTCATGGCAGACAGGGAAAGTTAATAAATTTAGGACATCCATTGAAATTATCACTTTCTCCTCTACATGGCCAAACAGGCAAGATATATCTCATCCAATTTCCAAAGCCAAGACAAAAGGAGGAAAGACTACAAGCCCCCATAATGAAAGCTCTGAAAGGTGTTTATTTTTGGGTACTGTGTCCCAACCCTGGGACTCTGTCCCTGATGAGATCTCTGTGTGAAAAGGCACAGTGCAGCTTTCAGGCTGCAGCTGTACCTTCTGGTAYGCTAGAAGAAGGTAGATTTTGATGCCTCAGTGACCAGATCTCCTTCCAAGTAGTTTGCTAAATTCCCACTGGCTAGGAACAGCAAAGCTGGAAGTGCACTAGATGGAAACCTGGGGCCGTGATAATTGTACAAAGGCCTGCAGAGATTTTCCTGACTGCTTCCAGTAAAAGAAAAGAGTCCCCTACTAGCAGTGGTAAGTCCCACAAGAAGGAACAGTACAGTATGTTCACTCATAAATGAATAACACTTATTTTATAACATGAAGTTATAGATCCAGGTGCCCTAATGGAAAGAGGGATTAAGCAAATACATCACAGGGTAAAAAACTTGCTATTTCCCCCTCAGATATGGCTTGACTTACACCCCTGCTATGTGTCTAAAAGAAAGGGTGTTCTGTAAGCATTTAGAATCAGGGAGAYTATTTTACTTATTTGACATTATAACTGATATGAGCAGGATTCTGTGAATTTAGTCTTGTTTGTTTCCACAGTCTGGAAAAAAAGGAAATCAGCTTAAAGGGCATTGTGATTGACCAAAAGAGGTAGGAAATTACATTCCTGTGGCAGGAGATCAGGAAGGAAAACCTGAGCGACWAGATTCTGATCTCCCTTGCACCTTTCTATCATTGTGTAATCATCCCAAGAACAGCTGTAATACTAACTATTAGGTGATAAATCCAAGTAACTTCCTGATTTTTTTTTTTTTACATTTTTCATTTTAAAGGCTATGTTACAATGCTGAAACAACATTTTCAGCAAAAATGCTGAAATCCATTGACCATTACCTGACTTGGCACACATTTCCGCAGCAGTGGAGAACCATCTGAAATCCCAGGAGCACAGAAGTAAAAAGCTACTGGAGGTGAAAAGCTGTGCGGAGGTAGCTGTGGGGATTCAAGGCACAGCACTGGTTAACCAGGAAATGCCACAAGAATGAATTGTCTCTGTGCTCACAGAGTGCCTTATTTTGAGGCTGCCGAGCATTAGACAAAGCAGAACTGCAGCTGTAAGTTACTCTGCACCTAGAGTGTTGCTCCAAGATGAAGGCTGAAAAAAGTACCATCAAAATGTTTTGTGAGTTCTCGAACTATTGAGCTTACTGTCACACAGGTAGTGGGAAAAACTCTGGAAAAGAGAGGAAATGCACCATTCTGTGTTCTATCAACAATAGCTCAAGTACCTCTGTCTCAGGGTAAAGAAGAAAACAGAAAGTCCTGATATCTTTTCTAAGGCAAAAAAACTGCACCTGGACCAAAGAATCATTTATTCTAACATCAGCTTCCTTATAGTATCTGCCTGAGAAAGGCCATGTGAAMAATGTACAGCTTTGTTAGCTTCTCCCTACTTGTTCTCCTTACAATTTCTGCTACTGGTTCTGAAGGAAGATGAGCAAAATTAAATATCCAGAGTGAACCTCACCACAGTATCTGCAGTTTTGCTTACCCTTGGCTGCAGAAGAACCCTCAGCCTTGCATAGATGGATGTGGACAGGGAGAAAGGTGCCATCCAGGCCAGCTGAACTGCAGTGTGATGGTGGAGCAGAGCAGTGGTCACAAGTGTAGGGACATTAATGACTGAGAGTTTAAATCTGTTGAGGAGGAGCAGATGTCTTTAAAGTAACACATAAACTGGACATTTGAGGTATTATTGGAGTTAAATGAGTGGCTGGAAGAGATTGTCAGTAATCTTTGAGACTGCAGAGCTSCCATCTTGTCCCTGAAAAGCAGCAGGTCAAGTGCAGTGCAGTGGTRCTGGTTGGAGAGGGGCTGGAAAGGGGGAACCCAGGAGCAGGGAGAGCTCTGGGATAAAAGGTCAGCTGCACACAGAATAAATGTGATACTGAAACTTTACCCAGTTCTGCTTGTGCCCCAGACATGAAGCGCTGTATTTTGACCGCTCTTATCTGTGCCTCTTGGAGGGAAGGGGCAATTTTAATTTTTTTTTCTTTATCTGTCTGTAGGCTACTTGGAGAAATCAGAGATAATAATCAAATTTTAGCACAAAAAAAAAGAAATTTGGCTAGCATTCATTTTCAGAATAATATTCCTGGCACAGGGGAAAGCCATCACATATAAGGCCTTCAGGATCTAAGATTGCTAATTACTGGCACAGATCTCCAGTCCGTGTGTCCTTTAACATCCTCCTTTCTGAGTCACTTAAAATATTTYATAAGAAGCACAATAGAATGCTGTAAAATGTAATTATTTTAGACATAYTTGATTTTGACTATGTTTCCTCTTCCTGACCTACATTGACCAGGAACTTCTGCTTCCACAGAACTTTACTTTCTAAACCTATGCCTTTCTTTTATTATTCAAAGGCATGAGAACCATGAAAGCAACTTCATAGAAAGTCTTCTTTTGCTACTAAGATATAATCAAATTATTTTCACTTATTATGAAGAAATTCTTACTGTTCACCTACAAAGTCAGTCAGTGAAAGGCTAATTTAAACTCCTGAGATATTGACAAATAAAGTGACATATTCATGTTTGGATAATAAGAGCCTGTAATAGCAATCAGTCTTTCAAATAACATATTCAGAAGTATTTTCATTCAAAATATTTTTWTCTCTCTCTGAGAAATGTGGGATGATTATAACTAATAAGCCTGCATTTCATACAAATCATTAAGCAATTAGAAAGTGGATGAAAATAATTTCCTTCTCAGAAGAACTCAAAACATGAAAGGAACAGCTTGGAAAAACCTTTTGGAATATTTCTAAAATCATCTTAAATTGTTAWATGTACACAGAATTATCTGCTTTTCATACTTTTTGAGGAAAAGGAAAAACAATAAAAGCCATTCAGACTGAAAGTATATTTTGATATTCAGTCCTGGAAGCATGTAGCCAATGCTGTAAACCAGGATTAAAGGTGTTCTGATCTAAATAAAACATAAACATTCATATCACATTTTGCCTTTTTTTACAAAGGCAGAAGACTGCTGAAGGACAAGAGCTGCAGCAATGACTCGCTAGGAGAAAACTCAGTGGAAAAGGGAAGAGCAAGAATTGACTGATTTCTAGTAAGGAGTCAGCTCCAGCTGGACACCTCTGTGATGAGAGAGATGATTTCAAGGGGTCCAAAAGGCAGAGAAATCCAGGGGATGGCAAAGGAGACGTGTAACCGTACTGATGATGGGACACAGAGGGAAACAGATAGCCGTGGGAGGGCCCAGGAGAGGATAACTCTCAGAGACAGGGAAACTGGGGGGATAGGTAGTGAGAATCAAACTAAAAACCACTGAGATCCTGTGGAGGAAGAAAACTAAAAAACTGCATCAAAAAGTCTCAGGTAGTCAGAAGGTCTGGGAAGTGGCAGTGAGAGCTGCAGATAGGTGTTTGGTCAGGGAGGAGAAGGAGCGCTCCAGCGCCGAGCAGCAGTGGAGAGGAGCAAGGCAGCACAAGGCATTGCATCCCCGCCTGCCTCTGCCCTGTGGAAACCCAGGGCACCGGGAATATTTCTCTGTCTGCTCTGGGGTGCCCTGAMCCCCAGGGGAACACTGACTTTGACCTTCATTCATGGAGAAAGTTTCCTAAACTTCAAGATAGACTAGAATCCACTAAAGTGTGAAGTAGATTGTAGAGAACAGTATAGGTATATCGCTTAGATGGGAAATTTAGGTTTTGGGATTTTTAGTATGTTGTGGATGGAAGCAAGATGGAGGGCACAGGGTGTCAYCCTGGGTTTCTTCCTCATGCTGGTTCTTCTTCCTCCTTCTTCATGGGTTTGGGTGGCATTTTGTAATTGGGTGGAAAATACTTCATTGTGGCCTTTGGGGATCAGTTATTGGGTTAAAAGGGGAAATAATCTGGGTGTCAGCTGTTAATTGGATAGTTTAGCTTTAAAAGACTTTGTAACAAAAGATTGTTAGCCATTTTGTGGTGCTTTTCCAGTGCGCTGAGCCTTGTGTGGACAGCATGCAAAACTCTAGATAAGATAACAATAAACAAGAACCTGAATCTCGGATGCGCTTCTTCAGCCCTGAGACRTGTGGGGGCAGTTCTGGGGCAGCCCGCGCTCTGAAGGACRAGACTGGACTCTTCGCTCCTTGATTCTTAGGTTGTTTATTATCTCTTATMTATAAAACTTTCCTCCTGTCCAGCCGAGGTCCGGACAGCAAGGCAGCCAAAGGCACTCTGACCGCCCCCGAGGCAGTCTTGTCTTTATATATTACAAATTATGTGTATCATATTTACCTTAACTTCCCAATACAATTCACCCATATTGAGCCGTGTACCTTTGTGACAAACCAATCCCCAAGTGCCAACACCACCACCAAAAATGGATGACAAGAAGAAGAAAGAAGAAGGACAAGACACGCCCTGTTCCCTCCATCTTGTCTCCATAACCCCCCATACCAAAACCTGAACCCCCCTGTACAGGACTTTAAACCCCCCTGTACAGGACCTTAAAACCTACACATTCATTTTATAATTATATCATTCAAACCTGTGTGGCTCTCATGTGCTCATACACAGGTGGCAAGTCCCTAGATGGATCAAAATCAAGCCACCAGGCACTTCTGGCTACATTCCAGGTCTTCCGAGCCCCCCAAGAGGGTTCTCGGCAACTCTGAACATCCGGRGTGATGTGCTGAGTTCCCACACCTGAAGACTGAAAAAATTCAGTGCGTCTCTCTTTCCTGACACAAGATCACTCTGGGAGGGTCTCCCCAGGACAGAGGAGCCCCCGGGAGGGCCCAGCCTCAGTCCCAGAAGTCAGGGCATCGGCAGCAGGTACCCTGGCATGCCCCRGTCAGTCCCTGTGCCAAGAGGGAAATCCGTGTCTCCCAGCACTRGGTGAGCCAGCCAGAGTGGGCAGGGAAAGGCAAAACAGCTCCATGCAGCACCTGGCTGTGGGGTGAAGGCTGCTCCACGAGCCCTTCCAGGGGGGTTGTGTCCGAGAAGAAGCCAAAGAGTGCATCAAGGCAATTGGTGTGCAATGATAGCCAGTGTTTTGTTCAGGGCCTCAACCTTAGCTGTGGCTGAGTCTGGGAAGAGGAAAATGAAAGCAAGACAAGAACATGAATTATTAATATTCCTGCATTACTGTGCTTAGAAAGCAATAGACAGGGGGCTGGATGGAAGGGATAGGCCTTACAATGGGGAAGCTGAGGGTTAGATGCACCTCAAAAAAGTTGAGTGGATGGAGAGGTGGAATTTTATTGTTATTCTTACAGCTCTGAAAAAAAATAACATTAATCACTTATCCCGATCAGGAGAAAAAATGTAGAAGTCAAATGCTATGGAATGGAAGGCTACAATTTAAATTTAAATTACATCAGAAACACAATAGAAACTTCTTTTGYCTGGAACATTTTCATCTGTGGCACCCATAACAGCTAAGAGTTTATTCAGACTTAGTTGATCTACCTCCTGGTATTTTGCCATTTGTGATTTGATTTTCCTTGTGTGGATTTAATAATAGCTTAAATGCCAAATTATTTTTACCTGCCTTCCTACCACTTGAGTGTAACCACTGCTTTTGAACACTGCTCAGAATCATTTGCAGTTCTGTGTGCCTCAGTATAAACTCATCATCTATAGTACTGAGACCCTCTTAACAAATGGCACACTGCTGTTTCAGCCAGCCTGGGACTTGAAGGCCATCAGCGTGAACTGGGCAGCCACCACATACAAACAGGAATTCTTGAGAAAGCAAGGCACTTGACAAGCCTGCTTACCCGCCTGCCTGACTGTTGTTTGGCATTCTAAACATGGGCTGTGGAGAGGAAATATGCCCCTCTGTTTCTCCAGAGAATTTCTGTGGCAGTAGCTTCCTCTGCTCACTGCACATCAACTTTTCACATAAGCGAAAAGAAAAAAAAAAGGAATGCAATTTATAATATATGTTTTTCACAATAACTAGTAATACGATCAATAACTGGCAATAGAAATGTTCTGCTAGTGGCAAGGAACATTTTATGGTCTCAGCTCCATCACCTGACATTACTGAGAAATATACACCATGGTTTCCTTCACAAGACAAACAATATTGCAGCAACAAATTCTTTGTGTTTCTTACAGGCTTGTTGTAATCTTTATTTTCTTTCACATTTTGTTTCATAGGATATAAACATATGCTTTTTCCCATCCTGTGGCACATCTACAAAACTTAACATTTTAATTTTTGTTTCTGCTGAATCACTCCAGTCCAAACTTGCTAATGATGCTTAGAGGGTGCCTTAAGGATGAGGTATTTTCTCCCAGTAATATTCTGCAAATCTAATTCCTCTCTGGACATTAGAGTCTAGCATTAGAACCACAAATAATTGCTTTTGTCTTTCACATGGGTAAAATCAGAGGTCTGAGGTCTCTATCACAATGTCTGATGCCAAATATTCCTACAGAAAATGGGTTTGCCTCAGGCAGTCAGTGCCCAGACAACACAGAATCTTGTAGAGATGAGCCCAGAAGTGCTTTAGGAAATAAGGGGGCCTGTGATTCCCAGACAACCTGGGTAATAGACCTCCTTTAAAACATTCTGCCTGTGGTCTCCAGGTCAGTTCATATAAAGTTTATAGAGGCAAAGGTCTGGAAGGTACCTCAGGAGGTCGTCTTGTCCAGTCTCATTCTCTAAAGAAAATCTACTACATTTATGTTATTCTTGAGAAATATTGTCTAGGCTTTGGCACCTTCATCTGGAGGTCTTTACATTCAACCAATTTATTCCTCTGTCTCTGCCACAAGGAAACAGTTTTAACCTGTGCMCTATATATTCCTTTGTGAATTTTAAACCCATTACTCCCTGAATTACCCACCACAAATTAAAAAAAAAAGTTGTTTTTTTTTTTAATCAATGTTCCTTTTGTCTTGTCAGAAGATTTTTGTATATTTGAATCCTGTTACACTTCTGTTCACCCCCAACTCCTAGGTCAGTGCATGCTGTGGACCAAGCATTTGGTTTTCACCCCTTTTGTGGACCTGGCTGAAACACCAAAGACCTTTGTCAGCTTGCAAGCTGGTTTTCTTTTGTGGGAGTGGAGGCACCTAGGTGTTGACAGAAGGCAAGGGTGAAGGATGTGACTTTCCCACAGAGCCCACAAAGGCCAAGGTCTGCAGCCAGACACTGGGATGGAGGAAGGACTCTCTGATTCCCACCATGACCAAATGCGACCTGCAAGAACACACCCCAAAGGCACTATGACACAAATTGCTCTGGCAAGATCTGTATTTTATTAAWTAAATGCTACTTCTAGATGCTCTCGAGTGAAAATAATAAAGTTTAGGTCCCTCACTCATGAAATAAGTGTTTCCTTCATCCAGTTCACTACGACTACACACAAATGAGTCCGACTCATCCACCTGGCATTAAAAAATCAAATCAAATCAAATAAAATAAAATAAAATAAAATAAAATAAAATAAAATAAAATATTCCAAACCATTAGCTTTTTTTCCTGGATTGGTTTTCTTTCATCCCCATTACCAGAATTCAACTGACATAAGGAGAACAGCAGGGCTCCTAGGCTGGAAAAGGGGCCTGCTCCTTTCAGTGCTGCCAGGRTGTTGGATTGACTCCAGAGACGAAGAGCAACATCTCACAGGCTCTTCCCCTGTTTGATGGGGAGATAACAAGYGCCAGATAGGGTACCTCATAAAGCACAGGTCTATATATCAATGGCCCTTCTGAAATCAGGGCCTTGGTGCTGGATGTGCCAGCCCAGATCTTCAGTGGACAGGAATCCTTTAGTTGGACTGAACCTGGAATCCAAAAAACATTCATGTCCCTCAGCACAGCTGACTTCAATAAAAACTACAAATAGTTTTGTGGATCTTATTTCCTTGTCATCTTACAACCTGTCTATTTGACACTGAGGGATTTTTTAGTAGTTTTGTAGAAGGAGTACCAAATAGTTGAACAGCAGCCACTGCAGACATGAAGAAGGAAGCCCAGATTTGGTATATACACACAAAATTTTAATAACAAAATTTTTGGCACATACAGTGATTACCTGGRGGAAATATCACCAAGCACATGCAAACAGATCCAGAGAACTGTTTGAACCAGCACTTGAGCAACAAGTGATTGTTGATCTTTTAGTGCTGTGAGAGGAATTATATTAAAATATTTCCGAGGAGGTTAAGCATGATGGGAAATGGATGGACTGAAAGGAAATTGGAGTTCTGTCATTTTTGAATGATGATTTTGAACCAAAAATATAAGTAAGAATGTACAGATTGAAAAGCCACAATAGGAGACAAGTGACAGAAATTTTTGTGTTTATTGTTGACTATGTTATTGCAACACAATTCTTTTCAATACCATATGCAAACCATGCGTGACTGATAGAAATTAGATGTGATTACTCTTGTGTTTCTGGAACTTATCTCAATCTTATTTGTTTCATGATTAATAGGTCCAAATATGTGGAAAAAAAAATAAAAAAGTTATTTCTTCAATAAATTCTGTAGTTTCTCTAGAAAAAGTACACCAGCTATTAATAGGTACAGCTACATTTTATATACTAAGGACTTCTGATGAAACATACAGTCCATACATGGAACAAGGCTCTGGAAGTATTCCATTACATACACAGTCATTAATTACATCCCTTACGTTGTTGTTATAAGACAAATACAAGGAAAGAAAGAGCAAAGATTTTGTTGGAAACCAGACATCCAAAGAAACGCTGAAAAAAATCCTATGCAACTGCCTGTACACAGACACATAGCATCACAGCTATAAGCATTTATTCCTGCTAAAAAGAAAATTCCAAATTATTTGTGTAGTATCTAGTTTTATACACAGCCTTTCTGAAACTGTATCCCTTTCAACTTTCTCCAATAAGWTAGAAAGCTGAGAATGAATAGAAATTTTTACTTTTGAACAAATATATTCTCAGTAGTCTCTCTTTTATAACTTCTCAAAATATGCTTGTCCTTCTGAATGTTTTTTAATCTTACATTTTGCTAAACTCAGTAAAAAACACTTGTACGTGCTGAACATCTTCACAGCTTTCATCATTTTTGTTTCAAGGGAAAAGCATGATGGAGTGTTGTAACTGTCACAGGAAGAGAAAAATAGAGTAAGAAAATAAACATAAATCTGAAATATTCATATAGGTTAACATACTAGAGCAAAATAATATCTGTCTCAGACTTCTAAGCCCTTTGCCTTCACTTAAAATGCAATAGAGAAAGTGTATCAGCAGAGAAAAAATACTGGCCTCCCTTTTAGGCATGGAAATTATTTCAGATGAAATAAGTAAAACAACAAAAATAATCTTCCTTGCTCTCTGTAATCAAAGAAAAACTCTGTCTCACTAGCAGTGGAACACTATTTTCTAAATATGTTCTCAAAACCAGTTGATTCTTTCRTTTTCTTTCTTTTTTCCCAAAGGTTAGTTTGAAACTAACTGGCATCGAGGTTCAGAAATATCTAAGGGTTGAATTTCTCTGTGGACCTGGTTGCAAGGTCAGTTTTGTCCATCCCAAAACTCTAAGGGGGATGTCCATCCTCCTTCTAGAAATTACACTTAATACGTTTTGTGCMCTTTTATTTTCATTCAGTAATAAATATAGTATAATCATCTAGATCCATCTATCTCTAAATAAATGAATCACAGAACTTATACTTGCCAATATAAAGCTGCAGAAAACTAGAAGCCTTACTTGCAAAAAGGACTTGCATTGGATCCTGCTGATACAGAAGGAGTCCCATCAACATATTTTCTACAAAATTATGACTAAATTATTGGAGCAGAACCCAAAATGTTACTCACAAGCCCCACCAGTGTTGCACACACACAAACCCAGGAAATAAAGAGTTAAGATTAAGGCCAGAAGTAGCAGCAAAGTCTGATATTCTCCATTGTATRTTATTTACTCATCAGCATCCTTGAATGCTGAAAATAAATACCACCAGCATGAGGTATTACCCAAAGAACTATAACTGGCAACTGATATGGGTCATCAGAATTTATATTTTGTCCCTATGTTCATGAAGAACTGCAATGTCCCAGCAAGGACAACTGCTCTGCTCTGTCTCCTTCATCTCAGAGGCAGACTTAATGATGCACTTGAAAACCTCTTCCAGGCATCTCCACATGGGATCCGCCAGATCTCCCTAACTTGCTATGAGAAATTGACCAAATCTTCCCACCAATCCCTCAACCTTATTCCATTGTGGCTTTTAGCACAGAGATGCCACCACTACATAAATTCATAGATTTTGAGGCCACAGCTCATCGCTGAACTTCTCTGATATCTTGTGAATGAGAATGTATGTCACAGACCACATTTGAAACCATTTGAAAGATTAAGCATTGGACAAGTGGCCCGGTCTCTGCACAAGGTTGTTCTCCTCATGATTATTTACCATTCAGTTAATCCTTCAGCAGTGATCTCATGTGAGATTTACAAACAATGAGACGTGTTACACCACGTTGAGCCTAGTGTCTGCACAAGACCATGAGAAGCACCTACTCTCGAGGACAGTTTTCCATTGACAGCTTCCTGCATTACCTGTCAGCCAGAAAGGTCTTAATCTATTGAACATGTGTTTTATTGACATTGTATTGTGACAGGAGTTTTTAAAGTTAGAACAGCATGCTGTACAAAGTCAAATGGCTTTTAAATGCCTAGGTTCATCACACCTATTTGTTTATCCACCATATTTATCATCATCAAAGAGTAGAAGCTAGTTTGATTAACAAAGATCAATTTTGCAAGCAACAGTTCTGGCCAGTATTAATTTTATGCTGAATTTTTTGTTTATTTAAGAATAAATAAATGTTAACACCACAGGGTGTTCTCATAATTTGCCACAGCATGAAACCCACCCTACCATTTCCCAGCCCTTGTCACATGTCCTCTCATCTTCTCAGAGTAACAAGAGGGGCACTCTTTTTCCTGGAACTTTTCCTATTTTTCTAAAATTCTTTAAAAGCAAACATTGCTGAGGGCACATAATTTCTCTTCTCACTTTTTCAGGTCACTTGCATGTCAGTTTGGAAAATCTGAGAGAGGTGTGATTTAGGTTTTGGTTTCTTRTATTTTGAAGACAATATTTGACTTTAATTAATTACAAATCACAGTATGTACCACAGCACACCATCATTTCTACTGTAGTCTATCTAAGAAACTAAGCTAATTTTAAGAGCAAAATTTATTTGGTTTAGCAAATCATGGGGAATAATTGAAAACAAAAGCATGGACTGCTTCTGTATGTAAGGTCATCTGCCACAGAATCTGCTGAGAGGGAAAAATGTTCACCCTTCCAGTAAAGCAAAGGAACTGAGCAAAACGGATCACTATTTGATTTCTTCTCACTCTCTGGGAAGAGGAAGCAGTGCAACAGGGAAAAATCTGTTCCTATCACAAACTAAGCCTTTTTTTTAACATGTAGGGGAAAATATAATCAAACAAGTTTTATTTGCTGACAGATTATTTCTCTTCTCCGCATTTTACATGAGTCTTACATAATTTTTTCTCATCTGCAAAATCTCTAGTCACATAAGTTGAACATTAGAAATGAGGCAGACTGGCTTAAATAAAGAAACTTTTTGGGAGAGAAGTAGTGAAATATATGCACAATTGGACCAGTGTAGTTAGTAATTCATTTTTATCTTCACTCACAAAACAAGAAGGAAGAATAGCATTATGTTTATAAGTTAAATATGTCATTTCAGAGGAGTTTCTAAATTCTAGAATTATGGTTCTATGCTGCTGCTCAGCCTTTAATGACCTGACACTCTTTTTTTTTACTCAATTTTCACAGTTTTCTATATGAAAACAGTTTCAACATGGAAAACAAAGATTATCTGAAAACGTTGAATTGAATCCTTTTATTTTTAAAGAAATCAAATTTTGTGAATAAAATTATCTCAAAATCTCTGCTACCCTTATTTCCTTTGAAAGGACTCTATTTTGGAAAAGTTGGCTATTGTTTGCAGAAGACTCAATTCACTATAGCAACAATTAGCATGAGAGCATTGAAATCCAACTGTGATATACTTTCTGTATGAGCAATACATTTCTACTAATCAGCCATTATAGTAGCTGATATTTTCCACTGTAAATTCTCACAATACATCCCAATTTGGTTTTTGTATCCTTAAACTGAATTCATACCCAGCCTTTTACTTAATAGAAAAGGACTCTCAGAGACTATATTTGGCAAGAAACAGTACAAGTCTCTGACTGATTCATTAAGGTTTCCAATGAAATCTTTTCAAGGGGAAGCATGGCTTTCGTAAAGATCTGCCATTCAGTAAATGCAATTTTTAATATCAAGTCAGTTTCAGAATATGAAAGCTCAATATGCAAAATGAGCCCCCAACCATTTTCAGTTTCACCAGTTTTAGAGAAAATATATTATTAACATGAAAAACATTAGTACCAATGCATATTTTCAAAAGCTAGAACAATTACCAGATTTCATTTTGCAATACCTTTTCCAATAAAGTATATCATTCAAATGTATTTTTAAAAAGAAACAAGGACCAATTCAAAAGGTTCCTTTTCTCTCCATGAACAAAAAAATTCAAAACAAATACCATTTGTAATCAGGACTTGTAGTCTTAAGAATGTCTCTATTAATGAGCAGACAGACCTGCCATGTATGAAATGCTGTAAGTCCAAATCCAGAGATGCACACCTTCTGACAAAGAACTACTGCAATGTCTTTGTTATTGTCTTTGAGCTTGCAAAATCACCCAGTTTCAAGAATTTCCTATAAATATTATGCGCTGYTATTTTCAGGGAAATTACATATGTTCTGTTATTAAATTTTAAATTGTGGCTGTCTTGAAAGCAAATAAAGATCTTTTTCTCTGAGAAAATAWTTTTTTTAAAAATGCTAGAAAAAAAGTGTAAACCTTATTTAGCTTCCTTAGATTTAATTTTTTCTGATTTCATGGGGGGAGGGAGGGGAGAATCCCACTAGCACTGGTAATTGCATAAATGCTATAGAAAAAATAAAAGGAATGGATGAATAAAATAATTCAAGCAGTGACGTTTACTACCTGGACCAGATTAGTTTGCTGCAAATCTAATTTGCATGAGATACCATTAAAAATAGGGGAAAATGTAGCTTATGCCCAGAACAGCTTATAGATATATAGCTCAACTACAAGCAAAACTGTGTGAATAAATAGAAATAAGGAAATTATAATTTATGGGCTTTATATTTAAAAAAGAAGTAATTTTGAAGATGTTACTTTTCATCTTCATTTAATTTTCTTTCTTGGATTACTTCTAAAGTGTGGAAGTTTACCTCTTCCAGTATGAGGATCTAAGCACCTTGTGGGCACATATTTTGATCTATTATAAAGTTCTATGCCCTTTATTGGAAATTAAAGTGTTATTATGAATTATCTCAATAGCAGCAAAATCTCAACACCTCTAAGAGATCAACCAAGGTGTACTTCAGATGCTCTTACAAGATTACTTATTCATCATGCTTCTATTGAATACAATAAAAAATAAGGTGCATTATGTTAGAAAGCATTTTATTGTCTTCTTCTGTATCTCATTTTATGCCTAAACTAGTAAATGGACTTCTTTCTAATGACATTGCCATGTTATTATCAAAGTGCATATTGTACTGTCCAAGATGAAAGCAGCATGTTTGGAAATCCAATTACAAATTCTTTCAATCAAAAATACTGTGAATGCATTTGAATATTTTTTGACCTAAAAGAATTAAAGCTACAGGTATACTATGTATTTAACATGTAGCTGGTTTTTTCAACTTTCCATTTATTTCTAGGTTCACCTGAAAACACAGCAAAGTCAAATTCAAGTAACTCTGGCAGTTCTGAACATAACATTACTTTTGCACAATAGAAARAAACTACACACTTTTTGCATATGGTGCCCATGAATAAAACACTCGAGACACTAACTGTTCAATCCAGAAACTGAAATTTATCTGCCGTTGTCAGGGTTCCTGGCTCTGTATTGCACAAATCGAATAAGATAACGAATAAAAGAAGGCAGGCATGAAGGAGGCTTGCTCTTCTTCAAATTCCAACATGCAAAATTAAATCTGAAGTGAACACCTATTTGAGGAAGTAAAGGTGTAAATGTAACCATTTCAACAGCTAAAGTTCCAGACTCAAGTGATGGCCATATCACTGTGTTCAATCTTAGAGAAAAGCTACAACCTTCCACCKGCCAGCCCTGCCAAAATCAAACAGGATGGACAGACAGGCCATGCTCTTCTTCTCCTTACCAGTAATAACACTGCTGCAAGCCAGATCAGTCTCTCATTTGCATTTCTTCAGCCCTCCAAAATGCTTTCTATTAGATTCTTGGTAATATCCTTGAGTAATTTTGTGCTATCACATAAAAAGGGAAAGAAAACTCTTGGTCGTGAAGACGGTAGCAGCAGCAGACTGTCCTTTCACTTTTCTATTCCTACTCAAACTGGGCATAAAATAAGGCATTTTAAGTCAGGATTCACATGACCTACTTTACAAGGATCTAAGCCCTTAGAGGTGCACATTTGTCTCCTCTAAAAGAAGCCAGAGATGAGGACTGCAAATGTCTACAAGAATACCATCCCATTTGCCTCTGAYGATATTCAAGAAAGATGATTCCTACTGAAGGAGCCTTAAAGGTTTATAAGAAACAGAAAAATCATAAGCAGCTAACAACCAAAGTTGTAAAGATCATTAGCTACAGCATAGAGCAGGCAGGAGGAAGAAGGAGGCAAATAAATGCTGTTTTGCAGGCATCAGAGGCTCACAAGGAATTCTTAATCAAACAGACTCTTCAGAAAAATTACTGGTTGCTGCTAGATGATTTCTTCAGCCCAAGTCCTGTCATGGGCAAGGCACTGAAGAGAATGTGGGAGAAGCCATGACAGATAGAAATACATGCCTCTCTTTGAAAAGATTTGATTTCTGAGGAAAATGAGGGGACTGGACCACCAGCTCCTSAGTTACCTGAAACTACATGAAGTTCAACCAGGATACTGCCTAGAAAGACACACCCACATTTTGCTATCTAAAATAATTTAAGCAAAAGAAAAGAATAAACTGCCAGCAACAACAAAAAAYCAACCTCTTTAAGAACAGGGCATAGTGCTTACATTTAGGATCAGTTTCCAGGCTGCAAATCTTTCATGAAATATCTGCCAGTTCTTCAGGTGGCACCATGCAGACCACAAAGCCAAGAGAAAACTCTCAGACCTCTGTGTTTTATGCCCTCAGCACTGGCATCCTGAGACATTTCCTTTTTGCTTCAGTGGAGCAGTTTTTAACTGCTCCCACTAAGATTTTTATCTAAGGCAGGYCTACACTTCTTTGCCTGATCTGAAAGGAAGACAGTGGAGTAGCCAGGCTACAGGAGCTCTGATTCCTCCAGCTGTGGTTTACCTCAACTTCCTCAACTGCTCCACAGCTCACAACTTACCTAGATTGTTATGATCCTTCCTGATAGTACCTAATCCAGATAACTGTCTGCTACAGATGCTATCATCTCACTACTCACTAGCATAAATTAGTTTGTTAAAACAACACTGACTATTCCATTAAACCTGGGGGCACCTCCCTGTTTACCATATTCCATCAGAGAAATATACTATTTTTAAAGTCAGTTTAACTGATTTCCAAGCCAAGCAGTATATTTTCCATAGCAGAACTAGTTTATTTCTTTAGCAGTTCATAAGGGGCTTTTCAAAATCCAAGGAAAAAACAACTGCATTTGATGTGTGAAATCTACACATCAGAATCTGAAATCTCCTTTTAAAATAAAAATATAGATACATTTAAAAACCATGCAGTGTAAATGAATTCTTGCTTTCTCCAAAAGCAGTATCATAAATTTTTCTTCCCCTTTACCCACTACCAGTAGGTGCAAAGGAACCCWGTAAGTCAACAGAACCAATATTTAATTAACATAAAATGAGCTATTATGTTGCACACATCTCTAAGATTTTTCTTTCAATGTCTGCTTCCTTCTGGACATAAAAGCCAGCTACACAGCTGACAGAAAATGGTGTTTGGATGGACCATTTGTGTCAGACCTGAAATTTTCTACCTACTACAATGCTTTCTCGAAAATTGCCACACCTGGCAGTGGGGCTTGGTCTGTTCTTTAAGAAGAAGGATGAAAGACAGAGCTGTAGCACAGTGTCATAGCTYCCTTATGGAACAGACATAGCATCAATACATTCAGCAATTTTTCAAGTACGAGTCACCATATCTCAGAAAATAAAAGTAGAAAATGAGAATTGGCAAACACAATTAGACATTCAGAAACAATCCCATGTTCTTCTTGAACAAACTCATTAAGACCTTCCAAAATATCCAAGCTCTGCTGAGGGCTGTGATGTTGGTGAGTTGCAAAAACTTAATTCCAGCATCTTTTGTGAATTATGTTTTTAAAGTATTTCATAAACACACCATTCCTTAAATGCTGTGTGGCTGTAATGCCATTTTGACATTAGCTGTATTCAGGAGTTATTAGGGTTAAACATTTCTACTATTTTTCAGTATCTGAGCAAGAGAACCAGTAAAGCATCATTGGCTCCACTAGAGAGAGCTCTTGTGCTAACATAATTATATTAATAAACATAATTACTTATTTGAAATCAGTGGAATCATCCATGGAGGAAGATGTGTWGCTACACACACACAAGAAGAGGGTGGCCAGTGTTCCTCTGACTTACCAAATACATGCTGCAATATGTTCACTTTGTGCTCACCTTTGGGAAGTGTATAGATTGTTTTTCATTTGCATGAAAACCTTTCTACATTACTCTGGTTACTCTGGCTCTAATAAAAAAAATCTCAAAACACAAACTCTAGCCCAGTACCAAATTAGGTCCTCCTAACAGGAGTTTGCAGCTTTATTGACTTGGAGGCCAGTGCTCAGGGAAAATTCAGGTATTTCCGAGTTGTTAGAGTGACTGTAATCCTATTGAAATTCCACTGAGAATAAGCATGGAATGGGGCATAATTGGGTACAATATGCTGAGGTGGGCCCTGCAAAGCCCTCAGTACACTTGGGGCACACAGGACTGACATCCCCACATTGGGCCGTTTCAAGGAAAAACACACAAATGTTATCACTGAAGGAGTAGGAAGAGATTAGGAAAGTTTTGACCTAATCCCAGTGGGGTTTAGATTTTAGCTATAATCACTCATCTGTCCTAATCCTACAAAGTGGCTTAATACAGAAGGATGGAAGAACTACTGGAGCATGCACAAAAGGTACAGAGAAGACTATTGATTGAAGGAACTAAGCTTCCTTTTCTACTCTGTTTCCCACTGCAATTGYTGTATCTAGGTTTATGCTTTCAAATCTTATTTTCTTTGTTGAAAATGTGCAGAATTTTTTTGCTATTTTTTAATGTATCTTTTTGGAACAATAAAAACAGAATTGTATTCTTACTTACCTGAAATATCCTGACTTCAGTAATAATTGGTGGAGTACTAGATCTGAGACTGAACATACATGGTGTAAAAAMCAAAAAATTTTGAATACTTTCTTACTATACAGTACACCAAAAGTCTATCTGAGTGTCTCCAATAAATCTGTAACTTTTTGATCAATAAAACAGCACTGTTCTATCAAAGGAAGCATTAAATTACCAGTGCACTTTATTCCCCCAACCCCCACCTTCCTCAGTGCTTCCCTGTTCTCACTTGCTGAATATCTTGGAGTTGAAAGGCTCCTTAACCCCTGGCATCCCACTCGTTCTGTTATTTGTTCAGCTCCTACTTACAGTGATGAAGACTTTGGGGAGTCATCATATCACAAGCCTGTCCTCAAACTTAAATACACAAGTGCTTTGGGTATCCTATTTCCAATCGAATCTACTGTGTTTCCTTAATAGGTACAATCACTGTAAAACAAGCTCTCTTACTATTTTTTTTTAAAGAAGTCATTAGAGATTTCTTTAGTGCATTGGCACAAAATAAAAATTTATTTGGCTGATTGCTTCTGCTCATGTCTCCTCTTTTAAGAAGCATTAGCATCACAAATATATCAGTCCAGTACCATATACATTGTATATATCAATCTAGTACCTTTAMATTTATTATTTGCAATCTAGTATGCAAAAACAGAGGTTTTTTTCCGGCTCCRTGTATGAATGTAATAGAAGGGGACATTAAATTACTTACATAAAATTATTCAATAATTCAATAATTACCAAGACTTTTAGATTGCTCTGTAAGGAATTTTCCTCAAGTACCCACTGATATTCAACATTTATTTATGTTCCTGAAATATATATCACAGTGTCTTTCATTCAGATTAATCTGACAAGWTCTACTAACTTAGAGATCAGAAAAGAGAAACCAAAGTCCTTTTCTTTATGTTTCTACTGTACACTAAGCTGCAAAATCTTGTCACATGAAATTAGCAGCAAAGATCCCTGTGCAAAACAAACACTGACATATACTGTACATGTGCTGAAGTAAGACAGCTACCTAATTACAAAAAAAAAACAGGTCATATATCCCCAGCTACTATACATAGCTAAGACGTTCAGGTAATTCCTCCTTCACAAGGTTGATAGGTTGACAGCTGTTACRCAGCCAGAATGTGTTACTTTCTTATTTAACATAAGAATTTTTCTCTTTAATACCTTTAAGTGTTAAACAAGTTACATAAAACTGTAATATTAAATGCAACTTAAAGTAGAGCTTCAGACAGAGGGTTACCTGCCTGAGAGCCAAACATGAGAAAATGCCAGCATATCATTCAACAACTGGGTTGGTCCTGCATTTCCCAGTTTTAACAAACTGTTCCGCGAAACTGCATGATAAAGGATTTCAACCTACATAATGAYTCAGTACTTGGAAATACACTGACAAAGAGGGCAAACCAATAACAAAACACATTCGAAGGCAACTACCATTTTCTTTAGGCACTCCAAATAGGGATTTCCCTTGTCTCCTGAGTGTTTAATTCCTCAGTGCTCCCTCAAATTTCAATACAAGAATCAAATGCTGGTACAGAGAAAGCAGTCACTGCACTTGCTAAACTGAGGTAGAGCAGCTAATGTCGTTCCAAAACCACTGAAGAAAAATGCTGATACCACATTTGATAAAAGTGACAGTACTCGACCTCTTCCAGAACTTTGTAACACTGTCATCCTTTATTGAAGATAAAAGCGGGAGCAAAGCACAATACAGAATATTAACGTRTCAATTCTCTGAGCTTCAGACAATAAAACATTTTGTTCTAAGGCTTAAGCTTTTTTGTTTGTTTTTACATTGTGAATTACAGTTTATCTTGGTTCTGTCATCTTTTTGAAGTGTGATTTTATGGCCAGCCACTAAGGCTGAGCTGTTAAACTCAGCTTTTCTGWTAATGTGTTGCTATGGAGCGTCTGTTCATGAGTTAGGCAAATAGATTTAGTCCTCAGAGAAAATAGTTAATTGACTTCACTGCATGTCAAGTAGATGGTAAAATTTATCAAATCATATTTCACTAAAATTTACTTGAAAATAAGCAAGTGGTTTTACTGTTGTTTTTCCTCTCCATCTGTCCTCAAATTTTTAGCAAAACTTTATTTTGCCATGGCAGCTAGTGACAATGGAAAGTCATTTGACCTAAACATTGGATGTACTAWATTCTGAGATGCGCACATATTTTGTTTCTTAAAATACCAGGATATTTTAAAGGTAAAAATCTATTTATAATATGAACTAGATACAAAAAGAGAAAAGCTATTGGAAAGATTTGCTGAAGCATTTCTGTATTTAAATGTTCATCAAACTGTTAAAAATAAATCTTCATTTCTTTTGAGTGTTAGTACTCTGAGCATGCCATGTCATCTCTAATGGAAAAGTCAGGTCATTTACTCAGGTATGATGCACTTACTACTGAAAAAAACATGATGATTTGTCTCTTTTTATTACATATTATTCAGATAATGCTAAATAATTAAGGTATTTAGAATTATGGAACTTGTGACATTACCAAAATAAACAGAGATGGTAATAGGAAGGGATTTGGAATACTTTCACTTAGTTTTTCTACTACTCCAAAAGATTTCACAGAAGTTGGAAAAATGAAAATAATTTTCAAAACTGTAAAAATCTCATTCAGTTAAACACTAAAATGTTACCATGTTATTCTAAGATCATTGTAAGAGAAAACACATTTTAATTGCACATCAGAATTAATTTCCACATCCTTTATTAGCTGAGGTTATTTTATAATCTGTAGATGACTTTATGGTTTAACTACAGAAATTACCTTGTCATAGAAAGATTAAATGAAAAACACAGCTAAGGCAGGTTCAGCTCTGGACTCTGAAGCATCACTTTGGGTGTTTACAGTGGGTGTCTGCACATAAGCCAGGTGAAGGGGAGGCTCAGCTTCCCCTAAATTGAAGGAGATTTTGCCAACACGGTTGGTAGCACACGGAGCCCCAGAGCAGGTTCCAGCTACYGGAACCTGCCCAGCCCAGTGGGGCACAAGTCTCCCCACAAGCTGTGCTAGATCTGTCAGATCTTTTGGATGGCAACTGAAATGACAGTGGATGCCCACAAAGAGTCAAATGAACAAGTCCCAGAGCCCCATTGATTCTGACAAGACTTGGACTCCCACTCACATGTGAGCATCTCCACTCTCAATGCTTCTGCTGAATCTGGAGCTGAATCCCACCCACAGTCTCATCCAGCGCAGGTACCACAGCTTTTCTTAAAAGGAATCCTCTCCTAACTTAAGCTTTTAATTACTAAACYGCTTCACAAACTAAACTCTTCCTATGCCTGTTTTATTTTCTCTTCTCACTTTCATTATATTATTTATAATTGTATTTTCTTGACCCATGTGGATTTCCTGAAGTTGAAAACCTTCAGCCACTATATTCTATTGGTATACTGCTCTCTCCTTCCACCTTTCCTCTGCATTCACCTCTTGACAGAGCTGTGTATGCCTCACTTATATACTCTGTCCCCACAAACYAATTTTGTCTCCCATTGTTTCCATCTGGATTATTTTTGCTGTTCCCTTAGTTTTCCTCCCAGGGTCTTTTTAGTAATATGAAATTCAGAACTGAAAGAATATCAGCTGCCACCAACAAAGCRGTGTAAAGTATTGTTTGTACCTGGGAACTCTTCCAGGGCAGAAAACAAAATGCAGGCATTAGAACTGACAAAAGTTACTGATAGTAACTGATGTGCCAACTGTATTACAACCATCTGAATCTTTTTCTTTCTAAATGGGTGGGGTGTATAAGAAAGCAATTTTCATTCCTAAAAAAAAAGAATGGATTACCTAAAAAGTGWCTTCTATCTACTTTCCACAGAAAATCCATTAATTAGTCTTTAATCTGTTCAGAGATAATTTTCCCAGTTTTACTCAGTTTTGTTTGCTCTTGTAAACTGAAATTATCTGTGATGGCAAAAAGAGTCTTCCATCACTGTCCCACTAAAGCGGGACAAGGTAGAATTTTAAAAGCTTGTAAATAATTTAGAAACTGAACCAAAAATGCAGAAATTAATATGACATTGCCACTATTTCAACACAGGGACATGCAAACAGATGCTTTGTGGATTTTTAGAAATTGCCTAATCTCTGACGCTTTCCATAGGCATTCATAAGCTTTTGAACACCACAGCAAGTATGRATAGCCCCATGAGGCAATTTAGAGTACCACTTTCTGCATCAAAAGGCTGCTACTTCAAAAATAGAGATTCTCTGCTATTTGAATATGTAAAATAAGACACTTTGACCAGATTCCTTTATTTTTTTGAAGCTATATTTTCCAAAGATGTAACCATCTTACCTCTGAAATAACTAATACTGCTATTACTATTACTATTAGTCCAGAGCTAAACCTGACATTTCTAAATTAGAATATTGCAGTGAAACCCATCTGAAGCCACAGCTTTAAATTTATTCTCAGAATGAAATAGCACTTATTGGAGCTTTTATATCAAATGCTCTCTCTTCTCTTGTCAATGGGTTGCAAGATCAACTTTTGTGTGAATTAAGACTGTTTTTCACCTGTGTGCTGAATTGTCTTTCCTATCTGAGACACTGYTTTTCCCAGACACATTCCTGCATTTGAGACCTGCAGATACATTTCATTTCAAACAGAAGAGGTACAATCAGCATTTTCTCTCTAAAGATATTTTCATTTTACCATTAGTATTCCCCTTTAGCACAGAATAACCAGAGTCTGCAACTTCCTTTTATTTAAGGCAAACCTAGAGTAAAGAAATACCTCTAGATTTTGTTTAGCAATAATTTCTAATTTCAAAAATACCAGCTAATGGTTATTTTTACAGGCAATAACCCAGGAAACAGGTTAACATTTTGGCTTTCTGATTTTCTCTGTACTGTGTTCCTCACATAAACAATAGAGCTAATATTGGAACTCTTTTAAAAATGCAAGGAAATTATTAATTAATGTGTCTATTAATTATTTGGGAAAAGGTGAAGTCCAAGGTGGCATATTCACAGATGTCAAAATAATTTAGGTTACTGAAAACCAGGAAGAACTGTGTGGAATTCCAGAGGCACTTTAGAAGATAGACAACTGTGCTGCCTGACTGTRGTTAGAACTCTGTGTTAACAAAGGCATGTTAATGTACAGTGGGAGGTAAAACATTCAATATGATTTGAGCTGACGATACACCTTCATGAGCTCTAAGTGAATTGCAATCATTTGGGAGTGGAGCACAGGAGACATTGAGTCATTGTTGGCATATCCTTTAATATAATTATTAACTGTTTGGGGGACTGAGTTTTAAAATGTATTTAAAAATTAGGTTAAAATAATTCCTGAAAAAATTATACAATGCCATCMATTAGATTAGTTGGGCTTGCATTTACTGCTCATAAACCATTTTATTCCCTTTCTCATCTCTGTAATTTATTCACCTTTTTAACATCTGTTTTAAAATTTTATTGGAAGATCTCCCAAGCACRAGCTCCTCCGTGTTTGCACAGCGCRGAGGATACAGCACAAAGGAACCTTATGCAGCCTGGAATCTTGTGGACACCAACGCACCACAAATTAATGCATACTACTGAAAACCAGTCATTTGTTTTCATTTTGAATGTTGTGCTTAGATCTAACCACTTTATTTGAAACAAATAATAAAGTGGAACTGGAAGATGTTCAGAGAATGTAACTAACTGCTACTATAATATAAGATTTTCATGAAATGAGGGTGGCTGAGGACCAGGATCCTTTCCTTTGGAGAGGAAACATGTAAGAGACCAATAAAATAATACATGCAAAGCAAGAGCAACTTGTGAACTCTTGTTCATCTCCTCATTGCAACCAAAAAAAAAAAAAAAAACCAAAAAAAACCCCCATAAAACTGAAGGAACATTAATGACCTAGAAAAGGGATTTTATCCTTTCCTTGTGTGAAGGGAAGCAGAAGAACTCACTGTGATAGATACAGTTGAACCCAACAGATCAAAAATGAACAGGATGGAAGAGGGGCATTCAATTGCCTGAAGATGGCACAAAGAGACATTTAACATGATCTAACAGTATCCTAAGAGTGGCAAATATGACAGAAAACCTACAGGAGACATGTACCGTGCTGAAAGCAGATGAAGACCAGCAGGRACACTAAGGACATCTCCACAGAGTAAAAATTCCTTAAGGATAGAACACATCATTATTCAGTGTATTAACCAACAGGTGTCTGACTAAAATCAGAATAGACAATTTCCTTCAAAGAAGGTTATTCTTCAAGCTTTCATTGATAGGTAGTGGCCCGTGCCATGAACAATTTGATCCTGCACTAGCACAGTGCTCTTATATATGATTTCTTGGGGTTTCCCCAAGACCCTGATATAGGTTGCCCTAAATCCATCTAGAGTTTCTGCTTATCATGCCTCATCGTGTAATTCTGCCCAATTTGTTATCAGAAAAGTAGAAAGTTATTTTTCCAAAAGGGAACTGAACTTAATGTTGCCATAAAGGATCTGAGTTTAGAGCTTTTATCAAAACCTTCTCTGTCTCATAACATTTTTCATTGTTATTTTTCAAGAATAATTTTGGATATGGTTCGATGTCCTTCATTACACATAGAGACATCTCTTTCTTGAAAAATGGTATTTCAATGTCTTGTTCCCCAGCCTTCTTGTGAGTTGAATAGTAGGAGTAACAGGTTTTATTCCTTACAAACTCTACATGGTCAGAAGCCTGATCAGAATTTTTGTGATTATTAAGCCACTCATAACAGCAGGGCAGAGTGAAAGAGCATGCCTGCAAATACAGCCTCCTCAATGGGTGCATAAGCAGCCAGGAAAAGAAGAGGTAATTTTAGGCCTGAGAMTTTTCTCCCTGGATTTGCCATTCATTCATGTTGGTAATGAGCAGTATATTCTACATTCAAGCTACATTTGTGCACTTAAAGTCTATTTTATTTTTGCACACAAAGCCTGCCTTTAGCCCAACTCTACCAGTGGCTTTAAAAGAGATGGAAAATCCTTTCAGAAATTCATTTAGGGAAGATCACTGGACACTACTGCAACAGAAGGAGGAATGGCATTTTCTGTCTTTTGGGAAGTGTGGCAGCTTTGAGACTTTGATTTAACATGACCTCAATCTAGCCTGTGTTGTCTTAATGGGAAATATATTACCATCCTGATTTGTCCTGATACAGTAATCTCCATTCTTTTGTTACTAGATCCTGAGTGTACTTTTCCAGTGAATGCCAGCAGGCAAGAATCACAGCATGAAATCAGCATGTGGCAAGTTCAAAACAAGGAAAAGATAATACTTCAATCAGTGAGCACACAAGTGTTGGAACTCCTGGCCACAGGATTGCTGAAATTCAGAGCAAGTCAAAAGGAACCAGGAATTAATGCAAAGGGGGAAAAAAATCAGAACCCACTTAATACAAAGGTGTTACCTTTATCAAAGATCCTGATCTGAGGATGGTTGTAGCCTGAGAGAATTTCACTATATTTCTTGCCTGGTGCTATATTTTAGCACAGGCGTCCTCTCTGAACCTCTTTGGAACAAACCTTTGATCTCAACTTATTGCCTTAATATTTATTTGTAAAACACTTAATTTTCAAAGCTGCTCAGGATGTTAAATGTAAGCACAAGTTTCAGGCAAAAGAATTTAATGCATATTTTCCAAATAAATGCATTTCATGAAAATATTTTACCAGATGTGGTCACTACTCCCTTTGTTTCCCTTTTGTGATCAACATTTGCTCTTTTTTCTTTCTCTATCTATAACCTTTTCTACTTTCATTCGTAATCAATCTTTTCCTGAAAGTACTTATTACTCACATAGTAAATCTTTCATTGTTTGTACAAGCCCCGTGTGGAGGCAGCCTTGAACTCTGAAGTTCTGTAGGCATCTCAATTTTGCATAGCAAATGATTGATGATGACAAAATGTGATGTCATATTGGTTTTTTTCCACCTGCGTTTATACAAAAGTTTTGAGGAAAAAAATGTTTCAATTGAAAAGTAACAAGAAAAAGAGTCATTTAATAAGCATCATTAAATAGTGCTTTGGCACTGTTCTTACTGTTTGGTAACAGAATATCAGAATTTAAGGAGATATGGCAAGCATTGCTTACATAGAGAAAGCATAGCAGTGAATTTTACCCTGTCTTGCAATGGGAAAATCCATCTCAATATCTAAAGGAAGGGCAGATAAGGTCTTACAGATAAAAATCCTTGCTCTTATGAAGACTAAAAATCTGAAAATCCTGATGTTCTCTGTGGTGGGGAACAATTTCTCAAACAGATACGGTTTTTTATTGAAAAATTGCAGCAATTTCTGTAAAAGGGTTGTACATGATTTAGACCCCAGGGATGAAAACTATTTTCACCCAGTTTTATGAAACTACAAACTAAAATCATGATTATGAAACATTTCAAGAAATAAAAAAATTTTCAAAATCTTGATATGTCATTGTACAAATCTAAAGTGGATCAATATGCTGAATTCTGTGTCCAGGTCTGATTCTGCTCTCCATCTCAAAAAGATGGAAAATTTACATAGCAAGGTGAAAGAAACATCAAAGTCATTTCACATTAAATACAATGGAGAAGTGGGAACTTTCAGGGCACTTTCCTGGGGATGGGCTGAGGCTGGGCAGCATGTCAGCCCACACATCAGGATCAGGCCCAGTGACAGTAACCAGAACTTCATCATCTTCGACCCAGAAAATCCCTGAACCACAGACCACTGGAAGCTGTAAATCTCTGTAATCTGTTCTGTTCATAAACACTCAGCAGTCAATATCTGCCACTACTGAAGACAGGGACAGCCCAGACCAGCCATCCTTACACTATATTCTTATAATGAAAAAAGATGGAGAAGRGATGGAAGTTGAGCACATGACTCAATGCCTTGACTGGAAATGGCATCAGCTGGACTACACATCAGGCAGAGAAACCAGAATCATTTAAATGAGGCTGTCTGTTTTCCAGATGGAAAAGACTGCCTTTATCTGGCCCTGGTGCAGTAAAATGTTAATTTTGCATACTTTTAATGCTGAGGTAGTCAGTTGGTTTAACCAGGGCGAGGTGATTAACTAGAGTGTGAAAAGGTACAAGAAAGGGAAGAAGAGCTTCTTAAGTTGTATAATGAAGTTATCCATCACGTTGCCACATAGGACAGCTCTTCTACACCTCAGTATAAAAATTGGCTGGCTCTAGAGAGATGATTTTGCTTGAAGGTAAATAAATTAGTAACTTACTGAGATGACTGTAAGTCCTTTCCACAGAATCACAGAACCACATTTCTATGGAAATAATTATTTACAACTAATTTAGTCTCTCATAATCTCCTTCTCTTTTCAAAGTCCATTTGTAAACAATCACGGCTTATTCTTAGTAGCTAAATTACAGATCCATGGTCAGGAGACAGGGAGTAAAAATTACTCCAACCAAGCTCCTTG
Organism: Cardinalis cardinalis; assembly: GCA_014549065.1. Lineage (NCBI taxonomy): Eukaryota > Metazoa > Chordata > Aves > Passeriformes > Cardinalidae > Cardinalis > Cardinalis cardinalis. Next base: position 9,072,076 of record JACDOX010000007.1, read on the forward strand.
TCCATCCAAAACATTCTTCTAACCAAAAGATCTAAACCAAGTATCTGGCCCAAAGAACCTCTAGTTCTGGAACCAGAAAGGGATGTAGAATAGGAAATGGGAGGTAATGACAACAAGATGGTTAGCAGGTACCTCCTTTTTCAATAGTTTCTCTTACCTTTCTTATCTCAAAAGCCCCAGAAATCATGCTTTTCCCATTGTCTAAAACAGGCATAAAAATAAATAAAATCTTTCACATTAACCTAATAGAGCAATAAGCAGCAAGGCAGCCATAAAAAAARCAAATATCCTCATTATGCAATTAGAAATTTTATTTTCTGTAATATTAGAAACATTTGCATGAGTATAAATCCATATTCCTCAAAGAGAATGTTTATATTTTAGCAGCCMCCTCTTATAAGGCTTCACAAGATGTCTCACTGGGAGAGAAAAGAAATTCGCACAAAATATTCTGAAGCAATGATGCAATAGAAGTGGTCCAGAACTGTTGCCAGGAAAAGTGAATCAAGGAGGCCCAGGGAACAGTTGCCAAAGCAGCCTGTTCAAATGACTGCAAGAGTCTTGGAATAAAGACTTCCAACRAAAGGACAAACACTGCTGACCAGGAAGGGGGTGGTAGACAAAAGAAGGTTAGTCTGATGTTCTTCAAGATTGTAGGGAATCCACAAGCCCTGATGAAAAGGAAGTCTTGATTGTAGGGTCTGTTTCAACTGCCAGAGAAGGCAAGTTACACTGACAAAATACTCAASTGCACTAGGTGGGAGGTGTTCTTCCTATCATAATGGACAGGGAAGTTTTGGGGACTGTTTATGTCACCCAATGAACAGGGACTTAGTGACAAAAGCTCTGTGGAAAACTTATCAAAATTTTATTGAACAACTTTCTGCTTTTGGTGGCAGCAGCTCTGRGGAAGGTAATAAGCCATAATCCAGTATTGGAACTGAATGTTCTCCTCCCACAAAGGAACATATGTCTGTCATGGTCCTGAGACAGATTTTTAGGAGCCAAATACTCTCGGTGCTAAAATTTTATAAAATACAGACGCTATCTGATATTAGGTATTGATAATGAGAATTTACAAAAAGCAATATTCACATTTAATTGGATTTAAATTTATTCAAAAGTTTTTCTTTTCTCTTGCAATTTTAAAGTAAAGTACATTCTTGATTTTTGCAAAAACARTCTAATGCAGTTATTAATAAACTAGCAAAAGTTGAAATAGTGTTGTGAAAAATATACAGGCTGTAACATAATCCATAACAGAGTATACAAGAACATTAAAGAAACAGCCCAAGGAATAATAATTTTTCTACATAAAGAAACTAGAATCTGTAGAATGGCGTATCTGTGTCTACAGAAATAAAAATCTAATGGTCACAGACTACATAACCAAATTATAGATAACAATGCCCAGGTCAGCAACTGAGAGGAAGCCTCTGCCTTATTATACAAATCATGCATCAAAGTATATGAGTTCAAGGGAAAAAGGGGACAAAGGACAAAGTTGTCAGGACAAAGTTTCTTTCTCCGGTCTATTTGCCAGATTGGTATAGATACAGTCCATGCTACTAGGATTTATTAAACAAACAAACAAACAAACAAACCAACAAAAAACTTAAATTGCAGTAAGCATTCAAGATGTTTTCTCAACCTCCCTTCTAGGAGTTCTCTGTTATCTCTGAAATGTGTGAATAGATCTTTGTCTAAAGCATTGGCCTTGGGTAAACAACAAAGATTTAGAGAATGTAACAACAGAGGGACCAAATGTTAGACAAGAATCCAATTTCTGGTTTTTAGTCTTCTAGTCAGGTGCATATCGTTAACCTAATCTAATTTGTTACTAGACACTTACAGGTGCAAAAGATTTTTTTCTTCTGTCTACATACTAGGTATTTCTAATTTTTGAAGTATTTACAACAATGTCAGGTTTTAGTAACTGCAACTAGATTTGCTTTCAATTTAGGGCAGGTTTCTTCCAGTTTCGGGCAGACAATACTTTCAAGGAATGATTATAATTTTCTGAGCATTTCCATAAAAGATTAATTCATTTAAATTTCTTTTAAGTCAGTTGCATTCTAAAACTTTTAGATCAGTGCATTCAAGGACTGAGATGAAAAATAGTCTTTCCTTTATATATATTTCCCTTATATCTAATTCCTCAATTATTTCTGGATTTCAGAATAAAGATATCTTCTGCCACACAGCTCTCCAGTCTACCTTTCTTTTGTCTCTTTTCAGACCCTACAGATACTTACAGACAGCTCAATATAACTGTAGAAAATCAGGCTGCATTTAAGTGAAAAGTTCCCTGAAAGGACCAGTTCAGCTCTACCTCTACTCTAAAGGTTTCCAATATGCTAAAAGAAAAAAAAGAAATACTGTAGAATTTCTAACTTGGAATTAAAATCTGAATGGTTTGACTGAGGGACATTATTAGCATATGTTCAATGAGACTCACAGAAGACTTGAGTTCAGCTTCCTCTCCTGCTCCTTAAGACCTGAATCTTACACTGCTTRCTCTGTTTTACCTGCAACAGGGAAGAATTACAAGAGGTTTTTGTGCTTCTATATCTACTGACTTACCAAATCTTACCTTACTTTTGTATTTGTTAAATCTCTAAATGAAATTGCCTTCCTAAACATCACTTATGCATCTCTTTCTGCAAATACAGGCATAAGGAAATGAGCTCCATCCCTTGACAGATAAAAGATTTAAGAGCTTTCTCCAAAAATGTTACCTAGTCAAAGAGATGCTGAGCATCAGCTGTGAGTTACCAGAGTGGAAACTGCTGTTGCTCAGAAACCCTGGAAAACTTCCGTGGGTTCCTAAATGTGTATTTTGACTCCTGGTTTGGTTCAACAGCTAAAGAAAGAATTAACGCTGACAGATTCCCAAAGAGATATTGCTGCCAGAAGGGCAATTTCCTCTAGGCTGGTTAACAGCAGTCCAAATAAATCTGTCTTCAATGGAAATTTTAAAAACAAGACCATGAGTTCTGTGTTGAGGTAACTATCCTCAATAATCTTGGCAGTCAAGAAAGGAGAAAGAAAAGCGGAATCTGGAAGAAACATGGGAACGGCTATTCTGAAACAGAGCTACAGTATATCCATCAAGTGTCCTGTTTCTAACATTGACTGGTACCATCTGCTGCAGAGGAAGGCTAAAAAACCCTCTCGTAAACTAGCTCAAGTTCATCAGTTGGCTTAGGCCCCAAGATGGATTTTGTCTTTACAAATCTTGTGGGYTGATAAAGTAAGATCCTGGGCATTTTATTTACCTGTAGAACTGCCCTTCTCTGGAATCCTGAAAAAGCCAGACTGCTATTTATGTGTTTAACAGTGTTTTGGGACAGGCCACATAATTTTACTCATTTCATCCATTGCTAACTCTATGAAGTTCAACCTGGTAGAGGAAACAAGACCAAATTGGTTACATGCACAGGACCTGTACCACATACACAGATCTATACAGTACTAACACAAACCTTTACTTCCAAGGAAAAGAAAAATATTAGACTTCCATGGGACCTTTGATGGGATTCAGCTGCACTGGCACATGGTTTCTGCAGTGCACATGTAAAAAAGAAAAAAGTGTTTGGTGTGAATGTCCTAGAACTTCATCTGTCTTGCTATTTTTTACCATAAACCTTTTTCTTATCAACTTCTGGGAAACATCTTCAAAGTTTTATGTCAGCCAAGCTTCTATATTAGGCTGCTTTAAGTTCCCTCTAGCATTTACTCTGTAGTGTCATCCCTAGTTGGGAATGCCGTCATTTGCTTGAAGGTAAGTTCTTTGAACTTGATTTTGAAGATAAACAATATTCTTCTCACTCAGCTTTCCAAAGCACTTCAAAATAGCTTCCAGATCTAAAGTAATGAACAATTACTATCCTTAGCGGAATTCACTAATTGCATGATTCATATATAACACAAGAAACATTCTTTATTTGTATTGTTAAAACTGACTTTCTTTTTCYTGCTCTATCTATAAAATATTCAATTGTAAATTGTACTATTCAACAAATTTTCCTAGGCGTGTGGACTTCTATACAAATAACATAACAACAAAAAGTAAAAGAGGAATTCAAAATTTTAAAAAATCATTGTCCTGTTTCTCAGTGAGTTTCATGTGGGTTTTTAGTGCAATCAAGGCAATCCAAGAGGAAACTCGTATGGCTCAATGAAAGAAAGAAATAAAAGGACAAAGGAATTGGGACTGGACTCCTGAACTGCAGTTTAACGGCTGTATTTTTATAAATTCATAAATGTCCACTCTGCCTGTCTCTTTTGGTAATTCTGAAGTGCCTTCACAAAGCTGATCTGAGTGAGTTTAAGTTCTCTAAACTGCAGATGATCAATTCTGGGGATTGTTTAGTTACCAAGCCACAGCACTTTGTAATTCCAGGGGAAAAAATGGTGGGTGAGAGAACCTTATACATTTATCAGTGATTACTGAAGCTAGGATCCTTTAAAGTAAATATATTTCATTAAATAGGCACAAAAAAATTACCTTTGGTTTTGTTACTTCTTGTACAAAGAGGTCAACTACTACAGTCACACAACTCTCAATTTTCTCAAAAAAAAAAAAAAAAAAGCTGTTTAGGAACACATATCTCAAGGACAGTCATAACGTGCACCAGAAGAACAAGCTGCCCTCCCAGTCTTCCTGTGACCCTCTCTGATTTCAGGATCGACTGTGGTTCCTCCATCTGCCTTTTCCCAGCAGTGTAATTCACATAAAATATTTTAAATAGGAAAAAATGTGGTTTGCAAGTGCTACTTACATTCATGGAGTCTTCAGCATCTATGTATAGCTTTTTCATTTTCAGATCTTCTCAGGTTTTACTCCACTGTGCTTTCTGTTTCAAATCTTTTAAGTTTCAYGAAAGAGCAGTCAGCTGGGATTGATGTTTCCAGCAAATCCTCCTACAAATGCTTGGCAAGCCCAGAAAGCATCGTCTGAGGCCCAGGAGCTGACAGAGTTAGATCTTGCTGTACACATCAATGCAAGGWGGCTATCTGACTTTGGGTAAGAAAACCTGATGAAAAACTGCAAGCCGACAATAGTCATACAGGGAACAATAAAATAGATTTGGCCACTCAAGGTTTTAATAGTAGATAAAAGCTAGAAGTGACAGTAGGCAAAAAAGAAGGAGATCAGCTGAGCTCCCACTTTCGAGGCTGGGCAAGCYCCGGGGTGCCTGCACTTTGGTAATGGGAGGGACAGATTTTCTCACGCTTGTCCACTCTGACTTCTTCATTTGGCTGACCAYGAGCAGCCAGCAGCTGGCACAGGCACCTGGCCAGACTGGTAATTGTCATCCCTTCATACTTGTGCAGCTTGGAGCATCTGGAAATGCCTGCGGTGCCATGGGCTGTCAGTGACCTTTGTCTCCGTTGTGTCACCTCAGGTGAATTTTCCTCCAGGTGATGCRCAGCAGCTGCAGTGCCCAGCTCCACCAATGCCACTCCTGGCTCTGCTACATCCCCAAGCATGCTGGGTTTGAGTGTGGTACGGACATTTCCCTGGTTCCTGGATAAGGAACCAAGTGCAGTGCTTGTCCTACTCTGCTCTGCTTCCAGCTGAAAAGCTGGGTTGGCATAGGAACAGAGCACATTGGGGAGCCTTGTGCAAGGCCTAAATGTCAAACAGGACACGCTCTCTGCGGACACGTGTGGCTGCTGGTCTCTGCTCCTTGTCTTTCACTTCCCACAGCTGCCTCTGGATATGGGCAAAGGGAGGAATCTGAGTCATCCTCCCAAGGCAGACTCTTCCTTCAACATTAATGAGGATTTTGCAGAAATCCCTTGTCTCCCACTGCCTGTGTCTTCAGGACTGAGCTCTACCTGCTATGAAATCAGATGCTTGGGAGAGGAGGAGGAGGAATGCTAACTGGAAAATACAATGCAGAGGAAACAGTGCCTTGCAACAAACATGATTTCATTTCATATCTTGTCTGCAGAGGCTCTTGCAAACCTAAAAATTAGGCATATGAGCATACCTTTTCCTTTGTGAACCATATTCAACCTTGTTTGACAGGTATTTGCAATGAAATTATTCTACTTTCTAGACAAGTTAKCCCAGGTTTACCCAGCTTTAATCTTAAGCCAATATTCTGACTTGTTTTTACTTCATCTCTTCTGTATGACTGCAACCATTTCACCACAGGTTTAAAAAAAAAAAAAAAAAAGTGTTCAAGCATTTATTGAGTTTCAAAACAGGAGGGAGAAGAGGGAGAAGTGTAGGGTTTCTCTACAGTTTCTCAGATTTTGTGRAGTTATTTATACTCATAAATCCATGTGTTCCTTATTAGACAAACGGCCCTTTTGAGATAAATAACCTTAACTATTTGGGAAAAAAACCTTTTGACTGCAAAGTCTCCAGAGAAGAAAAGTTCCAAAATACTTCTTAACAGTGGTTTGAGTAATTRGTGGAGCAAACATTTAACAGAGACTTCAGGCTTTTTTTATGTAGAATTGACTTTAACCTGGCTGCAAATCACATGTGATAATTTGGTGRATGTGTCTGTTACAAGTGTTATGGGTATTTGCTGTCAAAATAAACATATCAGACTGTYTTCTACGGCCTGTAGTCCCTGATTAAAATGATTTTTACTATTTTATTACTCTGATGAAGCAGAGTTCTTTGATGAGACCTGAGTTTTGTTGGTGGTTTTAGTGTTCTATTATGTTTATCACAGTTTTAAAATGACTGTTACACTACACATGTATTGTCAGTGACCGTATTTTTTCAACGGTAATCTGCTGTGGATGTTTCCAAGGCTCAGTGATCCTCCCACCCACCTCACACCTGCATGGTGGGGAATTACTGCATGGAGCTATAGAAAATAGTTACACGGTCATGACTTAACATCAATATGAAATGCTCAAAAATTCTAATGGTGTCTATGATTTCGACTGCTCAAGGAAAAGAAACAAAAGGGATAAAGATGCWTTTATCCCTACTGTCATTTTTTAATTGTCTCAATTTAATATGTTTTAAACATGGAGAAAATGTTAACATGCTACTAACAAAATTATCAATGAGTATCGAAAGTAAATACCCATTGGAAAACATTGCAATTAGTCTTYAGTAGAATGTTTTCAGTCTTCTCATCAAATATAGCTCTTCCAAGCAGTACAGACACTTCTCRACATGATGTCCCTCTGGGTACATCCAAGTGTACAGACATAGACGTGCATGAATGTACATGTGTGCATAGTTCTGGTTTCTAAACTTATTTCTAAACTTTCTGGACTCATGGATAATACTTGTGCAGTTTAACTGTGACACATATTTATAACAAGCAATCATTTTGCAAAGGTTAGAAGTTAACCCTTATCTCCATGGTATGATGACCATGGGTCTGTGATCTGTTTTCAAAGCTGGGTGCACAGTGGAGATACAGAGCAGAAGGAAGAGCCCTCCTGCAGAACAGAGCRCCTCTGCCAAAAAAAACTGGCTAGTAGCAACAGTTCAGCCTGTACATATTTCTTAACACTTTCCTGCTGTTGAGTCACACTGCATTGTAAAAGCACCTTGCAAATCAGAAAATGGTGATTGTTTAAACACTTTTATTTTATGACAACCTCAGATGCTCATGAACTCTAGGCCAAATGTCAAGGTTTTTACTCATGGAAGTAGATCCTACTGAGCATTAGCTGGCATCCTGCGTCAGAGGGTTGCTTGCAAAAGCTGAAGGCATGCCGTGACTGCTTGAGATCTTCAGCACCTTGCAAAGCCATGTGGGTGTTCAGGGTACTGTGATTAATCCTAGGAGCAGGAACAAGAAGGAAAAAAAAGAACAGATTTGGCCCATAATCAGAGAGCCAGTTAGGTGCACACAGCTGTGCACAATACAGATTGTAGGGTGTCACTGCTTCTATTGAATTCAATATAAAACTGCTTACTGGCCTAACAAGGACAGATTTAATCCTAGACCCTGAAATATCTCCACAAACCAGTTAATTTTCAGTATAAAATGTCTAATGTATGCTTTATCAAGCCACTTTTATGTTTCGCTGGCCCCTTTATCTTGTGTCAACCAAAAATTCATAATACCAATTTTGACTGAAGGCTGGCTTTAATTACAATTTCTTTTACAGGTCTCAACTGCTTTTTGTGTCCTGGGAAATGAGAGCAATTCTTTCTATCATATTCAGAAAGAAAATGAAAAGGTTGGTAAATGTATAAGTAATTTTAACTGATTCATTGATCTGAATACTTTTAAAGTAATACAGTAAGTATTTCTGTCACACTTTGAAGTTAAGCTTGGAGCTCAGTTACATCCCTTAGGGTTATTTTATAGCCATTAAGAATGTGTACCTTTTATCTGGTGCCTTCAATTAATTGAATTTCAAAAATATTCTCAAATGTTTTTAGAAAATCATTTAGTACCTGGAGGACATTCCTGTGTGATTTATTGTTACAGTAATTAAAAGCAGTGAGTATTACACTGGTCACTGTTGGAACTCCTGTCTGCCTTTGGCTATATTTTGGTTTAAGTTAAAACATATAGTACACTTGAGAGACTTGTGAAGGGAGGTAAGAAAAAAATTAATTCTTTTCAGATTGCTTCAGAATTTTGGCACACTTAGAAATAACCTCTTAAAGTGATCACAGTGATATTTACATGATAATTGTATGCAAGCACAATTAAACTTCTATATTAAACAATTAAATAGTGCTTTTCCTGCTATGGTGAATTATTCCCGACTACCCATATTAGTATTCTGTAGTTCTAATCATTGCCATAAATAATTTTCAGTTTTACACATTCTGCTCTGAAGCCATTATTAAGAACTCTCAGGAAGAGTTAAAACAGCTAATGAAAATAATTAGCAGGGAAAAAAATGATGGTTCATCCTGCATTGAAAGATAACCCTAACTGAAAACTACAAATGCTGCCTTAATTGCATCTTTGTTTTCTGAGGCACTCACAGCTCAGTTCTGTGATCCCTTTTGTGCAAGAAGTGATGGCTCACGAGCAGTTTTGTATCTGCAGTTTTGCAGAACTCCTCACTCACAGGAAGATCCGTGGGGTTACACCCCTGGCCCACATCCCTTTGCTTGTGAAACACGGAGGAAGGAGCTTATTGCTGTTTTGCTTCCCTGGAGCTCCACCTCAGCAGCACGGCTCACCTGGCCAAAGCCTGCAGCAAAGACTCAGTGCAGGAAGAACTTGGTGCCACTGACTCACTTGGTGTCTTCTGCCTTTTCAGCATCTTCCAAGAGGCTTGGTTCTGCTTCTAAGTCTATGAAATTATGCTCTTTTCCTACTAAAACATAATCCTCTTCACCCATCCACATACTGAGCCCACTAAGACAGACTTAGCTATTTTTCTAAGCACATCAAAATTTTTTTTCTAACACAAAATAAATATCTTTTCAAAATCATGGGCTCACAAATGGAATTATGGTAATACTTGCTTAMAAAATTCTTTAAAACATAATTGCGAACCTACATCCTTGTGGACTACAAAAGATGCTCAGATGGCCACAGAGGATCTGAAARTAAATGGGGTTTATTAGCTTAGGCATGCATTTATGAATAAAAGTCTAGTTGCACAGATTCTGGCCAATACAGGCCAGTACCCGATAAACATTTCACATTTTAACGTACGCACTGAAGTCATTGTTCAAAGTAATAACCTATCCTTTTAATAAACCATCCCCGTTACACAGAAATGCCTAAAGGTTTTCTAGTGTGCATCAGTCTTTTGAACATCACATAATGAATTTAATGTGAGAAAAGGAAAAGAAATGTACCTGTATGGATCCCTGCAAATTAAGACAAACCTTGCTGCTCTGAGGCTACCACATAACTTGGCACCATACAACCAGATGAGGACAAAAATAGTTTGAGTGAAAATCTGATTTCTATCCATGTATTTACTACATTCTGAATKATATTGGCTTTCCTGTGAAATTATTCCAGTTAAGTAAATTATCTCAGAGGTTTCATGATTAAGCTAATGTGTTTCTAGGACCTTCATAGTGAACATGAGTTATGATACATGCATTAGTATATTATTCCTTGACTAGGTGTGATTTAGTAACCTCTACAGGAAAATAAAGGCCAAAAAAGTAAGAGATCAAGCTGCTGTTTTCTCCCATCTGGTATCTTAGAAAGTAGGTCGTCAAAATACAGCCATAGTGCCAAAGGAATTGACACTGAAAATTAAATTATATTCCCTTTCTGAATGGAAATATGTGGTGCTATCACCAGTGCTGTTTGTCTAATGACATGGAAAATTAAGGGTTATGACCACTTGGTATCATTTAATAATGGCCTTTTCACAGCAGAGAGGGCATTGCACTAGCTACAGAAATGGGAAAGAATGCCAAAGAATGCCAGGATAGACAGGACCAACAKCACTTCTACAGTGAAAAGAGCACCTTTTAATAGCTGAAACATTAAAAATGGTTGAAACCTTAGCATTATTGGTCRTTTAAACAAAAATAAAAAAAGGAAAAAGACAACCTAACAGCATTATGAATGGCATAAAGCAAAATCTACACATGCCCTTCCGGCCTTGCATTCTGGCCCAATCTTCTTGGGGAGTGCTGCCCAAAAGCTTTTGCTCTTGTTGCAAGCATCTCCCCAGATTTATCAGTGGCCAGTGCTCCCTCAGTGTCCATCGTGTCACTATGGTTGACCTGCCTGCATGTCTGCTGGGATTCCAGCTCCACTTAGTGTGGTTGCCCTCCTGCCTGGCTAGACCAGTTTCTGACAGAAAGCCACAGAGCTTTCTGCTACCTAGGTCAGAGTGGCAATGGATGGCAATTTCCAAGATGTGCAGGTCGACAAGAGCAAATTGGAAAAGACAGACTCGAGTCTGCTCACTTCCTTTAAGCATCRCTGAAATAATTAAAAATGTTGATCTCGTGGACCCGAGGTTGTTATATTACAAAAGACTCATATTAATGTACTGTTACTGGTTGTAGTTGTTAATATAAAAGATTGCTCTTTGAACGATGTCTCCTGCCCTTGAACATCATATTTCCGGGCAGGGAGGCAGCTGAATTCAGCAACCCCCCAGCGCCTCACTACCGGAGCTCCCCCCGCTGTAACTCGGGAAAAGCAGGGGCGGCCTCTGGCCTAGCACCCGGCGCCGGGACGGGGAAAGGCTTGGAGGAAAACACTGAGAGGTGCCGGTCCCCTCAAAGCACGCTAGGGCCGAAGGGCAGGTGTCACCTCCGGGCGGCGGATGGTGCCACCCCGCCTGTAGAACACGGGCTCGGCCGGGCGGGGTCCCGGGGGCGGCGGGGCTCCCCCGGCACAGGCGGGCGCTGCCCCGGGGAAGTCGGCCGGGCTCAGAGGCAGCCCGGGGGTAGCACAGAGGGACAGGCCCCCGGGGGACGGGAGGAAAAGTCCAGACCCGCAGGGCCAGGACGGGGACGGCACACAGGCCTCCTGCACTCCCGAGGGGCATCGCAGAGCCCTCGTCCCGCCGGAGGGGAGGCAGCCCTGGGCGGGCAACCGGGGCATCCACGTCGCTGTGGGTTTGTTACTCCGCTTTAAAATGCAAAGGCTCGTGGCATGATTGGCTTTCTGTTTACAAGCGCAGATGGGGAGAAGGCTCACCTTTTCTTTCTCCGTGTGGTTTCCCCACATTTAAAGCTGCAAGGGCAGTCCGAGGAGGGAGAARGGGGAAAGAGAAGAGGATTTCCCASTTTCAACATTCATCAGATTTACCTTGTCACTGCACTACAAGGTGCAGCGTGTGTCGAACATTACGAGCACGGGGCCATGCAAATGACACAGGCGTGAAAGGGCCCTGGCAAGAATAAATCTGTCGATGTACAGATGTTCCCTATTAACGTTACTGTTCAGCCTTGGTGGTTACTGTGGGAAGACACCGGATTAAAATTTCCTATTGCCACCCCACCTCTGCTGAACCTTTCTCCCCACACCTCTTTGTCTTCGCTTAATTAGGTAGGATATAATACTCGCTTTTTCTCCTCCTCTGTCTTATTGAGACGTCTGCCCAGGCTCACGCCTTTAAACAGGAATGATATTGATCCCTCCTCCCCCTTCTGTCAATCCCGATTTGTCCCTTTTCCTGCTGAACAAACAATTAAGAAAAGAAAGTACCGGGCGCGCGGTGGAACTTGTCATGCACAGGCTCCCGCGGGGCTCCCGCGGCCCCGGACACCGGGCCGGAGCCCGGCGCTGACAGAGGGTGGCGGGAGGCTGCGCTCCGGGAAAGGCATTTCGGACTGGGAACTCGCTGCCGGTTCGCCCAGCCTCGGGCCCGTGTAACTTCTCCTCGGGAGAGAGCGGCAGCCTGCGGCTGAGGCCGGGCGGGACGGACGGCCGGCCGCAGGGACGGGCGCAGGAGGACGRGGAGGACCAGCGGGAACAAGCGCTCCTGCCCCGACCTGCTTTCGGCTGCCGCCGGCACCTGTCCCCGCTCCCCGCTCGGCTGCCCCCAGCTCCGCCCGGAGGAAGCCCCCGGTGCCCGGGCAGCCTCTGCGGGGCGGGCAGGGCGRCGTAGCCCGCCTCGGGGGCGCTGCAGGGAGCGGGTCCCCGGTGCCGGGCGCTGCCGTGCCGCCCCCCCTGCCCCCTCCCCGCGGCCGGGGGCGCTGGGCCAGGCAGTCCCCGGCTGCTCCGCGTTGCCCGGCTCCGCCGCGCTGCCCCCGGGCTATGAATAAAGCCGAGGCGGCCGGGGGGACAGGTACAGGTGCCCGTCTCCTGTGCGCAGGGCTACGCCGACGTCCCAGCCCGCCTCCTCCAGCGGGAGGGAAACAAAGACGGCGAGAGAGGCAGGGAGAGTTGCCTGTAAGTTTAGCGCCTTTCAGTCGTGACTCGCGGAGATAAATGATAGTTTGGAGGTGCGCGCAGTTAATCACCGCCGCGGCTGCCGTTCAGCGTGTGCAACCCGCAGATCATTAGGTTAAATGGAGGACATTCGTGTCCTTCCAGAATCAATGCAATTATTGTTGGCAACAAGGACAACAATTGGAGTGGCAGCACTAATTTTACTAACCTGCTATTAATTATGGTGTCCCCCACGCCCCAGACGGCGTTTATAACCCGCGGAAGCAAGCGGCGCTGGCTGCTTCTGTTTTAAAACGGGAAAAGTTGGAAGTGGAATGCCTGGTCGCGTTGGAAAGTGTTAATCAGTAGGAAAGAGTGTGATCAGTGGAACTATTCACTTGAGCGTCACTCTGGTACAGGGGGTTAGTGAAGTGGCTGTGGCGCCTGGGGACCGAAGGCTCCGTGCCGCGCCGCGCAGGTACCGCGCACTGAGACATGTCTGCGTTAGCTCCCCGCAGCTCCCTGCCACGCCAGCCAGCGCTCACCAGAGGAGAGAAGCCCTGCCATGGCACAGCCATCGCTACCAGGTTTTAGCCGAAGCCTAGCGTGACCGCAGGTAAAAAATTTCTTCCTTTGGTGGTGATGCCTGTGAGTGTGTGTGTGTGT
>JACDOX010000007.1:9085675-9178400 GCA_014549065.1 Cardinalis cardinalis
TTCGGAGCCTGCTTTAGCAGCAAGGCATTCGGAGCCTGCTTTAGCAGCAAGGCAGCTGAAACCGAACTGCTGGARGGAAGAGAAACTATCCGTGATGAATCATTTGGCTTTGTGCAATCTTTACCTAGGACAGAGGGTAAATGTATTTTAACATACGTGTGTTATTTCTTGGGAAGGGGGTGTGGATATGATATTCAGCGAGCACTAAGGTAAGGTACTGAGTCAAACTTTCTGGATTTTAAGATGAACTTTAAAAAACAGAATTTGACCTTGCAAGCAGGAAAGTTTTACCTTCGCAGGGAAGTAAGTTGAAGCTGTTGGCTGCCAGAGGGCTCAAAGGTGGTGGTGTCTGAATGCCTGCGGATCTGCAGCACTGGGGGTACAGGAGCTGAGAAARGAAGTCTTATRCAATCTTTGCTTTGCTAGTGAAGGYGTAGTTGCAATGCTGTGCACCGAGCAGGTAAATGTGGGCATGTTGTAGGGTCCATCTATAGCCACAGAGCAGCTGCCCAGGTCGCAGCATTTACTTCTCTTGCTGAAAAGTTTTTTTTTTGTGTGTGTGTGTGTGTAGGTGTGCATGTAGAGAGAGAGAGAGAATTCTGGCTCTAGTTCTTAAGTGTGAAAAGTTAATAAATACAAAGAACAGAATGAGCATGTGAGGCCTTTCTGCTTTAATCTAGATTGCTTGCCAAGAGGATTGAAGACTTACAAAATGAAAGCATTCAAATGGAGAGCTTTGAACAAACTGATTTTACATGTAGTTGTAAACTGAGTAAATTAGTTAGCAGTGCCTTCTTATGCAACTGTTCTGTTGGTCATCATGGCTCTGCCAATCCCAAGCCATGGCATGGGTTTGTGCAGGTCGGAAGCATCGTCTCGCTGTCCCTTGATTCAGAGTGCAGGAGGTGCAGTTACACCTCAGATTGGCTCAGAAAAAAATCCAATCATATTTACTGCCAATAACAAGTTTAGGGGAGCTAACCTACTTTAAAATGTTGTAAGCTGCCCACGGTTCCATGTCAGATTCCAAATGGGCAACACGTAGAGCTTCACAGTGTTTGTCAGGTGGTGTCAATGTTGCTTTAAGTCTGTAGCATGAAAACAAAGCAAACTCGACTGAAAGAGCTCGCTAAAGTCTGTTTAGCCCATAAGCAAATTCCGTTGCTGAAATATTTCCAGGAGTGSCAATAACCCCTCCAAAAGAGAAGGCGATGAAAATGCAGATAGTAAGCGTAGCTGCATTAACTGCCTCTAGATCATGTCCCTGAAGACGTCCATCAAAGCCTGAGTCCTGAAGAGGTTCTGTTTTACCTGCTGTGGCCTGTTCCAGCATCACACTCTTTCATTCTCATTCCATGTTTTTACAATAAAACTTGTATGAGCATTGGCTCCAGGTACTCAGAGGAAAAGCTCATAACCCTGGGAGAGAGACCTGGATGGGCTTTGGATGGGAAATACCTGCTTGCCTGAGTGTGCAGGCTGGTTCTGACCAGAAGGGACCTCTCCAGTGTTTCCTATTGATCGTGATGGGTTTCCTTGCACAAACTTTGGAGAARGCTGTGTGTGTTTCTTTCTCAAAAGGTGTTAACTGCATTGTACAGGAAAGGGGCTTTGACGAGGATCAATTTTTATTGCATAGCAAATACTTGCATTTTCCAAATGCTTAAGGATATAGCCCACAGCATTAAGCGTCTTTGCTTGGATTTGAACAGTGTTACCTTGTTTATGTGCAAGAACCACAAAGGTTATTTTAAATCATTGTGGGGCTTAATGCATGTTTGTGCTCTGGCACCAAAAATTCAAGATGAAATATAATTGTGTTGAGTTTCTTATCAACAAAGGGCCATTATTTGTAGACTGTAAGTGAAACAAGACATCAGCAGTGGGGGAGGACGTAATGTCAGCTTTCAGCATTTAAGGTTATTAAGTTTTTTTGTCGCTTTTTCTTTTTGTTTGTTTGTTTTGGTGGGGGTTTTTTAATGACTGCTTTCTAGGGAATACAGATTGGAACTGACACAAAGCTGACCGGGGGTAAAGTAATAGAGCAGGCAGGCTGCAAAGAAAAATGACAAATAATTATCATGATTAATACAGGAAAGTTCAGCGCAAAAATGGGCACCAGAGTATTTGCATGGCGCAGTGAAAGACAACTGTGATATATAAATAGACAAGGACTATAAATATTGAATTTCTCCTTGTATTTTAAAGTTTAATAGACTCATCTAAATATCAAAACCTGTAGTGCACTGTGGGCCACTGCGGAGTTGACATCTGCAGTGGAAAAAAATAAATAAAAACAAAAAAACACCAAAAAAACACAACTCCAGGACATTTCCCAAACTGTAGCCTGGAAAACTGGGAGGACTTCTTCAGGCAGTTCTCCAGATCTCCCAGCTAATTATAGTGCTTTACACCGTGCCGCTCTTGAGATAAGTGCAACTATTTTCTTCCCYAGCACCGGTGAGTTTTATTCCGGAGCTTAAACAAACATCCCCCAGCGCAATGGGCACAGGAGGCAGAGGGAGCAGCGCGGAACACTGCGTGCAGACCATTGTGTAAACACTGGGTGTCTTTTCTTCCCAAACAATGCAATAGTCCGTCAGCACCMCGCACAGAAGGAAGCTGCTGGCAAAGAGTGGCTAAAAGTATTACTATACCTTGGCAGCACCGGGGTATAGTGCAGGGGGAGGGATAGAGAAGCCCTTCTATAAAAGAAACCCAATGGCAAAGTTATTCATATTCTCAGAAATAAAAAGGAATTCGCATTTCAGGTGAGGAAAGAAAAAGCTCTTTCTACCCATCCAAAAATCAATACAGAATTCCAAACCGATTAGTTATGTCATTTGATTCCCTTTCTTTATACGTTTCTCCCGGCTACAGATACTGAGCTGTCAGGATAATTTGCATGTACTGTATCTGATATCTTTTATTTGCAAACACTCTAAAGCGCTATAAAACGCCTCTCGTTGTAGTCTAACTCGATCTGAGGACTAGTATTTTCATCTGTAAATTAAAGCAATTACGCAGCAGATATTATATTATGTGTACTGTGGTCTCCAGATAGTCATCAATCACCCTCAATCGAGCTGTCAGTGTGGGCAGATTCGTTTCTGGGAGGCAGTCTTCCAGCTGGGGAGAAGAAGAGAATATCATCATTAATTAGAGTGTGACCCTGGGGCTATTCACATGTCTGAACCCAGGAATCTCTCTGAGCAAGTCTGCACACCATGGAGCAGCGTTCGACTGCACCAGCAGCCCAGCTTCAGCCTCGGAGCTGCCTCCTCCGCCTCCTCCGTCCAGCCGGGGGCCGCCTGCCCGCCCTGCCTCGGTGGCACCGGCCGTCGGGGGAGAGGCGCTGGGGCTGCCAGCATCTTCCCCCCACGGCCCGTTCCCTCCGAGCGTGCGGCAGGGGAGGATTGCTGCCTGCTCCTAGGGGGGGGGGGGGTCCCAGACCCCCAGAGGGTAGGGAGGCTGATGGCAGCCGTGGGATGGGTCGGGTAGGAGGGGGTGTTGGAAGTTAGAGATGGGATCAAAGTCTTTTTAACGTGAAAAGTCACATCTTTTCCATCATTCCCCGGAAGACGCTTGTAGGGTTTTCTACCTGTAATCACACGCCTGGAATAAAAGCCGAAAAGAAAAGGAGGATCGCTTATCATGTGCTTTATTGTCAGCGTTAGCGCTAATTTTAACTGTTGATTAAATCTTAAATGAAGACTCAGTCGTGTGTCCCTTCATATGTCTTGTTTGTAATTGAGACTAATTATTACTGTGGGGTGGGAAGAAGCAGCTGCTCATTAATTAATTTCTAATTAAAAGTGCTTACTAGCCTTTCAGAGACTAAGGAGGGTGGGGAAAATAGCTGATACAACATTGATCCTTCAGATTAAAAACATTCATTTCCTTCCCTTGCCCGCAGAAATATATGTGTTGCAAGCAGGCGTTGCCGCTGCCGAGRAGCTTCCCAAACTTTTCTCCCCTGTTAGGCAGGCTGAAGGCGATGCTGGAGAGTCYATTTTCCATGCCAGGGGAAAGATTCCCGAAAATGAGTGTTAAACTTACAGGCAGGTTAATTTGAGTAGGTTTTGCGTGACGTCAGAGGCTCGGCTCTTTTAAAACAACGTGCTTGTGAGCTGATGCATTTGTGTCACTTTTCTTCTTCCCACCTTTTATTTTTCCGTGGGTGCAAAGTATTTATTTCTGCCGTCACGTCTGCCAGCCTTGGAGCCTACATGTAACAATTATTTCTGTGTCGTAGCTGTAGCGGGGAAGGTGCTAAAATCGCCGTACATATTTAAAAGGAAAAAAAAAAGTTTAAGTTTTCATGTAAATAAATTAAATGTGGTTTTCTGCTTCGTCCTATAAGCATCTAGGGACCTGTGGTTACCAATCAATTGGTACAACAGAGCAGAGCCAGGCTGCAATAGCGTGCAGATCAGACGCCTCGCCTTGTTTCTAGATAACTGGGAGCCTCTGTACCATGTCCTATCCTCAGTTTGGCTACCCTTACTCCTCTGCACCCCAGGTAAGACTTTTTGCCTACCAACGTTAATTGATTGAATTTCAGTCCTTATCGATGCCTTCCGTCCGGGATGAGGGCGGCAGCGATCCTCTCCCGCCTGCGGTAGCGGCAAAGCAGATGCTCGCTCCGCAGCTTTACAAGACGCCCAAGTTCTGTGTCGGGCACCAGTTTTAAAATGGGGTGAAACACGCGGGATTTAGGGTGTTTGAGGGTGATAAAGACGCGTGGGAGATGATTACAGAGATGAGAGAGGTGAGAAGGGGAGCTAGAGATCCCCAACCCCCACCCGCACCTCGCCCCCTCTCCTTTTTTTTTTTTTCTCTTTCACGATTAAATTCACAGTTTATCAATTAAACATGGATGTACAGAGGTCCGGCCCATAGAAAAAGAATAGGATATTCTAAACCAGCAGGTTAATAACAGATGCGTGCGTGGCTGCTACAAATCTGCAGTCAAAATAAATATGCATGAATGACTTCGAAAAAAAGGGTTTAAAAACGCAGATGGGGATCATTGTGCTGCAAGAGGAGAAAACGGTGTAAACCCCAGTCTTGTGAAAACACCCCAGGAAAAGTTAGCTTTTAAATGCAGAGGGCCTGAGGAATGTATTATAGAGGATTAAACATCCACAGTCACGGGGCGTTTGGTTGTTGTTGTTGTTGTGGAGTCGTTCTAAAAAACTGATAAAATACTTGCCCCTCTGCGCTTCTCCAGAGCGTTTCTCTCACGAGTGAAGTAAAATACGCCAGGGGAGGGAGGAGGGCGGGCGACACCCCAAACTACGACCTGATTTGGAAAAAAACCCCAAAAAACCAAACCGAACCCAAACAAGCCCCACCAAACCCACACAATCTAAAAGCAACCGAACCCAAACTTGGTTACACTTTGGGAAGCTCCCCCCACCCCGCCCTCAGCGCCGCTCTCTTTCCCTCCAGTTCCTGATGAGCACCAACTCCCTGACGACCTGCTGCGAGTCCAGCAGCCGCACGCTGGCTGAGACGGGGGCGGCCGCCTCCGCCCAGACGCCCGTGTACTGCCCGGTGTACGAGAGCCGCCTGCTCGCCACCGCCCGACACGAGCTCAACTCCGCCGCCGCCTTGGGCGTCTACGGCGGGCCCTACGCCGGGCCCCAGGGCTATGGAAACTACGTGACCTACGGTACCGAGGCTCCCGCCTTCTACTCGCTGGTAAGCCGCCCRGGGGATGCTCGCTCCCTCCCTCCCTCCCGTGCCCCCGGGGGCGGGGGCGGCTCGGCGGGACCCCCTCCCCGGGCGGGGGCAGCCCCGGGCGCTTCTCCTGCGCCCCGCCGCGCCCAGCCCCGCCGTCAGCAGCTGTGCCAGCCCGGCGCTCGCTCCTCACGGTAACGCAATTAAAAGTCGCGCCTGACGAGCTGGCGGCCGAGCGCGGACGGCCCGTCCGGGCAGACCCACACCCAGGCTTCCAAAAAAATGATGCGGTGTTCCCACACAGCCTTTTTTGTTTTTTCTTTTTTTTTTCTCCTCTTTTTTTCCCCCCTGCACCGTAACAGCGCGAGTTAATGTCCCTATTGATGTCGCTGGGCGCAGCGGCCGAGGGGCCCCCGGGGAAGGTCCGGTCGGGCCGCGGGGCGGGGGAGCCGGGCAGGGCTGCCGGGGGCTGAGGGCGGCGGTGCCGGGCGAGGTCCGGGCAGTGCGGGAGCCGGGCAGGGGTGACGGGGGAGCCGGGCGGCGGTGCCGGGCGCTGAGGGCRGCGGGGGCCGAGCTGTGCCGGCGGCGGGGGCTGAGGGCGGCGGGCGGCGTCTCTTGCAGAACAGTTTGGAGGCGAAGGACGGGAGCGGCTCTGCGCATGCGGGCATCGCCCCCGCGGCTGCCTACTACCCCTACGATCACACCCTCAGCCAGTACCAGTACGACAGGTAAGCGCCATGCCCAGCCCGGCCCCGCTCGCTGCCCTCCAGGCCCGCCACCCCCTCCCCGCCATCCCCGCCCCGCCAGCCTGCCTGCTCGCCTCTCAGCGTCTCCCGGCCCCAGCCGTGTCGCCTCCCCTTTCCCGCACCGACGCGGGGTCCTCCGCCCCCGGGCGGGCGGTAGCGCGGGGGACAATCCCTCTTAACCGGAGCGGTAATTATCTTTCCCTGCGCGGAGTCAGGCTTGGGCATCCCGTGTATATTTATTAGTTTTAAAGCAGCGCAAACCCCCTCACACACCGCTCCCAGCTCAGAGGCCCATTGGGCGCCAGTGACCTTTCCTGGAGGATGTGCATTAAATATTCAGTCGCAGCCCAGTGTCATCTGCGTTAGGTTCCTACAATTTCAGGAACAAAAGGGTAGAGGAGATTACTAATAAAAGGAGTAAGAGGAAATATATTTCTATTAAGACTTACACCCTGGGGTCACCCCGATGAATTTTGTTTGGGGAAGACTAATAARACGAGAGGAAAGTGGTATTTCTGTGAGTTTGCAAGCTGCTAGGATTTTCCTGCTGCCCGAAAGGTTGACATAGACTTTACAGCAAATAAAAGCAGACGATTCCTTCCCTCTTTCCGCCACCACCGCCAAGGCAGAGCGGAAATTTGCATTGCCCGCTGTTGCTGCTGGCTGAACCCTTCCTTCTTGCTTTCCTTCTTCGGCCTGAATTCTCTAGGCTGATCTCCCTCATAAAGCTGAGCTGTCCTCATCCCTCTTAAAACCGAGCTGTCCTCATCCATCTCCCCCCTCTCCGGTCCATCTGCCCTCCTGGGGGTGCCGCAGGCAAGCGGCGGGGCCGGGGCTGTGGGACCCCGCGTTGGGCGGGTGCGCGGGGGGCGAGAGAGAGCTGTCACATCCCGGGGGCTCCCCTGTGCCTGCAGGTACGGGACGATGGACGGCGGGACGCGGAGGAAAAACGCCACCCGAGAGACGACCAGCACCCTCAAGGCCTGGCTGCAGGAGCACCGCAAGAACCCCTACCCCACCAAGGGCGAGAAGATCATGCTGGCCATCATCACCAAGATGACCCTCACCCAGGTCTCCACCTGGTTCGCCAACGCCCGCCGGCGGCTCAAGAAGGAGAACAAGATGACTTGGCCCCCGCGGAACAAGTGCTCTGACGAGAAGCGGCCCTATGAGGAAGAGGAGGAGGAGGAGGAGGAGRGTTCGCAGGAAGAGGCGATGAAGAGCGGGAAAGCCGAGGGTACCCAGCTAAAACCAGGCACTTAGCGGTGCGGCCGCGGGGGCTCGGCCGGCAGCTCGCCCCCGGGGCGGGCCTCGCTGCTGGGGGCGGCCGCGGGCCTCGCTGGTGGGGGCGGCCGCGGGGCAGTGCGGCGCCGACAGTGACCGTGTGTCTTCTTTTTGCTGTCCCTTCCCCCGCCCCCGCCCCGCAGAACCCACGGGCAAGGAGGAGAAGGAGCTGGAGCTCAGCGACCTGGAGGACTTGGACGCCGCCGAGTCGGAGAGCTCGGAGTGCGAGCTGCGGCGGCCCTTCCCGCACCCGCTCCCGCATCCGCACCCGCTCCCGCACCCGCTCCCGGGCGGCAGCCTCCCGCCGCGGGCCGCCGAGCTCCCCGCCAAGATGCCGCCGCCGGCTGCCGCCGGGGAGGAGGAGGAGGAGGAGGAGGCGGCGGCAGAGCGGGCGCGGAGCTGCCTGAAGACGGCGGCGGAGGAGTGCGGCCCCGACCCGCTGGGCGCTCGGCAGCGCGGCTGCGAGTCCAAGATGTGCTTCCAGCAGGGGCAGCAGCTGCTGGAGGCGAAGCCCAGGATTTGGTCCCTGGCGCACACCGCCACCTCCCTCAACCAGGCCGAGTACCCCTCCTGCATGCTGAAACGGCCCGGGGGCTCGGCCGCCGCCGCCGCTCCCGCCCCGGTCAGCGTCATGGACAGGCACCAGGATTCGCCGGTCACTAACCTCAGGAACTGGGTGGACGGGGTGTTTCACGACCCCCTGTTCAGGCACAGTACTTTAAACCAAGCCCTGAGCAACACAACAGTTTCCTGGGCTACCACCAAAGGAGCCATTCTGGAAACGGGCGCCTTGGGACGCGCGGTGGGGAACGGCGCCAATGTGCTCAAGGGGCAGCTCTCAAACCTGGCCCACCATGACTCAAACAAAGAGTTTCTGGCGTTTCCCAAATCAGGAAGCAAAATGTTTTGTTCCTAACAGGCCCGCCGAGGGGCAAAGGACTTTCTAACGCTTGAAGAGTCAGCTACACTGAAAAGAGACTTGCAAGAGTTTAAATTTAAATATAAAAAACTTTTTCTTCCTTTTTTTTTTAACAAACGACATAAACGAGGATTTAAAGTTCAGTTTGCTCAGTTCAACGGAAAGACTTTGCTCATTGCTGTTCTGAACATTTTCTCCTGGCTGCGACTTTAAGGGATCAATGTCGTGAAAGTTATTTAATTCCATGTCCAAAAAGCACGTACTATAGTGTAGACCTACTTAAAAAGTTTACATCCGAAAGTTTACAAACGGGAWATTTTAATTCAGATTTAATTTAAGGCATGCCGACATTAGTTGTAAAGACTTTTCGAGAGTTTTTCCTCCTGATTTCCTTGTTAGCATATAATTCACAAACAGCACTTCTACTAAGTTTACACCTACTGCACAAATTTATCTTGACAAAAAAAAATATGTTAAAGGGTATGCTCACTCCAATAAATTGTCTGTTTCAGAGGTAACACAAGTGGTGGCGTTTTGCATTGGGCAACAAACAACTTCTATGTTTCAAATTCCCCCTCGGAGCCGATCCCGGTAATTCCAAGGACTGTCAACAGGCTGCCGGGAGAGGGGAAGAGAGGCTCGGCGCAGCGCTGCCGCGGGACTGAGGACGGAGCCCGGGGGGCGCGCTGCGCGCAGGAGGGATGCTGGGCTGCGCTCCGCGCCGGCCGTGCCTCCGCGGGGCAGCGCCGGGCCCCGGCCGCCTYCCGGGCCCTCCCGAGGCCCGGCGGGGCGAGAGCATCCCTCTCTTCCCCCTCCCCTCCTTCCCGAGCTGCGGGCGGGCGGGTGTCGGCCCCTGGGGCCGGGCTCTGCCGCGGCGTCCCCTCCGCCGTGCGCGGAGCAATTGATTCACATGGAAAATTTGATCTTTTAAAGAACCGTTTTAGCTTTCCAGCTCCTCTGCCAGTGCGGAGAATCGCTGATCCGCCATGAATATTTCAGCACTTCAGCAGAGATGCTTTACCGTTTTGACATTAAATAGAGTGCAGCCAACAAAAAGAGAGAGGGAAGAAGAGCGCTCTCGACGTGTGATTCAGGAGCACTCGCAGCCAATTTACCACTTAGATAACAGGCGCTTAAAAGATTTCCTTTCCTTCCCCGGAATGGAAACAAACTTTACTGATCCCCGGACCGGGAGACAGGGAGAACTGCTGGAAAAGAAACTGCGAGGCAATAATAGATCCCGGCTTACCCGGGCCGGCCTAAAACCCCTGAGCCTCGAAGAAAACCGAGAGCACCCGAAGGATCAAATTGACATCGGCCCAAGCAGAAGAGCTTTCCTTGCCTCCCAGCATTCTCGCCCGTCCCACCCCAGCGGATCCCCGTCGGTCCACCCCTCTTCACAATAAATAAAAAGATTACAATAAAGGGGGAAAATATACAAAGGCAGCTATAAACGCAACTGAGAAAACACTCAGCCAAAATATAACATACTCCAGCCTGCGAAGTTTCTAGCGAGACCTGTTAGTGCAAGGACTGAATAAAGGAATCCAGGTGCGGAGATCAGATCAAGCCCTTCCCCTCTCTGCGAGCAGCCGTAATTGGATTGTATCCAGTCATATTCCCTGTCATTGTATTGACTTTCGCTCTCTTGGATGATATTATCGAGATCACTGAACCCCTCTGCTGATCTGGCTGTCAAAAGGCTCAGACAGGAGCCCCCGGCCTGGAAAACGTGCATCAGCCGAGATAATTTGAAGTGAAATTTTCATTTTGACAGTAAACCCCTCAATTTCTAAAGGCTCTGCACCCGGAGAGCTCGGTGGCAGGGGGAGGCTTTACAGAAAGCCCACGTCTTAAACTGAAAAGGGCAAAAGAACTCGAATTAGTTGTAATAGATAAAAGGGCAAAAATAAAGAGTCAAGGGTACTTGACAGTAATAGCGAAAGTGGAGTCTCGGGGGAGCCGCGATCTGAGCTAAAGGCTGGGCCGGCAGGAATTTTAATGCAGCCGGGGCGGCCGGCGAGCTTTGCCTCTGAAACCCTTTAGACAAAGCAAATTATTTTCAGCCAAACTAAAGAGACGGGGATGAGGAAGAGGGAAGGGGAGGAAGGCGAGCATTCGGGCTGCTCTCAAACCGTTGGTAGAGTCAAGCGGGATGGGGCACAAGCCCCTCAGCGTGCTGCGAGGGTGATGTTAAAGCGGGGAGGTTTGCGTGTGCCAGCCTTGCTGGATGTGCAGCGACTGCAGGGGACACGGGGGCTCCCGGTGGGCTTCGGTTTCCATGCGACAGAGGCTCTGTGGAGTGGAAGGGAACTCCATTTTTTCTCCTAACACAGCGACAGCCGAGTGTGTGTGTTGATTCTGTGTGTCTGTGTGCAAGGAGAGGTCTCGTCCACCGAGCAGCCAAAAATCAGGGAGCTGAAAAGCTCCCTGACTTTGAGGAGCGCCGGCCTCCGCCGGCCTCCCTGGGCTGGCTCTCGGCGGGTGACCCCGCGAGCCACAAGTCATTTTACAAGTCATTGCTGGCCGGCTTTGGCTAGGTCCAGGATTCAGTTCGGACATCCCGCTGTTTGGGAGGCAACACTCTCCCTCTCCCCCCACTCCTTCCCTCCTCCAGACTTAAAAAGTAGGTGATAACACTGTAGGCAAAACACAGGCGCACTGAAATACCAGAAGCCCAAGGAAAAGCGGATCAACACTTTATCCCTCAATTTTCGTGTTATTGTTGTTATAAAACAAGTTTGAGTAAGTTTATGACTGCTGTATAACAAGAGCAGGGGTCTCCGGACCAGGGAACAGGCTGTATCTCGAGTCTGCTAAATCTGTGTGTGCTCACACCAAACATTGCCCGATCTGAGAGGAGACCGTGTCAGTTAAGGGGGAGGGAAAAGAGTTTCTTGCTTTAATACACAAACCTTATGATTTAGATCGGCCATGAAATGCAGAGGTCTTTCAAAAGGGTTGGGGTTCTTGTTGTTTGGTTGTTTTGATTTTTTTTTAAATATGGACAAAGGAGTGTGAGAAATTAATTTTGCCATTTGATTCAATAGCACAAGTCAAAGATCAGGTTCTGCTGCTTTAGAGGAAGCTGCAGGGCTGAAAGGGAAAGCCATGCAGCTCGTATGTCTGTACAAAGCAGAAATATAAAGGCAGACTGAGAAAGAAGGAGGAGGGAAAAAAAATCATAGAGAAACGTCTTGAAACTGAGAGACTCTAAATCATTCAGCCATGGCAAATTCAAACACACAAAGGAGGGGATGCTAAATTAACAGTGCTTTTTACATAGAGCCCAAATAAAACTGTAATCAGCGACGCGTTACTTTTCATTAAGCGAGTTTGACAGGAGCATATTCAGCCTCGACAAGGGAACAGGAGCAAAGAAATATACGGCTCTCCCAGCYCGAGTCATAAGATAATTCCTTAAGCTCCATTAACAACTCTTAGCCGCAGGAAATGGGCTCCCTGAAAACATCTCCAAATCTAAAAGCTTTATCGACCTCTCAAACCTCTGCTGATGGTTCTATTTTTTTAAAAAAACTTAGAGGCGAGACGTCCAGCAAGGTAATAGACTTTGACACAACACCTTCTTAACTAGAGAGAGAGAGGCAGAGAAAACGAGACCTTAAATGATATTTAAAAGGCAGCCAATTAAGATTTAAAATGATTGTCTCCTGAGATTATGCATGCGATTTATGTCATCTACTTTTTTTTCCCAGACATGCATGCAAAATTGCAATGGGGCATATTGCCTGATCCTTAAATTATGATGATGATGATGATAATAATAATAATAATACCAATAATAATAATAATAGTAGAAGAAACAGTAGCAATTAACAATCTGTAGCTATCGCACATAATTGCAAATTATGATCCAGGAAAGGACTTGTGTTTAGGTACCCTGATTACAGAGCACCTTGCAATAGCCACCTTATTTATAGGTGTCTAATTAAAAGACAGATAGATGAAATTATTCGCACATTACCCACTAATGTCCAGGAGCACATTTCTTTTCATTCTGAGTGAATATTTGACTATTAAATTCACATAATTAATTTGTAGTTAAACAACCCAGTGTAGCAGCTCCTTCCCACTGGCCACATGAAGATTTTGTGTCCAAGAAGACTTCGTCTTGACAAGACTAGCTATATATTTTAAAGATATAATGGTTCAGAAGGAGACTCTGACTTACTACAGTCTTTTTGCTACACGTTTGCCTTTTCCATTTAAATCTGACCTTCAAATAATATGAAGGCTTGCGTGTGTGAAAGTGTATCYAGTTAAATGCCAAGAAAAGAGTTAATGCTCCCATTGTACCATTTCATGCAGAAATTCTGTGAAATGCAAGAAAATATTATAACTTGCTGGKTTTGTGAGAGATCAGAAATTGTTTCAATGAGTGTGATTTCTAGATGAATGAGTTGAAAAAAGATCRTTCAAACATCACTGTGTTTTGGCCAACGGTCAAAGTATTTTGGTCCCCACTTAGATTAAGTTAGTTCAGTCTGTGAAGCAATGGGCTTGGATCTGAGTCCTGTGTCTCTTGAGGGTTGAGCATGTAACTTAATCATTTAGAAAAGTGAAGAATGAAGGAATGTTAACAGTCAAATTATACATTTTTATTTGCATGGTAAAAAAATAACCCCATAATAATTGTGCTTGTTCTTAAAGAGGAAGCTATTTTTAATAGAATAGCTAATGGTCAAAGCATCAGTTCTGAAATGTGACATCTGGCATGTTTCAACTCACATTTACTGTCAGAAAGTCTATGAGGTGCTTAGGACTTGTGGGAAGCATTCACTTCATTCTCCTTGTGAAATGGCATCACAGAAGATAATAATCCTCGATTTTTAGACCCCCCCAAAAAGCAGTCTTAAAATACACACTAGCTGTATATGTCTGGAGAAGTTTAATACATAAATCATTGGTCTCCTGTACCATATGAATATACAGCAAAACCTGAATTTGGCTTGAAGACACATTTAAGACATAACATGAAGAACCAAGGGAGGAGGAAATGCTTGGGAGCAATTCRAAAGAAAGTGATAATAATTGCTTCCCAGTGTGCCCTCACTCCAGTGAGAAATGGGACGGTTTTCAGGGAGGAAGGAAAGAAGCATCCGTGCGACCTAGAGAGAGTGCGTATATGCAAGCCCTGCTGGTATCCTGCTTCCCACAGTGGGGAATGTGGTCTGGGCATGAGAACAGTGATTGACCTACTTACAGTGCTCAAGAGCTATTTCTTGTCCATCCCAGTTTAAGGAAAGCATGATAATGAAGGAAATATCTTGAAGGAAAGTGTTCTCTTAGTGGTGTTGGGTTTTTTTTCCTGACATAAAAAAAAATCTTTTATTCATTCATTTGGCTACATAAAAGCGAGGGCATAAAAATCTTTCTCTTCTCAGTTTTACCTCTATTTCCTTTCTCCAAATCAGCATGTCATTATTTAAATTTTGAATTGGGTTTCAGGAGTAGTTGGTAAGTATTTTTTCAGTGGTTTATGTGGAATCATAATCAGGTCATTTTTCAAAGACTGCCTCAGAAATCTTTCTGAAATACTGCAAAGAATGATGGTGGCAATGAAAGAGAACCAAGGAAACACCTACTTTCAACAGTATTTCTTTAATTTATACTACTCATATAGAATGCCAAAAATCAAACAATTAAAAAATATGTACTTGAGATTTCATCAGATATTTTCTTATGTGCATTGGATTGTGAAACAGGATTGAAACATTTGCTAGAAATATAGAACAAAGCTGAATAACCAACACTATCTATGTCATTATGACGGAAGAGGTGCTACATCAAAAGCTAATGTGTCTCCTAAAGTTCTGCTCTCTGTCATGGTGTCTACTGATACTGGGCTTTAACGACCTGAGAAGTCRCTCAGAATGAGTTCTGCTCTCTTCAATATGAAGGTGCTCAGCTAACAAACAAGTTCACTGTATTAGTATTTTTGCTGAAGGGAAAATTACTGGAAAGGTAGAACAGTGCTCAGGGAACAAGCTGAGGTAGAACACTTCCATGGTAGGAGAAATTAATAAAGAGGGAAGTGCTTGGAAATCCTTTGTGAGTGGGATCCTTCCTTCCTTCCTTCCTTCCTTCCTTCCTTCCTTCCTTCCTTCCTTCCTTCCTTCCTGAAGGTATATAAATCACAGCATGATATTTTTTCCTCTGTCCTGGTTAGATTACAGATCACATGAACGCTCTATGTGAAGGTGATCTCACATATGTCAGCCCTCATGACACTGATCTTTGGYAGCCTTGTGAACAGAATGCTTTTGCTTTTGAGCCTTCATGCCATTAGGTCACCCACTCTTCGGACATACCATCATTTTCTCCCTGACCTTGTGACACAAATRGCTAACAAATCACATGATCACAGAATATTCTGAGTTGTAAGGAATCYGCAAGGGTCATCAAGTCCAGCTCTTARGTGAATGACCCATTCAGGGATTGAAGCCACAATCTTGGTGGCACCATGCTCCAACCAATGAAGCAAAGGAGATAGGAGCTGGGAGATGTTGTCTTTTATTCCAATGTCAAATATGTGATCAAGTATTGATAACATTATTTTTTGGAGTCTTATTTGCCACAAACTCCAGTGTACAAGACTTAATTCTTTGGTTACAGCCTTCGGAGAGAAACAAGTAGAAACCAGCTCATTTAAAGGAGAAATCATATTATCTTACAGGTAAAGGTAAACCAGATCTGAACTAGCCTGGACAGCCTTGTAGTCTGTTTACAACAGACAGGTTTGGCACACAGTAGCTGAAATAAATAATGACCAAAAAAAAAAAATGTATCCATGTTGATTTCATTGGGGAAGTAAGGTGAGAAAGTCCCACCATGCCAGAAGGCTGGAGGAAAAGAAACAGGGGATAGGAARTTATTGTGATAGGAATTGGAGGGGTTTAAAATCCATTTTTCAACCCAGTACTGATTTCTGCCTTCATTTACACCAGACTTAGTCAGCTTTAACTCAGACTAGTTTCATTGGAGCTTCTCCATGTTTATGATAACATGTCAGACAGGAGGAAGGATTCTTGTGTGTGAAGGGTAAACCCCTGCTGACACAGTTCCTGCATGTAAATTTGGGGGTTTAAAACACTCACAAAGTATATGAGTGGAACCTCACAATACGTAACAGGTTTAGATTAAGGATTTTAGATATATAAATGGAGTGCTTCCATGAAGCTGGCCAGTTCATGTTATATTACCTCTGTAATAAATGGAAGCAAATGGAATCAACAAATATGGAGGCCAGAAGTCAGATTCTCAAACTTATTTCCAGGTTTAGTGTCAAACATTTCTACTAAGCCCTTTTCCTCTGATAGYGACACAATAGAGAGAAATATCACGAGCTTTCATCTTCCCATCTGAAGGAGTGCAAAACCTCTCTTGGTTGACAGAACTACTCCTCTCCCCTCTGTTTCCACACAACCTAGTCTGTAAAAGGTCTTCAAATACAACTATTCTCTTGCTATGCACAAATCTTTACTGTTGCTTTTCCTTTGCTTAAATTTTTCTTTTTTTAGGAGAAGTGACTAAAAAGGAAGAAAAATCAGGTAGGAAAAAATGTCTTTCATTTGAACTTGTACTCACAGATGCAAGCTTGTGCCTACCACTGTGGATGGGAGGCCTTTCAGTACCGGGCTGAATTCTGCAATTTTGAGCAACTGTATAAAACAAAGGCAATCCTGGAAACAGCCACAACACATCCATTTCACACATTCACTACATTTAATGAAATAAAATTTGCCAAGATCCTAAAGTAAGACTTTTGAATTGGAATGAAGGACATACAAAACTCAAATGATAATTTGCTAACCAAAAAATAGCAAGAAAAAGAGCCAATTTTGCAATTTGATTGAAGAGAAGTAACTTAAAATACTCATCTGATTCTGAGAAATGAGCCCTGTTCCATGGTAAGAGCAAAACAAAAGGGCACAAAMACCAAATCCTGATCCCAAATCAATGGATGAGCAAAATGCACACCATATTTCATCTTATTCTGTTGTGACTCTCCATTACAAAACACAAAAAGCTGAAAAACGAACAAAGAAGACAGAAAGTGAGTTGTACATCAAGAAAATAAAATTTCCTAGTTGCTGGAAGTGACTGCTAGAAAACTGGGAGAATGGGACTGCACACATATAGTATGAGTAGGAAAAAAGCAAACAATAAGCAGATAATGCTTCAGCCTCTTGAAACATATCCATCAGTGCTTCCTGCAAACACCAAACTCTTGCTTTTGGAAAGGCTTTAATTAACTATGCATAGATTATTCCTTCATGCCATCCTTCTCCAATTGATAACAATTAAAAAAATATGATACATATAGAAAATTATATTTGTAGAACTAATTTATAGCTGCCACTATTTCAAAACTATAGTTTCTTAATCCTGAAGAGCATAACTRAGCCAAAGATATCACTGAAAATGTCCAGTTTTTAATTCAAACAAGCAGTACTACAATATCAGTCTGAAAACCAGTTACAATGCATGGGAGAATCAGCCTGTTTATTTACTGTTCTCTCTGATCAGCCTCATAAAGACATGATTTGGGCTGAATTTTAGCCCTGTGCTCTGCCTTTCAGGGTTATCTCCCAAGCTGAGTATAGATGCATYAATATCCCAACCCTTTGCAAACATCCCAAGCTCTTCACAACCTAACTTCAGGCCTGGATGCTGAAGAATGAAAAATGTTACTCTTGAGTGTGAGGGACCCACAGGGTGGGGACAGTGTGATGCGTCTTGAAGTCTTCTCAGTGCTGCTGCCAGGATTGCTAGAGAAACTCTGCAGTCGATTCCTGACAGACTGTGAGCAATTGCTGACATCCTCCTCTCTCAAATCCCCATGGCAGGGCACATAGGGACAGAGTGGATCACAGACATTTCATTTTGTGATGCATCACTTTCAGCAGAGTGGTGAAATGCAATGTTCTACTCGCTGGAAGTGTGTTCCCAAATTTGATACAAAGCCAGCTGAGCACAGGAAGAGATTCTGTGGACCAAGAAATAACAGCAGCTTGTCTTTCCCTGTGCATGGCTGCTATGTGAGGCTATGTGCATGGGAGAGGTACAGATGAAGAAGGATTCTTGCAAAGATAGCTGCAGAGAATCCTCCACTGGGCGTGCCTCATTTCAGTTGCAATGCCCCTGGGGGTGTTATTTTTAAGCAGCTGGCACAGTTGRTGGCCAGGAGGATGGGATAGGAAGCATTGTAACAGAGCTGTGATAGCTGCTGTTACTGAGGTAGCTGACTGGTCGACAGATAGCTCTACAAATAGGACAACATTAAGAAGAGGATGTAAGGAAGTGTTTTATTTTCATTCCATTGCCTTTAACTACTATAAATTCTTCAGGCGATGAGATGTAAGGAGACAAGAGTCTCAGCCTTTCTCTTGACTTATCCTGATTAATGCTCTGCCAGAAGGAAGTAATATACTAATTGTTTGTGATCCAGAAAAGGATAAGTTCCTGACTTTGCATATTTACCAAAACTGAGTTAGATAATGCAGTCTTAAAGGCAGGCTTTGGCACATTTCTCACCAGTGAGACATGCTGAACTGAAGAGGGATGCGTGGCTGTGATTATTGCACCCAGCTTCCAAAAAGGATGCCTCCTTCTTCAAAGCCAGAGCAAAGAGACTGAATCCACTCCACGTGCAGATTCAAGTGTGTGATAAAAACCAAAGGTGCTTTAGTGTGTATCCCATGTCACCAAGTCTTTTTGTGGCAACAGAAAGACTAATTTAAGACTGAATATGTTCAGTGGCTATGCTCTGAAAAAACACAATATATGCTGTTAATCAGTCACACATTATCTGACAGCTTCAGCAATGACAGGCTGCCACATGTGTTGGGGGTTTTGATTAAAGGCTGGGCAATTCTCTGAGAAATGGGAGTTAATCACTTTGGACCAGTTTGCTGCCTTCACTTCAGAGCTGTTTCTGCAGCACGTTTCACTCCATGCTGTTGTTGAACTGCAAAGTGGTTAAGCAGGTTCTTCATCCCTCTAGATCTGGGCCTTGACACTTGCATAAACAATACTGATGGAAAAGCATTGCTCAGACCAGTCTAGGGCATCCCATCCCTCCTTTCTTCCTCTGCAAGGTCCTGAAGATTCTGGTTGAAGAAATTGGCAGTTGCAAAGACCATATTAATATTAAACTTGCTTTAAAAGCCTGGAAGCTCAGTATTTTGGTCCTCTTGAATGCTGGTTTCTCCTATCTTTTGTACCTGCCCACTGAGTCTTGGCCCTGCCCCTTTGAAGTGCCCAGGAAGAAACAAGGATCACAAAAYCTGCTCTCTCTCACTGTGACACATCATACATGTAATTTGCTTTAACTGAACTGGACTGAACTTTCCTACCAGGTAGATACATAAATGCCAATCATGATCTTTGTTGTTTAGTGCAGTTTGACAATATTAAGACTACAGGTTAGGAAAGAAGTGAGCAAGTAATTGAGGGTGGGATTGTAGTGYACTAGGAAAGCTACATGATAATTCATGCGTAGTACTTCATATAACCTTGTCTAGTTTAAATAAAATCAATTTTTTGAGTACCACAATTATTCACATTGATTGTAAAAAACCAAAAACCCTAGTTGAATTGTGTCAGATATTTGCATGAATACATCTCTGTAAGTATGAAAGGA
The DNA here is from genome assembly GCA_014549065.1 of Cardinalis cardinalis. Classification (NCBI taxonomy): domain Eukaryota; kingdom Metazoa; phylum Chordata; class Aves; order Passeriformes; family Cardinalidae; genus Cardinalis; species Cardinalis cardinalis. The sequence continues at coordinate 9,104,976 of JACDOX010000007.1, forward strand.
AATGTTTCTGATGGGCATACTTCTGATTTTATTTCTCATTCTTTTAAAAGAAATATTTGAGCTTGTTCCCTAACAGATACATGTCAGTAARAGCTAAATGAAATAAACTATATAAGCTGCATACTTTAATAAAATTCAGTACATTTCATTTATATTTAATAAATTTAAGTATGGCATAAGATAAAAATTATCTCTATACTTTAATACATATGGACAGACATATATATTTACAAACCWTGCTTAAGTAGTCTTCTCATTTCTTCTTTTTTTCAAAGGCCCCAACAGATTCAAATGACATATGCCAAGAACTCTTTTAAGGTAGTCATATAAGAAAAACTAAGCAGATGGAAATACATGGTCATTGACTATAAGATCAAACTACCCAGTGAGTCTGTTGTGARCACCCAGTCTATTCTGAAATGGGGTTTTATTCTTCCTAATCTGTGTTTTGTGCTTTCTAATGTAAAGTAAATGTACACATTGAGTCATAAAGTTATTGTTTTTGAAAACAGGGTTGGAGAAAAAACCCTACTTCTAAGCTTAGGATCAGGTACTTAAAAATAATTTTTATTTTTCTTTTAGCAACTTCCAAAGTTATAATTGGAATACAATTTGAATTCAGCCACAGTAGTCCCACCTAAAAATAAGATATCAGCTAATTCAACTGAAAGTTTAGGCTCTCACTTTTCACAGTTGACATACTTGCTTCCGTTTTTTTATTTCTTTGAGTATGTAAAACAGTTTTTAAAACAGCAGATGAGCTTTTATGCTGCCAATTTTAGCAAYTTTTCATTCATTACTGCTCATGTTTTAATTATTAGCACAATTCAGATATAGTGATGGCTTTAAAGGCTCTGGGAAAGAAAGTAAAACTAAACAAGTCTTAAATAGTTTAATTATAAAGCAAATAAGTACAGTAAAAATTCACAGAATTTTCACACAAAATCAATTTAACAGTGGACCAATAATATCTGTGACTCTGCTATTATAATTCAAGGGATTGATGATGCAATGCTGACCAAAATTCTTAAAGATTATTTACTCTTTAGACCTTTTCAAGTGCACAAGTGATTCATAGTTAGCCTATTTGTCACAACAAATTTGATTTCCAAAACTGGGAACTCAGTAATTGCCTGCAGTTTTGGTAGGAGTTTTGCTGAGCCCTGCAACACCAACTTCATAGGAGAGTGCAGCCATGGGTAGCCACACTATGGTTTTGATTCTACAGAACAAAAATCCTCATTAAAACATTCTTTGAAATCCTGGCCCAAAATTTTACAAATACAGCTTGATAAGCTGGAGTACAGGAGTTTGGGAATCCCAGGAACATGAACACCCAGAAAATTTACAGAAATCAGCTGGAACCTCATATATTGTTGACTTTTCATTACAGATGTTTTGCTATTTGACAGTTACATACTGTACATAATTAATTTGGTTCTTTTCCCCATAATGTGCATGACCTGACTGTAATTTTCACAAATTGGATCATTTTTCACAATTATTAATCATATCATTTATGTGAGCAAATGTCAGGTTATGGTTTRTCTTCAAATGCAGAGCTGCATCTTCAGCTTTATTGTGTAAACCCATAACCCTGGCCTCTTCTCTGGATACTCTTTATAAATAGGAGCAAAGCAAAAATTATTTCAAAGGCTTTGAAATTTTAAGGGAAAGCAGAGAATGCTTTAAGCAGAAAAAGGCAGTAGACACAGGAAAATTAGGACAGCTTGTGCTTTTCCTATTATTATTTCCAAAACTTTCCTTTTTCAAAGGATTATGTTTGATTACACTCATAGGCAGAAGATTAACRGATAGTTTGTGGGGTTTTTTAACACATCAAAGTCAACAGAATTACAGGATTTTWAACATTTCAAAAATCTTGGGTTTCTTTGCAGTAACTAAAGTGTCTCATCYTAAGCCAAAGGAAGTATGTGGTTTATTGACTCATCTTAGATTCTTACTTTTAAAATTTCAGCTTTCTCATTGTGCCCCACAGAGAATTTATTCCTGCATAATGAGAAGAGCAGGGAAACCACCTGCAGACAAGTGAAAATATAAGCTGTTTCTCCTAATCAACTTCAACTGACTCTACAGCYAGTGGAAAGAGATGCTTCCTATGACAGGTCCTCTGGTCTCCAGTATCCATGATGGTTTAGAGGAATCCCAAATTCTTGCTGTGAGTTTAGGAAAGTACTTTCCAGGACCTTCGTATTCACTGGCTGTTGCTTCATTCTAACATTCTTGTCTGGTTCAATACAGATCTGTTTATTCAAACTCTTTTTAACAACACTCTGAAGGAAGTCCCAGGAGCTGAGCTGTACAGGAGACCTCAGCAGAACTGCTGCCACTGAAGCTTTGTCTGTGCCAAGGGCTTGTGCCTTCACTCTCCCAGTCTCAGTCCCTTTACTACCCACAGCAGGGGATTGCTGCAGCAGATCTTGACTCCCTCCTTGCYTGTTCAGTTTTCCTTCAAGGGCAGAATAGGGTGGACAGAAGAAAGAGGGATTTGTCTTAGCATTCAGGTGTGGTGCCCTGACATGGGCACCAGGACACAGCCCCTGTGGGTAACTCAGCCTGGCTGGAGCTTCCTCCCAGCTGTTCCAGCAGCACTCTCAAACATCTCTTAATCCAAACACAGAGCTCTCAGCACTGGTTCAGACAAAATACCYAAGTATGAAATAATCTGGACACATGGTGGCCATTTTTCTGTCTCTCCCTGAACAACACTCTCTGTCGAGCTGGTTTGTGTCTTTTGATCTGGACTTTCCCCAAAGCAATAGTTAAGAGGGAGCAGCATTAATCTTCACAAGTAAAGCCAGGAGGTAAATACCTCTCACACCCGTTGAAATAAGGGAGACATTGCTAGCATACCTCTCCACCCTGCAAGGCTGCTATCAGCATCCTGCAATCCTGACAGGCGTGCTGCTACTTCTTCCCTTTCCTGCTAGCCTGCAACTGGGGTGGCTGCTCAGGCTGTGTGATAGAGCCCTTGCTTTGATACCTCACTAAAGGTTTTAAAGTGGAACATGCCACAGAATTAGGAAGGGTGAATTGGCTTCCTTTCATGAATCATAATCTTCTCTTTCTTCTTCTCCCTCCTTTCCCGTGCCCCTTATCACTCATCCTAGTTCTGGACTGGCACTGTTCCCACTAGGTATGCAGCTGTTCTTTCTTCTGTCAGTTTCTCACTGTTACTGTTCTACCTCCTCTCATATYCAGAGAAACTTCCCTGCCTGAACCTCATTTGCAGCTTCTCTTATTTCCCCCCAGACTCCATTCACTCATAACAGTGGTAGCTGTAAATAGCTCCTCAAGGCTGAGTGACTTCCTAAGAAAGTAATTTCCTTTAAATGGCCCTACAGTAAAGAAGAAGAAAAAAAAAATAAATCCATGTTTTTACTGTTCACTACCTGAGGAAGAGGGGTATTTTGAACCTGACATGAGGACAGATGAAGGCAAGCAGTGATAAGTAGAAAAAGCTGATACCAGCTCCTGACTGGCCATGCTCCCTTGTGACAGCTTCATGCCTCCTACTCCTCCAGGGTGTGAACAGCTGCCAACTGCTGCTTATTGTCCACAGGCTGCATTTGTTCTGCACAGATCTGTGCACTGAGGCTTTGGGAGATTGGCTAGAGCTTGTTGGGGGCATCTCTGAATGTGAGGAGACAACTTCATTTATTCCTGGGATCTAGACTTGGCCCTTAAGCAAATTGTCCTGGTGTGTTGACTGCCTTGTAACTCTTTGTTGAAATGTACGGTTTCTTTGTGAGGTCAGTTCAAAAGGAACAGAAGTTAGCTGAATGCTGGACAGTAATGAGCAAAAGCTGAGAGCAAAAGGCTGCACCRGGACCAAGTCAGGTTTAGTACCAGGGATTTTTACTTTGCAAGCAGAAAGCTGTAGGAACCCCAGAGCAGACACAGTGACACGATGGCTCCTATGACAGGTCACGGAACAATGCAGAGACTTGCAAAGCTGGCAGAAATATTTGCTGTCAAGAGAAGCCTGAAATTACAGCTCATTGGCCACTAAGGAGAACAGCTCTATCAGGTCCTCAGGAAAAGGGTCCCTGCTGTGATGGATCTGCCCTGACCACTTCTCTAATTGCTTCTGGTGCTCTGCTTAAACAGCAGTGCTGTCATTTGGAATGGCTGATAGAAGGAAGACCTCAAGTTCAAATGTAGCCAAGGGTTTTGCATAAAACAAGGGATGAGCCAACCGCCATCCTTCAGGTGTAACAGAAGGAGCAACCAAACCTTTGCTAGGCAGTGGAAGGGCAAGGAGCAGGGACCACACTGCCCCAGCCTCTTCTCCCACCTTTGCAGGGGGATAGAAGTTTATTCCTCTAACTCAGCTGTCTCTGTGGGTCAAAATACAGAGGCCAAGGGTGCTCTGGCATCAGCTAATTTAGTCCACCMAAACAGTGGAAAGGTAACCCTTGGGAAAAAAACAGATTTTTTTTTTCYCTTTTAGTGAGCTGATGTGTATCAGCACAGGAACCAAAAAGAGCAGACACTGGAAAATGAGATGGGGGAGGAAGAACAGGGGAAAGAGGATAGGAAGCCAGGATAGGGTATGCCAGATTTCCTCCTTTTGTCTGCAGTAGGACATTGTGGGCCCAACTGCCTGTTAAACTAAAGCCTTGAGGTGAAGTTACACACCCATTTCAAGCTGAAAGAATTATTCACTGACACAAGAAGGGAGTCTCCCTTTATCTCCCSAACATCTTTGTGAGGTCCTGCTACATAGTTGTTTGTAACCCTTCTCCTCCTTTCCTTCAGGTTTTTTTGTGGAAGACATATTTTCAGAAATCAGATCAGAATGAATTAAGTAATAGAGGCTTTCAGAAAAGGGTCTTGTGGTTGTGGTAAYCTTGTGCAATTTGGGTTATTAATGACTTAATAATTTTGCCCTGCTTGCTTTGCTATGAACTGACACACTGACAGAAGTTCATAGAATCATAAAAGATGACCAATAGGGGAATGTGTAGGGGACTTAGCAGGACTTTCAAAAGAAGATATACTGGTTTTGTAATTTAAATAGAGGCAAAGACCTCTTGTATCATCACCTGCCAGTGATGATACAAGACAGGAAYCATAGAGACATCATCAAGATCCTTAGGATATCTCTTGTTTGTCTATAAACCTGGATCTCTTTTTTGCAATTTGGGTATTTGTCTGCATTTCACTGCTTTGTAAAGGTCTTTATGGTCTTAGTCTGAAAAGTAATGAAGCATCAGAAACACCTGTTCTTATTCTATAAAATGCAGTCCATGGCTGTGTTCTTGTTCCTGGTACTGGGCCAGGCTCCCTGATGCTGCTGAGTTCCCAGGACAGTGAGGGAGCTGGTTATGGTTTCCTGGTTATCTGAGTCAGCTGCTGCAATGTATATACACCAGATGACAATCATCCCACAAGGGACTGTTCCCCAAGCTAAGAATAGCTGGAGAAGTGAAAAGAGGGAACTATAAGGGAGGAAAGCTGTCCCAGTGTCTGCACTGAATGGACCAGGTTGCAGCTTGTACAGCTTTATCATAATTAATAACAAAAGTGATAGGGACGAGGGGCCTGTAATCTTGGCAGCCCTTCAGCATCTGATCAGCTTCATTTGATATCTTCAAGTAACTCAGATCTAAAGCACTAGAGCAATCAGGCTCCTGTCAGAGGTGGAAGAGGGTGTTTCTGAGTCTGATCAGAATAAAAAGTTTGTCTCCTTGGAATAATGTCAAGTAAACCCACCAACTTTCGAATATGAAGAACCCACATCACCCTCAGGAATGGGCTCACAAAACTCATAACACTCATAACACTCATTTGGGCTCATATGGGCTCATATGGGCTCATAACACTCCTTTTCACTAAAGACGAGTTGTTTTCTACGAAAGGCACAGGAGAGAAGCCTGAATAAAGACTTTGGTGAATGAGAAAAACAGGTGAAATATCTTTTGAGATATGGAAATCCTTAGCTCTGAGTATAAATTGCACATCGAGACCCTTGGAATAACCTCTTATTTCCAGAGACACTGGGGACAGAGTTCAGGACTTTTGCAAACACAGGAGCTTTCCTGCTTACAACTCTCACCAGCACAGGAGATGCCTCCTCCTTTCCCAGATGAACAGCACAATGCTCTGCCAGCACAGACCACCCCATGGCACTGGATGGTAGATACCTGCTCCTCCTGCCACCACACCTTGTGCTTTTTCTGTTTCAGCTGCCGGAGTACCTGCTAAAAAGTTTTAAAAACCTGAAGCAAATATGTATTTACATCCAAGAAGCTGTTTGATAAGTATCCCTTGTTTTTTCTTGATATCTTTTCCTGTGTAATTTTCTCAGTAGAGCAACGTGCACCATATTCAACATTTTGAATCATACCTGTAAATAATTCTTTGCCCTGTATACTTTAGATAGTATGAATGCTATGCTTAGTTGCCAGTGACAATTGTCACTGGAGTATCTGGGCAAGACAAAACTTGCCCAGTCTGATTTTCCATTTACTAAAATAGGTTTGCATGGCCAAAGTCTGCTTTGAGCTCCATTTTCATTGTGTAATCATTGTGTGACACATAAAAACTAATTTTCTTCTTTATCATTCTCAAGTTACTGGATGACACCCAAACACTTAACAGGAGTATGGCAAGGCCATCTCTCCCACTCTTCATTCCAAGGTAACAAAGCCAGTTATTTTCATACTGAGGTGCAGTTGAAGTACGGCTACAGGAGGCTTTGTAATCCACAACCACCTTGAATTTATTTCTACACCAGTAGTATTAGCTATAGAATAATTTTACCTATGGCTATATATGTTCTAACCTGTCCAAAGTTGCAATGTCTGTACTGCCTTTTTGCAGGACATTTTTATTGAATTGCTTGTGAAACATGTGATGTGGCTCTTTACTACTTGCTGAACAAAATAAGCATTTCATAACACTAATTTTCACTAAAGAGGAGTTGTTTTCTACAAAAGGCACAGGAAAGAAGCCTGAATAAAGACTTTGGTGAATGAGAAAAACAGATTAAATATCTTTTGAATTATGGAAATCCTTAGCTCTGAGTATAAATTCAGGTCTTAGTATAAATTTTTAAGTGTTTAGAGGCTTGAGGAGTTATGGCTTGGGCTATGTTGCCAGTGATCCCAGAGACCTAGACTGGCCTTCTTGCAGTAGGTCAAAATATGTCCTTTGTGTGCATTTGAAGTTGGAAACCTCTTTTTCTTTTGAAAAGACTCATTTCTATCCAAAAGCAGTAGTAATAGATAATCTAGGTTTCACTTTTATGGCAGCATTATGATTCATATCCCTGTATATCTACTCTATATGTATGTTTTGTTAAATATCCTCAGTAATTTAGGCATGAAACAATGCACTTTCTGTTCCTTAGCAGTGATACTGAGTATTTTTCAATCTATTCTGATTTGATAGCAGCACGCTCTTGTTTTCCTCCTGCTTGCAATCAGCTGGACTATTCAATTTGTACCCACTTGAAAAAGTTAATATTTGTGCCTAATATGATCACTGTACTATCATATAGAAATAGACTGTCACAGTCATTCCTCAGGAAAGCATGAAGGCTGAGGGGAACATCTGCCAACATATTTCTCCTTCTGAAAGTAGAATTCTTTATTACTCACTGGAATTTACTCATGAGATCAGTGATACACATGAATTAAAATCCTTGGCACGTGTGCTTATGATAATTTTTATTGAACTTCACTCATAATTCAGACATCCCTGTTCTTTTCAACAGTGCATTATATTTTCTTTTCCATTTTCTTTTTATGATTTCGTTTACTTTTCACAGGTTTCCAGATTTGTCATGTTCCATGTGGAAAGTAAATATCAGGATTTCTTTATCCTGTCTTGGAATTGCTCAGGTGACTCATTAAGATGGGAGCACACTCATTTTCTGAAAGGGGGGAAGACCACATTCTAGTTTGGATGTTTCCAGCGTGAAAATCTCAAAGTGCCATTAACAGTGCTTCCGAGCTCAAAAGAAAGAACTATTAACAAAATTTTGACATTTTTGTGTTTCCTTTTGACAATTTCCTATTTAATTGATCATTAAGGGGGAGATCACACTTGTGCTCTGTCCTTGTCCCTCACAGACACAGATCTCTTCACAGCACCAGCTCCCCACAAGACACACACACACACACACACACACACAATCTCTTCAAGGCTCCTTGATCCCTACAAACCCCCACACTGTATGAACCATCAGTCCTGGGAAAGAAGGAATTGCCTTGCCCTCCATGTGGCAGCTGTTGCATTTGGGAGGGAACAGATGGACCTGGCAAAGTCCAGTTGGGTGCTCCATCTACTTCTGTGGGTCAAGGTGGATGCTGTGCTGCAGGGAACCAACAGTAAAGTCTTAAACAAACACTGGAGCACGGGCTGGAGSCCTGGCATGGCCCAGTGTCAGACAAGGAGCCTGTGCTGTGGCTTGCAGGGTGCTTCTGTTGGCAGTGACCGTGTAAACCCTCAAGGATAAAGGAGGGAAGGTGATCTCTTTCCTACACCTGGTTGTGGGTTTTCAGCATGAGTCAGACACCGGACCAAAAAATTAGATTTTTCTTTTTCTCTAGGTTACAATCCTACCTTTCTAGAGAAGGTTATAGTCTTCAGTCCATTTTCTATCCAGGCTGTAGCTTTCCCAACATTCTCCTTGAGGAGAGGTAAAATTGTTACTGTTTTACCCATCTAAAGGAAAACCTCAAGGATTAATGGCACAAAATGAGCTTTCTAGCACTTTTCATTTGCATCACAGTATATTCATGATTTAAAGTTCACAGACACATAGAGAGCTGTGACAAGTGTCATGTCTGAGCGTGGCTCTGGTGCCACTGTCAGCCAAGCTAGTTTGCAGTGGTAAGGATATGGCCCTGTGTTTTGCATACATTTGTGTTATTTTTCACATGGAAGCTTCCTTATATAAATATTTGCAGGTTCACACAAAATGCCCAGAAAATTCATACACAGAAGCCAGCATGCACACATCCATATGGGTAAATTTCCCAAATAACTAAAATCCCCTGCTCCTTTCAGAAAATCATCACTACACAGGAACGGTATTTTCTGCACACTCAGTGATTATAAAATATCAGGTTAATGTGCTGTGCGCTTTATCTATTACTGTGGATTTGACAAATATGTGATTTTCACCATTTTTGTTAAAACAGCACAAACCGGGTTTTTTTTAAGTCTGCATTTCTTACATTTGGAAGTAAACATCCCTTAAAAACAATAATCTTCTGCAATAACCTTATACCATATCTTCTTACTCCTCAGTGGGATGAATTGTTCATGCAGCTGGCAGCATTTAGCTCTATGTTTGCATTCCCAGTGATGTGGCCAGGTTTCATAATGCTGTGAATACCAAAGCATAAAACCGCTTTTCAAAAGCAAATTCATAAATGCACTCATGCATACCTTTTTGAGTTATGAGGTGGCTGCAGATTTGGCAGTGCTGACTTGATGCAGTTTTGACAGGTTAGGTTAAAGGATTAAGTCTAGTCTGTCTTCACTTTGCCCTGGCTCTGACACACTCTAAAAAAAGTTGTAGGCTGGCTCTGTGCCGAGTATGACCTCTACATCTCCTCGGAGTGACAACACTTCCCTTTAAGGCTCTCCAAAGGTCAAGGCAGATAACTTGTTGAGTCTTCCAGATACTTTCTTATCTGTGGCTCTTCCTCCTAACCTCACACAGTGGAAGAAATATGCAAAACCTTGGAGGAAAACAAATCAGGCTTCCTGAGGAATAACCAGCACTAGATCAAATATTTCTATCAACCCTTTCTTTATTATACAACCCTTTTTTACAACAAACATCTGAGATCACAGGTCACTAAAATCAGATACATGTTCCGTAAAAAGAGATCTCAGTGCCCATCTTCTTTTTGCCCTGGCTAATTTGCAATTGAAAGCAACTTTCAAGCACTTAAAAAGAGTGAGCTGGGGAAATAATGATATGATGACAGAAGAGTACACTCCTGCAAAAAAAGCCTGTGGTATTTGTTTAACAACTGTTCACCTTTGAGAAAAAAATAATGTGAACAAATACAGATGATAAGCTCAGCCCTTTATTCTGGCATTATGCCAAAGACTTTTACAGAGAAGTGTTGGTGTATGCAAGATTCATTGAGGTTAATAGATTTTAAAAACCAGGATACCATCTGGTTTTCTCTATGATCTATCAATTTAATTTCATCTAGTATTGTGTTGTGTTTAAAGACTTGTGTCTGACTGCAAACATCACTTAGGAAGGAGAATAAAACCTCAACATTCAGTTTTGATGTACAAGTTTAAATTAAAAAAATAAATAATCTTTCTATACACAGTGTTATCACTTTATATTCTGATTACTGGAATGAGTATTTTTGTCTTCTGAAGTGCCTTACTGAAAGGAAATACTTCTGGTGGTTAGAGAACTGTATACAGGGCACAAACATCTATTGAGTATGATTCTTCTAAGAGAAGCTAAAAACATTAAACTTCCTGTAGGTTTGGTTGCAAAGTGGAATTTTCTATCTGTAAAATAATTCCTATAGCACTAGTGCTCCTTGTCTAAGCACTCTGCAAGATTTTTAAATCTTTTTTGAAGAATGAATATCAGACTGCATTTTGGCAATGGTGTCGGTAACTTTGTGGACAGACAGAACGCAGCTCTCTTCCCCTGTTCCATGATTTTTTAGTTGTAAATCCACAGACTTACACTAATTCCCTTGGCTATAGCACCAGATGAGAAAATATTTCCACTGAAAAAGTATTATTACCTTGTTGGAACTGGTCGACCGCGAACTGCAAAAAGATCACATAGAACCCTCTGTCAGCCCATAGAACACCCCAGTGTTTGTAATCCCAAAAAAGTCTAGAAAAAGTTATCGTCTCATCCACAACCTGAGAGAAGTGAACAAGTTGATCCAGCCCATAAGTCCAGTTCAGACACTGCTGCCTGCGAACTCAGCCATTCCTAAAAGACAGCCGTGCGCAGTGCTAGACATCAAAGACTGTTTCTTCTCAATACCCCTGCACCCTGAAGACAAAAAACAGTTTGCCTTTTCTGTTGTGTTCCCAAACAACAAGCAGCCCAACCTGCGTTTCCAATAGAAAGTCCTTCCGCAAAGACTTGTCAATTCCCCTGCCATCTGCCAAATCACCGTAAACAAAGCGCTAATGCCAGTCCGACACTCCTACCCCACCGCGACCATCATCCAATACATAAACAACATCCTAGTTGCAACACCATCGATGAGCCAACTAAATCACCTAGTGTCTACAATCACAAAAACCCTCCAAGCCAACAGCTTCAAGATCGCAAGTGCAAAGATCAAGAAAAAGCCCTGCGTAACTTTCCTAAAAGTAAGAATCACAAACTCCTACGTGACTCCTCCCAAAGTAAAAGTCCACCGAAACATTAAAACACTCCATGATGCACAAAGCCTAGTAAAATCCCTGCAGTAAATTCATAACATAGCCCTGATCCCTCCCGAAATCATAAACCCATTATATAACCTCCTAAAAAAGCAGCATTACCTTGCCAGGCACAGTGCTTCTCAAAGTATTCTCTCCTTAATGCTAAATCTTCAATTTTTTTTTCCTGTATCAGGGTCTTACATTTGTCTATATTAAACATGTATTTTTTCCCCAGTTTATTAAACAATGAAGAGGATCATGTACAGACAATCCAGCTTCATTAATTTTTTCCACAGGTTCTGTTTTTGTGGCACCTGCAAACCTTATCAAGCCTACCCTTTTATACTTCTTATATGCTTTTTTCAATGATTTGTGGCTTCACTAGAGCAAGAACTGGTCTGTGCGAGACCTCAGCAGAAGCATACTTGATTATGATACTTTGGTAATTACTCTGTTGGATATTTATCATTCACATATCACATATCATATCATCTCATGATAGTGAGAAATTTGCATGGTAATATGTGAAAAACTGTATTCAGCCTGAACAGAATAATAAAGGAACCTTTAATCAGCTCATCGTCTCTTAAGAAAGGAAATGAGGCTGGCAAAAACTGCTTTATGTTAAAAAAAATTAAGTCAGCTGAAAGGAATTGTAATCTCATCCTTTATTTTTCATATCAGTTATCCTATTATTTTGATAAACTCCATGTCATCTTTACAGGTTTATTGTAATGATCATTTTAAAGTACAAATTTACCTGCCATCCTTTAGAATTTCCCTGCCATTCTGAAATTTTAAAATGTTACCAGAAACAACCTTCGAAATTATTTGAAAACATTTGGATTTAAATGACAAATATTCCTTTGTAAAAGGCCCTTGCGATGGATGTTCAATTTATTTCTGAAGCTCATTTATTTCTAACAGTGCCAATGACTTTGTGACCAGGGGTTTTTTCCATTACAGAGCACCTGAAGTAAGAACTTATAAACCCAACTTAGAACATAGCTATAAGCCCAGCTAATGACATATGGAATCCCTCATAATTTTTGTTTGAATTTCATCCCCATATGGAATCCCCACAATTTTTTGTTTGAATTTCAAATACATGACTTCAGACTCAGTTTGGGGCTGGGTTTTTGTCCGTCTACAGAAGAAGTGCAAGGAGAGGGGGAAGGAGTAAATACCATGAGGTTCACCATCTGAGGTTTTGGTTGCTTTGTTTATTTCTATAAGTATTGCCAAACACAGTGGTTGCTTCATGGGCTGAAGGAATGAGAGGATAAGAAGGTGTCAGCCAGGGAAGGGGCTGGGAAAAGAATGCCCATCTTCCTGCTGTGCAGGGACACGGGTGTGCCCTGCTCCCAGCAAGTGTGAGCTCCATGTTGCCACAACGTGCTCCACAGCAAGGGGTGCAACCCAAAAAAGCACAACACCTGCATGTTAAAATGCAAAGAAGGTAGATTTAAATTCAATATGAGGAAGAAATTCTCTGTGACCCTGGCACAAGTTGCTCAGAGAAGCGGTGGATACTCCATCCCTAGAAGTGTGTACTTTACTGAACATGTAAGAAATACAGCAATGTATGCAGACTGTCCTCCCAGTGGACAGCTCTTTCTTCCTTGAGTACATCTTGGAGTCATTACCAGCAGGTACATTGATGTTTAGCCAAGTACTGAGGCTCAATACCATATATTCTGCTTGTCAGTCTACACCCAAGAAGATTCAGAGCATGAGATTTAAATTTTCTTTCTAAAGAGCTTACACATCCTTAAATCTAATTATCATATGAACCCGAAAAACAGTTCGATGAACTTAAGTACCCATCGATTATGATTCAAGAGTAGCTTTAAGCAGGTTAATTTCTACATGGAGTTATTATCCAGCATGGATTGCTGAGAGTAAAGAGGACAATGGTTCAACAAGGAATAAAAATGAATTTCATGTTTTAACATTAGAAAGAGTAAATAAGATCATGTATTAATTAAATAAAAGACTAAACAGGACAAACCTTTGGAGCAACAGACATAACATTTAAGAATAAAATCAACATGGCAGGGTAAAGGTCGGAGAAGATCAAGTAAGACGCTAATAGTTGTGCTTTTTCCATTTTCTTATCGATCAATATTATGTTTTTCCCAGTGAAAATGCAACAGCAGAGTTATTGCTGACCTTTTTCTCACCCTTCCATTGTGTATAAAATCACAGCAAAATAACAAACAACTTCATAAGCTGCAGAATTTTTTGAGTCAAAAAGCCTATGTCCAAAAAATAATTGTTTAAATGATGCACAGTAAAAAATGCTCTTTCCATGGGAAGAAGTAATCTACCTCTCTCCTAATTACACATGTGAAAAACTTTGTGCCAGCTTAAAAGTCAATAGGTAAATATTTTTGGGGGAAAATTCAGCTATACACTTTGCCAGCACTTTAAATAATTGACAGGTCAAATACACTTTCAGCAACAATAATAGGAATTAAGTATATATTTCAATAGGAACTAAGGACCTATACATTTCACTTATTATAATATGGGATTTTTCCTGATGCTTAATTCCTCCTTCTCACTTTAATGGAGCATGGAACAAAATTCTGTTTATTAACAATGATTACTTATATTGCCCTTTAAAAACTAAGAATAAGCTTTTGTAAGAACTTTACATTACTTACTAATAAGGACATGGATGGCCGCAGTGAGCAATTCAATCAGAAAATTGTATGTTCTGTTCCAGCAAAATGACACTTTCCATTTTCTGCCTCTGCCACTGCCACCAGGAAGAATGACACAGAAACTGAGGCAAAGAATAAGAGAATTTTTTTAAAAATGGAAAGAAATAATTTACAGTGATTTCTGCTAATTCAGAATGATGCAGTGAGTGCTTTATCCCATTTATTATTTTATTTTGATTAGGAACAGAATAAAAGTTTATGTATGTAAAGCTGAACTGATTCATCATTGGGAGTGTCAGAAAAACACAGAGATATTATGACATACCATAACCACAAAGTTTCTTTCAAGTGAAAGAAGAAATGCTTATATTTTTCTACTGTAAATTGTATTTGCAGATTCTGTAGATATAATAAAAAATAGCTACCTCATTTATTGAAAAATATTCACAATTCTCCTTTCAAAAATAGATACTGAATACAGGATCAGATGATAAGGACTGCCTAGTAAAACGTTATTCTCATTCCCAGTGTGCAGGTAATGAAGATATAATTACTTTACATAAAAATTAGATAATCACAGGATTATCTACACACAAATGTAGCTTGATAAACCACACAGTCTGGTGCTCAATGATACAGTAAGGATATGTTTTGTTGCAGAAGATTATGCACTCACTAGATGTCCCTTTATGTGACATACAGGGTGTGGTGACTTCTGTAGACAAAGGAAGCCTTTTTGTCTTCATAAAAGTTATAGCTACTTCCCTAATTAAAAGCCACCAAAGAATAGAAACAAGGTAATTTAAGAATCCATTAAAATCTCAATATTACATGTTAGATTTCAAAATCTGAACAGAGGCTACAACACAGTGAAGATGTATCATATACACATAAAAATGCTTTGTGGGAGATTGGAAACCTTGACAGCTATCACAGCTTTCTCTTGAACCGTGATATAGTTGAAATTTACTCTGAAGCCATGACCTATAAAGATATGAGATTATTGGGGAATTTCTGCCTTTGTTTAGACAAGCAGGTTGCAGCCAAACTTGTTCTTATGAAGGTACTTGAAAATGAAGCCTCAGAGTATTCTATGAGTATTTTCAAAACACAGATGGCAAGTGCAGAGAGTCCAGATGCATTATTTATTACCAAGTCTCATAATTCATTTAATGATGTAATTGTTTTACAAGCCTGGGTCGTCATTTGTGAATATCTGAGTGTAGTGACATAGAAATTAACCTAATAAAATGCCAGTATCGTGCTTTACTGTGCCACAGCAATTACTGTAGGCAGTACACAGCTCTGCCTTGCTCTCTTCCTCTTTGTTATCCTTGCCTTCCACACTAAACTGAGACTAATGCTCCTTGAAGTTACAGAGAACACCATCCAACGAGAGAAGATGTGTTCTTTTCTAGCTATTAGCCCAGTCATTACAACATTTCCTC
The DNA here is from genome assembly GCA_014549065.1 of Cardinalis cardinalis. Taxonomy (NCBI): domain Eukaryota; kingdom Metazoa; phylum Chordata; class Aves; order Passeriformes; family Cardinalidae; genus Cardinalis; species Cardinalis cardinalis. Next base: position 9,120,502 of record JACDOX010000007.1, read on the forward strand.
AAAACACTGGACACCCACTGGAAATGCTCAAACTCTTGAACTCCAGACAGGTTCTAGCAAGAGCTGTGCAGAAAAGAAGAAATCTGAGTACATTAAAACACTGTGATGGAGACATGGGAAAATGCAGAACCTTCCACACTACTTTTCTGCTATTTCTTGCTGTACAGTTACAGCTTCAACTGACCTTCCCATATCTTTAACATTGCTCCTACCCCACAACAAGTAAAAGCTGAATTGAAAATCATGTCACAGTTTTCTATCTGGTGAGACACTGGCTTTGAGCAGGATATTACTGTAGGATATTAGTGTTAGGATTATCAAATTCCCAAGGTGACCTTCTCCCTTCTCAGAAAGGCTGCAGTTTAGGGACACTCCTCCCAGGGTGCCATGGCTTTGGAACAAGCACACATGACTTTCTACTGGTCAAGACACATAAAAAGGCATTTCCATAGTAAGGAACTACTACTGAAGAAGAGGATCCTTGGATGCCATAATACTGCATGGCTTGCAGCTCACTCTGCTTCTTTTCTCTTGTCTCTTCTCACGTCTTTTGGAGGGGTTTTAACTTTCATTCTCTTTCTTCTTCCTTCCCAATTTCCTCATGCAGGTCTCCTCTCTGTTCCTGTATTCTTCTCATTCTGCTTGGTTGTCTCTCAAGCTGTCATTGTTTTCATCCATTCCCCACCTTTTTCCCTCAGCTTGCCTTAATTTTATCATGAATGTGGTGATGCACAGCTAACTTTAGATGTATCTCCAACTTGTCACACATATTTCTTTATTCAAATTGCTTGATATCTCCCATAATTTTCTGTGGGACTTGGACTCCAGAAGGTCTCTTTGGCAGTGGCTGAATTTTCCTGCATGTTTAGGTGACACTGCAAATGTTGACTGCCTGGCTAAAGAGGGAGTGGAGCTCCTTTTTTTTTTTGCCTGGAAAGAATCTTGGAAAGACAACTGTATTTGAGGCCTGCACGAAAGCAGCAGAACAGACAGTACATGAGAGAAAATGTTTCTCTAAGTGGAAGAAAAACACGAGTGAGGGAAAGCTATGTCACAAGATATTTGAGAAACAGAACCTCAATAACAGTAGCAAAGACCAAGGATTGTCTGCTCCTGTATTTTTCAAAGATGTGACAGTTGGACCAGGAGTCTTGACAGGACATGGGCAGTGATCAAGGAATTGACCTGCAGTGACAGGACAGTGCAAGGCAGAGCATCACTAAGCCTGTGAAGCTTAGAGAGATATGAGTTGGCCCAGCTGGGAGAGGACAGCTTACTTTCAATGCTAATTTTCCACCCTGCAGATTAATTAGATTTGTGAATACAGTCGAAGGGGATATGAGGATTGTGTTGTTAAGAAAGTCTTGGCCCCAACCAAACTATTAATTTCTTTAGTGGTCCTATATTAGCTTTTCACATTTGCTCTTCTGTTTTGCTGGTTTTTGTTATTTTTGTGTAATTTTATACGTATGAGGGGTTTTTTTCCAATAGATATGTGATTTTATATTTTCATGAGACTCCCACTACTTAACAGAGAAATGCCTGCCTATGAAGATCAGTAAGAAACTCAAATTCCTCAGATTCTGAAGAGAATAGGGCTTTACTGTGACTCAAATATTTTATTTTGAAAAGGATCTCTTAAAGTAATTGAGAACTCCAGCTCTTTTTACTGCTGGTGGTTTCTGTCAGAAGGTTTGCAAGAGGCATGTTACAAAATGTGTCCTGTATTTAAACCCTAAGAATAAAGAATAACACCTTCTATCTGGGGGAGGGAGGAAGGGAAAAAAATTAAAAAAAGAAAAAGCATCTTCCAAGAGCAGAAAATGCAACGTGGCTGTCTGGGCAAGAAATCTAGCACAGTTGCTGTGAGCCCATCAATCAGTGGCTGAGATGAACCCATTTGTAAAAGTTAATAGAGCAAAGTATAATGAAAGACAAATTGGTGTTATTAGTCTAAAGTTTATGGTTCAATTAAACTAATAATATGCAGTAAAGCAAAAAGAATAATTAGAAACTATGATAAATATACATGGGATTGTAAAAATATGACAAAGCTTTACATATTTTGTTCTTTTTGAATACAGTATCTTTTTGATAACTTTATACACAGTTGCCCTAGGGCATACAAGGAAACTGCAACAGTAAGATTTAAAACAGATAATTACTTGAAGCCAAATAGTATTAAATATGCAACATAAAATTTACAGCGGAAATTATCCTGAGAGCTGAACCAATTTGAGATTTTAAAAAATAAAAGGACAATTTAAATTGGTTTCATGATATTACTTGTTTATCAGCTTTATAAATAGATAAACTATAAATATTTTATTGCTAAGCATTATTATTCTSTTCTCTGAACCCTCTAATATTTACAAAATACATACAATGAGCTGCTCTATCTACCATGAACCRAGCCTTCTATGTCCTCTGTACTTCTCTTTGTGGGAATACCTAAAGGAAAAAGATCCTTCGTCAAGCACTCGGCACTGTCCTTCCCCTCCTTGCAGGGAAGGGAAGACCAGGAGAACTCAAACCATCTTTTCCCCAGAAAGAAAGGAAGACCAGGAAGACCAGGAAAACTCAAACCATCTTTTCCCCAGAAAACCAATCAGAGTTAGGAAGCCAGGGCAGGAGATTGGCTTCCTGCTTTAAGTGGCTGCTCCCCTAGCAGCTGTCAGAAGCATCCAGAGAACTGGTAGGATCTCACCAAGCCTTTTATCTCTGCCAGGCTGTCCAGCACAAGCCTGTTCCCCACAGCACCCAGATAACCTGGGGGTGCAAGGCTCTGTTCTGCAGAGCGATGATCTCCTTGCTCAGGTGAACAATTGTGACTTACACTCACCTGCCTCCAGCAGCAGGGCAGRTTGGGTGCTACAGTCACAAGCACAGCCCCTCCAGGCATGGCTGGAACCAGCAGGAGCAGCTGAAGGTGTGACTTAGATTGAGAGGGTGAGACTGTATAARTATCAGCCCAATCCATGTTACACGCAGCCTCTCAGATTCAAACTTCCCATACAATTTTAAAATATTTTTATTTTTCAAAAATAAAATTTGAAGTTTAAATTTAAAATTTAAATTTGAGTTTATTGGGATGCCAGCCAGTTATTTTGGTCACTGAAAGATGGATGGGGAGTTTGCATGAGGAGAATATCAAAGGCAAATCCTACAAAAGTAATCCCAGTTTAAAAAACTCCTACATTTAATCTATACCTGACTCAACCTGCAGATGGTGAAACAGCATTTCCAGTACAACACTGGAAAATRCCTGCAGGAGGACAGTGGAAAAAAGACAGTAAATGTTTCAGGTTCATAAGAGGACAGAGATCAGTTTTGAAATGTGGTGTGAATGCTCCTGGGAGATTTTGTTAAGCAGACAAAGAAAATAAATAGAATTTTAGTACAGTAAAGTAATTACATMAATTAAAAAAGCCTCCAAAACCCAAGAATAAACCATTTACTCAAAATTTTATGAAAAAACCCAAGCAAGCCCAAACATGTTTAACAAAATATTTTGATATCTTTTATAGGCTTTGAAAGGACTGTCATATCATATTCTCAGAGAAGCTAAATTTCATATATCCTTAATCAATCAAATACCTTTTCTCAAGCCCCAGGGCTGTGACATTTCAGTCAATCAAAGGCAGAGGACAGCAGARACCAAGACACTTCCAGGATTAGATGTATACGCAGCAAAAGCTCTGTTACCCTCACAGCAAGGAAATAGTATTGTATTTCAAGAAATGCCATCTAGCTTCAGTAGGATCTCTGGATGTTTGTGTCAACAACATTGTAATCCCCTACTGTCAGACCTTTTTTCCACTATGAAATTCCTTTTACCAGTGATCAGGTTGCATCTTGATCTTGTTTCAAACAAGCTGAGCAAGATGAGCTCTGAAGGCCTCATACCGCAGGGCCAGAATATTTTGATCTCACATGGCCAAATAGTTTGAAAGAGAATGTACTAAAAAAAAGTTTCACATGTTTCCCAAAAAAACCCTGCATAAAAATTATAACTTCCATTAAAATTGGTTTAGACTAGGTATGTTTTCCACAGCTTAGCCTACAAAGAGGTGAAAGATTGAGAGGTTCTTACTTTTATTCAGCATTTCCATTTTCTTGCCTTTCAGTTGRATAAATTCATTAATTAATTGAAACAACTTGGTTCCTACCTATTTCTTTATTTTTACTGTTTATAGTTTGAAATTTTGTAACATAGCTTAGGCAAAGGTATTTCAACCTATAAAGGAACACTTGCCTACTGCAATAATTGATTTAAATATTGACTTACTCAAACTGTTAATTTCTACCTATGATTGATTACTTAAATATAAGAAGATGTTTGGGTATTTTCTCCCTTCCTATTAATTGAAAGGCTTGCAAATTTGCAAAGAGTTTCCTACAATAATTTCAAGTAGAACAGAGCAAATAGTCTCCACCTAGCAACTCAGTAAATGCTTTATTATCTTCCTTCTTGCTAACTCTCTAGGGAAAGATCCTCAAATGAAACTGATGTGTTGCTAGCCAGAGTTGTTCTTCCCCTTTTTCCCTCAATCATACAGTTTGCAGATTACATCCCAGTTCTCTGGAATATTCAATGTTCAAAAGTCTTTTAAATGTTCTCACTAATTTTCACAACTTCATTATAATGCTGAATTGGTTGAACACAATGCCCAGTCAGGACTGGCACAATCAAAGACCTGACAGTGAGAAAACTTTAACCAGCTTTTCCCTCCTCCTCTTTGCAGCATTAGCACAGCAGGAGAGCTTAAGGAGCACATATTTGAGATGACACTTGTCACTCTTTCCAAGACAAGGCAAACCACTTTTCATGCCTGCTTTGGTCTAAGCGGTGACGGTCACTTCAGACACCAGCATGAGAAAGAAAAGGAAGGAAAAAATGAAAAGTGATTTCTTTGTCTGCTTATGCTCAGACAACACAGAAAATTGAGACTTGACCATTCCAAGGATCACCTTTGCTGGAGAATCACTAAAAATAATGCAGAGTTAAGACAATGTGAGCCATAGACATATGGGAAGTAGAAAACTGAGCCTGGAGAGAGGGAGTGACACTGCAACAGTTTTTCCTGCAGGAAGAATAGTCTGTGATCTTCCTCTGAATTAATTTATTTTAATGAGGTTTTGATTCTGCCCTGGAAGTTCTCTTCCCCTTCCCAAATTTCTTTTTGAGAGAATCCACACACCATTCCAAGATCAGGCGTGTGTTGCCTTTGTTAGGATAATTTGGCTATTAGAAAATAAAACAGACAGGAGAAGAGATTAAGTTTTCCTGTTGGTAAGTATAAATTCCTTTAGAAGTTCTGCAGAGAGCATTACTGAATGGAGAGAAAAGCTTCCTGTTAGGTCGGCTTTTATTTTCATTTAAGGGAGTCACAATTACAATGCTCTACCCTTGGTCATCTGGGACAACACAGGCACACCTAGATTGCCTGGAAGAAACCTGAAAATTCACAGCTATCTCATCCAGGTCTCTGGTTCTATCCCCACTGCCAGTCATAGCTAAGAAAGCTCCTGGGACTTCTTTGGGGATCTCTCAGAGGCCTGAAGTTGCCTTGTGCTGCATGGAGTTCCTCCACCAAATTCTTGTAGGGCCAGTTCCACCTTCTGTTTTCTCAGCAAGGGGAGAACTCACTGATAGCTGGAGAGATCAGGGCTCAGTGATGGCTTTTCCTCAGCTACCAGGAAGCTTCCTGAATGTCAGTCTAGGAGTTACTCTGGAGCAAAACCATCCTGAGCTCATATTTGTAAAAGGGGTCAAAATTTGAATGGTGGTACCATCAAATCTGGATTAAGACACACAGGAGTCGTGTGACAGCCCAGTTTTGCTATCAGAGCACTTGGTGGGCAGAAAAGAATTCTTTGAGTATATTAAATGGCTTCTTGGTTATTTAAAATTTTTATTCAAGCAGAAGTTTTAAAATCATGCCTTCCCTCTTCTTGCCAAGTATCCCAACCCATAGATTCAGGAATATGCCCAGGTCACACACCATTTCCATCTGATCCAGCAGATATATTTTTTTTCCAACTCAAAGCATCAGGGCATAAATGGGAAGATATGGGATGCACTCTTTCTGTTGAGGGGAGCGCCAGCCTCCTGCTCAGGTGCCGACTTTGATTTTCTACAGAGAGAGGAAGCATGTCATGCCAGATGACCTAAAGATTCTGTCCCCAGTCACGCCAAAAACTGTCAGAAACTCCTAGCTTGGACTAGATTAAAAGGAGTGTTTCATAGACAAAGAAAACACCAGTGCATTTCCTCAGTCTGTCTCCTGACAAGTCTCTGCTTTGTGATTTGCCCTCTGTGGCAGGAGGCTCAGGGACCTGCCCAACCTAGGACACAGCTAAACTGGAGATGTGGCTCAGGACTGCATTGTAGCAATAGAAGAAACAGAATTCCAGCCAAGGCTGAAATGCTTTGCAGCCTCAGAAAGTCAGTCACTGATTTCCAAATCAGCAGATATCCTGAAGTCTTTGGGAAGCCTGGGAAAATACTGCAGCCTGGTATTTCTGAAGTGGCCATGAAACTAAATCAGCTGAGGTAAAGAGTGGGCATGTCTTGAAGACAGGCATAAAAATATATTTGGTAGGGCCAATCTTCATATTGTCCTGCACGTCACTCCTTATTCCTTTCCTGCATTTCAGCCAGATTCGAGGTCTGTACAATCTTTTCAAACAAGCCACAAATAATTTTCCCTCTTAAATTTTTTGCCATTGTAGCAACATCATTTTACAGCACACCAAGATTTTCCTGAGTTTTTAAATACTATCACAATACCTCACTTTTAATTACTTGAACAAAAAGCTTTCAAGTCCATCAGAGTGCCTTTCAAGGCCTGCAAAGATATTAACTGATTCCATAACCAATTACCTACATTTTCCTCTACTTATTGCAAATGTGACCTTTTGTTAGAATTTGATTGCGAGTTTCCTGCTGTGAGTATATAACTATCTGTGCGTCTGAGAATGGCTACCCTCCACTCATGTGATGACTGCTGTTAATTTTAATACACTTTGATGGCTAGAGAACAAATAAGTGTCTGTGACACAGAGCAGAGACATTTGAAGGTGGATAAACTACCACTTTAATGAGTAGAAATCAGCAAGTAAAGGGGCCTTCCAGTGACAAACCAGAAGACCTTCAACCTAAGCAAAGTATTTTTCAGTCTGGAGGGGATTTTAAAAAATCCTACTTTCTGTGGAAGTGGAATAACAAAACACCCCATAAAAATGACACAGATTATAGAAAAGAAGAATGCATAAATAAATGCTTTCCAGAGATAATCTACTTTTCTTATACATTAAACTGCATGGGAGAAAATATTTCAGGGAAACTATTGTAGTTATATGTTTTTATTACCTGTTGATAGTAATTCTCTGAGATGTGAAACAAAAAAAACAAGACCACGTTTATAGACCGTTTTTTCCATACTGGCACTGCATTACTCTTGTTTGGGTTAATGTTTGGGGGTTTTTTGTTCATATCAAAGACAATCTTCAGGCTAGAAGAAAAATACACTAACATATTTTTTGGAGTCCAGAGGCGACCAAGAACTAAAATTAGGAACCTGGAAGGATTTCCTTGCAAGATGAAATTAAAAAAATGTTACTTACCCTAAGTAATGATAAAGGTCAAACATTAATTCTTTATAAATATTTGAATACTATGAATCCTTAGGAATGAGAGAAATTAATTACAATATGTAAAGGAGTACTGGGATATTAGAAAGGCTGTAAATACAAAAATATGAAAACTTGATTATTTATTGTAAGGAAAAAATATACAAATTATTAAAAGTAAATGAATAAAAAATACTGTCTGCTTATGTAAAATGATATTGCACTAAAGTTTGACTCTTCGAGCTGCATTCTTTTCCATACTATTATTTCCCCTAAAAATGCACAACACAATTGCACACAGAGGTTCCCTTGTGTAAAATCAGGAGACGAACAGAAAAGCCTTGCACGAGGCTGGTTTTTTCTTCCTTTTCTAGTTTTCATTCACAGTTTGTGGGTCTATTCTGAAACCTAAGTACTGACTTGTTATCAGAAGTGGAAGAGTTTGCAGAGCACAAGGTCTCTGATTATGTGTTAAAAAGTAGAAGCAAGCAGAAAAGATTCTCTGAATATATTCTTTCCTACTCAGACTCCATTGGATGGTTTCTCAAACTGATGAAATCATCAATTATGAGCTTACAGAGTTATCTTTTCTTATGTTTCCATGTTTCCAATCACCTTTGCACTGACTCCAGAATCTACCACTTGGCTGGATTCTTATTCCCTTACTAAATATTCTGTACAATAATGAGAAAAACTTCAGATGTATATGAGGACTTAAGGCCCTCTACAGCATTTTAGTTTCCCAGCCTATAGCTGACTTCTTTTCTGCATTCACCCTTAATTAAATAAGCAGAGCAGGGGAATTGCCTTTGCAAAATACTTCTTATTATAAAAGTATTTTTCAGTAGCAATAATTTGTGTCAATATCTTAACATTTTGGTCTGAAATTGTCCATAGAGAGTCAGATCATCTTATCCTACTTGCTAGAAAAAAGAGTTTCTTCTAAGAAGACACAGATTATTCAAAGAGTCAGATGAGCAAAATGACTATGATGCTCATTCAAGCCCCTCCACTCAGTGATGGCGCCAGACGATGCACTCCTGCAGCTGGCATTCTTCTCAGAAGGTAGGAAAAAGCTCTTGGTCTCATTCCCATCATGACTAGTTCATCCTTGATAAGGTAAATTTTAATGATCACAGAATCACAGAGCCACAAGGTTGGAAGAAACCTTTAAGAACATCAAGTCTAACCCATGCCCTAACACCTCAACTAAACCATGACATTGAGTGCCACATCCAATCTTCTTTTAAACACATCCAAGGATGGTGACTCCACCACCCCCCTGGGCAGACCATTCCAGTACTTAAATTTTTTTCTTAATATTCAACCTATATTTCCCTTAGTGCAGCTTAGGACCGTGTCTTCTGGTTCTGTCAGCTGCTGCCTGGAGAAAGAGACCAATCCCCACCTGACTACATCCACCTTTCAGGAAGTTGTAGAGCGTGATAAGGTCACCTCTGAGTCTTCTTTTCTCCAGGCTAAACACCTTCAGCTCCCTCAGTTGTTCCTCACAGGGCTTGTTGTGTYCCAAGCCCCTCACCAGCCTCCTTGCCTCCTCTGGACGCTCTCAAGCATCTCAATGTCCTTCCSAAACTGAGGAGCCCAGAACTCAAGGCGTGGCCTCACCAGTGCTGAGTACAGGGGAAGAATGACCTCCCTGCTCCTGCTGGCCACACCATTCCTGATACTGGCCAGGATGCCATTGGCCTTCTTGGCCACCTGGGCACACTGCTGGCTGAACATGAGCTGTCACCAGCACCCCCAGGTCCCTTCCTGCCTGGGCACTGCCCAGCCACACCATCCCCAGCCTATAACATTGCAGGGGGTTGTTGTGGCCAAAATGCAGGACTCGGCACTTGGACTTATTCAACTTCATCCTATTGTATTCCACTCACCCATCCAATCATTCCAGTTCTCTCTGCAGAGCCCTMCAACCTTCCAACAGATCGACACATGCTCTGACCTTAGTGTCATCTGCAAATTTACTGATGAAAGACTCAACACCCTCATCCATGTTGTCAATAAAGATATTGAACAGAACTGGCCCCTGCACGGACCCCTGAGGAACACCACTGGTGACTGGCTGCCAGCTGGATGCAGCACCATTCACCGCCACTCTCTGGGCCYGGCCATGCAGCCAGTTCCTAACCCAGCAMAGAGTGCTCCTGTCCAAGCCACGGGCTGCCAGCTTGTCTAGGAGTATGCTGTGGGAGACAGTGTCAAAGGCCTTGCTGAAATCCAAATAGACATCCACAGCCTTTCCTGCATCCAGCAGGGGGGTTCACTTGGAGACCAGGTTGGTCAAACACGACCTGCCCCTCCTAAACCAGTGCTGGCTGGGCCTGATACCCTGGCCATCCTGTAAGTCCTGCATGATGACATTCAATAGAAACTGCTCCACTGCCTTACCAGGTACTGAGGTCAGGCTAACTGGCCTATAATTACCAGAATCCTCTTTCCCATCCTTTTTGCGAATGGGCATCACACTGGCCAGCTTCCAGTCATCTGGAACCTCACCAGTGAGCCAGGACTGCTGGTGAATGATGGAGAGAGCCTTCACAAGCTCATCTGCCAGCTCTCTCATCACCCTGGGATGGATCCCATCGGGTCCCATAGATTTATGAACATCTAAGTGGCTCAGCAGTTCTCTGACTGCCTCCTCCTGGATAACAGGGGGACCATTGTGGTCCCTGGCAACATCTACCAACCCAGGCGGACAGTTGTCCTGAGGACAAGACATCTTCCCACTAAAGGCTGAGGCAAAGAAGGCATTAAGCACTTTCACCTTCTCCTCATCTGCAGTTACTAAGTTCCCTCCCGCATTAAATAGAGAACAAAGGTTGGTCTTATCCTTCCTTTTGCCATTAATATATTTGTAAAAACATCATTTCAGCAGTCCCATAGTTTAATGGATATTTTACTGTTGGCATATGCCATCCACAGAATCATCCAAAACTCATAACACTGCTCTATTTTTTTGTTTGCTTTTGCTTTTAGTTCTGTGCAGGTCACTGGGAGAAGGTTCTCTTTGTCCCATTACCTGAGTAGCTCCATGGTTGGTAGGCAGCTGGCCCTTCTGCTCTTCTAATGCCAAAAGTCAAAAACTTGCCATGATGCCATCTCTAACTCACACCAAGCTTTTAATCTTCTGAGCCCTGGGAGTGGTTAGCAGCAATCCACCTCGGCTGTTCTCTTCCCAGCTTGTCAATGAGCTTCCTAAGCCTCTTGATTAAATTCTGTGTCACAAAATATTTTTTCCAAGGCACAAATAGATACTCTCTTTCCTTTAGAGCAACAGAATGGAGCCCTGTGTATATGTGGTGCACCTGTGGCTCTTTTCCTGGAAAAGAAAGCCAGTTTCCAAAGGACTGTAATAGCAAGAGGGCAGGCAGGGCTTGAGCTGTCAGAGCTGTACTGATCATAGGACAGCACTTGAGTGTAATGTCATTGCCAGCCAGTGTCCAGACTTGGCCTTCTCCTGCAGAGCAACTAGCTGGCTCACTGCACAGCATTTTGGAACACAGACTGACAGCCAGGCGTTGAAAATGATGCTGAGAAGGACAGGCAAGGTTTGTGCTCAGCAGCATCCTCAGACTGGAACAAGCTCCTCAGCCAACACACACAGTCAAAAGAGATTTGGCGCACAAGCCCAAAGGCCTGGGTGGCATCTGCCAGAGGAACTACTGGTAACAAGTGGTTCCACATAGCTTCTTAAAAAATCAATGTTGAATCCATGTTCAACTGAATAGAAGCAGAGCACTTATCAGAGCACTGTTCACAGAAAGGCTCAGTCAGTCTCGCCTTTTTGTATCAGTGTGACCTGCAAATTTTTTTCCCTGATTCTCAGTAAGCATTACTGAACCAAGCAGGAGGGAGGAAATGCTTATATTACAATGGGTATATTTTTTAATAAAATGTAATTGATATCCAGATATATGTCAGTCAAGGTCAGAAACCCAGACTGTGAAATCCAGTGAGACAGCAAATCTTACCAAATCTGATTATATTAAGGGCAAAGAGCATCTGAAACATAACACAATCAAGATGAATTAAAAATCAGAACAATATAAGATGCAAAGCTGCATGCCTTTGAAAACAGAAACTGCTTGTTACTGGCACACATTGTATTACACAACATCTTGCAGAATGTCCCTAGTCTGTATCTTTCTCCATTACAAACTTCTTTGTGTTGTTCGTGTCTTATTATTTTTCAATGGGAATTTATCAATACATTTCAGTGATTTTTGATCTCTTGAATTTGCCGTATTTTTTTTACTACATCATAACTGTCTAAAACTAATTACAAAAATATTGATAAAACCAGTAAGAAAGATACTAATAGCAAATAAAACTACTACAAATTTCCAATAGCCATCTCTTAAAATTCAGCCGGTCTGCAAATCATGTTTTAAAAGCTGTACTGTAGACTGTGAAGTTACTTTTAAGCAATAAAAAGGAAAGAGTGATATTCTGTATCAGTGAAAAACTGGACCAGCTACTTCATGAGGAGGGGGCTCCTTCCTTCTGCAAGATCAGAACAATTTTAGCCATTGCATAGATTGAGACAGATTTTCACATTAGTAGTCACTGGTCTTGCTGGTGAAACAGAATGACAAGACAAATTCAAAGGCTAGAGAGACCATCTTTGCAAGATGGACAGGATGGGTGGGATTCAGTTGCCTAAACATTGTCACCTCAAGCTATCTGAGATGCCATGGGCAGCCACAATATCTGCAGGTGGCTGGCAGGTCTGAGGAAGGACTTTAGGGAGATCTGCTCCCTTGCAAACAAGCAGGAGGCCAGGCAAGTTTAAAATGTCAGAGCCAACACCAAAAGTGGTACTTGGCCCTCCTGTTTCAGCAACTGAATCTCCCTCTCCTTCTTGAGTATTCCTTAGCTTGACCTGCTTGTAGGGCCTGGGGCTGTAGTTTGCCTTTCACTCCATTCCTAACAGAAAATCGAGTTTCTCCAGAGACTTTCCGGAAACTGAACCTTACACATGAAGATTTTGATTCCCCAGTCTTTTATGTGGGAAAGGACTGAGAAGATTTTATCTCTGTTTTCTTTCTTCCTCTTTAGGAGTTCATATAAATTATTGAATGCACTACCTGTGTCCTCACACCTCTCTTCTGGCCACCTTGGCAGAACAAAAAGGAGCCTATTCTGGGGAGGTGAGAGCTTTCTAAAGATTCTCATTCTCTTTTCAAATTAAATGCTTAAGACATGTGACCCATCACAAAAGTAAATAAAAGCTACCAAAATCTTTGCTGTCTTCTAGATTTTTTCAGTAGTGAGTGCTTGCAAAAGGTGAAAGATCTGCTCTGAGAGACCTTCTAGATTTTTTCAGTAGTGAGTGCTTGCAAAAGGTGAAAGATCTGCTCTGAGAGACCTATTAACGTGGAAACAGGGGGCTCAGTCCAGTTCTTCTACTAGCCAGAAGACTGCCTGCAGCATAAAACCAGTAGTACTGCAGGTGCAGCCTGCCCAGGCTTGACAGAGCTGTTCCATCTCATGTTAATAATTAAATATTCATTGGAGCATGGACCAGAACCTGACTCTCCCACCTCCCAGGTGATAGCCCTAATTATATGCCTATGTCATCAATCTCTGTCTCTGCTGTAATGAATTGTCATTATTTGTATATACTGGAAGAGTTTTAACAGGAGATAGCTCTCCTCCCTCTTCCCCTCCCCTCTGAATATCTGACAGCCAAGAGGTCACAGTACTCTTTCTGGCATAGATGAAGAGATAGGTTCAAGTCTTCTCTGAATTACACAGAGAATCTGAGAAGAGGTGCATGGGGAATAGCCATAGTCACTGCAAGGTAGTCCTCGAAGATTCTTCCTTGGGCTAAGCTGAGGGAAACTAATTCTGATAGGAATTCAACTGAGGTCATTAAGAAGAAGGATCCTGACTGGGTTGGCTGTGGGTATGTGTTTGGGCATACCCATTAGACACTGAACTAGGCCTTTAACATCCCTGCTGCTTCCTAAAGACTAGAGCTGTGTGCCAAAAAGAATATGTGGATGCTTAAGTCTTTACACACACCTAACACTTATTATCTGCAGGATTACCTGCAGAGGCATATATTGCCTCAAATAATTTTCTAATGAAAGACAATATCAATAATCAATATAGTGGCTCTGTGCTCCTCTCCTTTCAGGTGTCATTACACAGCCCTTGACACTGACTCGAACAACATAAAGATTTCACATTAAGACTCACACAAAAGATCCTTCAGACTCTGTAATCACATATTGCCTCTCCAGGGCATTTTCTACAATGCAATAACATATTTTCATATCCATTACTCACATTCTCCATAATACTCTCAGCACTAACACTGTTGAAATTACTTGTGCAGGCTTTAAACAGGCTGGTTATACTGCACTAAGCAGGTGTTTCCCCAGAGTTTGCCATTGCTAGATCCTTTCTGAAATGCGGCGTAAGAGAATTCATTTATCACAAGTTAAGAGTCTGTTAATGCTTACCTTTTCTTTAGGGAAACAAATGAGATTAGAACAGATAAACTTAGCACTAGTTATAATAGACTCACTAGTTCTGTTCACTCTCTCTATGTGCAGAATTATTAACTCTACAGTGTAGAAAAGCTTTCTCTATTAAACCCTGGTAAAAAGAGAGCATGGATTTTTTTTTTTTAACATGACAGCTTTGCACATTAACTTCTTTAATATTGTAGCCTCTCCCTTTAGAGTCTGAGTGCTTTGCCAAGTCAAGCTGCAGCAGAGGCCAGCGCAGTGCCCACATGACTGGGAGAGGCATAGGGCACAAGATGAGCTTTTCCCCTTGCACACCTGATCACATGCTGAGGCATGATCCTTCTTCCCCCACCACACAGTACCCAGCACAAGGCTCCAACTCGTCAGCTGCTGCATGCAGTCACAGATCCCCTTCAGTGACCTACATCTGCCTCCTGTGACCAAGATGCCAAGGAGAAATGGCAATGTAGTGCTGTGCAGAGCCAGTCTCTCAGGGCTGCTGCAAGGACTAGGAGGTGAAGACTCCTGTGCTCTCATCCCCCTCTGTAAATCTGTACCTGCAAATATTGAGAGAATTCTACTACAGAAAACATGTCCATAGCTAATCCATGCTTATACCATCTGCCTTTGGTCCTTCCCCATTGCATCTGTGGTTAGTTTTAAAAGCAAATACCATGTAAGGCAGCAGCTCTTAAAACATCACTTTCTAAAATCCATTCAAAACAGTAATTTTGAAAATGTTCCCATACAAATCTTTTGCATAACAATTGTGCTTTTGCTGACAGCAGTTACAACAGTGTCACCTCAGTGAGTTGTTTAGAATTACTCCTTATTTCACCTTAACAGAGTAGCAGGAGAACCAGACTTTCTGAATCAAGCTTTAACATACTCAGAGGGAGAAAAACACTGAAGGCAAAACTGAATACCTGCTTTGTTAGTGGAAGCATTAAAATATTATGCCCTTATCCCAGCATAGTCTTCGTGAAGCCAAAGTGAAACGTACAGCAGGACAGTGCATAGTAATTCATAAGGTCCTCTGGGACCAAGAAGAAAGTTTCACTGGCAGTTGGTTGTGAGGGAAGGAATGGCACATTGCTAGAGCTTGGATCACACCATTTCTACAGCAGAAAACACAGAAAAAGCAGAGAACATCTATTAGGGCTCAAGTGTGCTTTATGAAATACAACTACAAGCAGTATTGATTTTATCTCCTTTCATCTATATAGGAGAAATAGAACTTTACCTCTGCTTATAATTGCTTTAATAATTAAGAAACTAAAAGCCTAGCTGTGATCTCCCATATATAAGTAAGAAAACATGATGAAAATATAGGAAGGAAAAGGGAATGGAAAAATGTTGGCTGAGCAGCTCTCTTGGCTACTGCACAGAACATACCAGTACATCTGCCTTATCACGTTATTATTATTGTGGTGGCTTGCCATGCCATCTAGCAGGGACTCAGGGAACTGCCAGTTCTGGGGAAGAACTGAAAAGGCAACACAAAARCAAGACCAGGAAAAAAGTTGTGGAATATATATTTTTGAAGAGTAAATATAAGCATTTGCATTTTCCAATAAAACAGCTTCTGAATGAAGAGTAGTTTCTACAAAAGAGAACTTCTGCCTCCAATTCGTTAATACCTATTGAGGAGTTCCACGAGTTCATTATACATTGTGTATGAAAATATTTTTCTTTCACCTTTGAACATCTCATGTTTGCTCATTTTTTCCAAGATTAACAATGAAAATCTGCTGTTGGATTTCCATATATCATGTGTTTCATCTCTGGTATGTTCATTTACTTAATCCCTTCTCTGATTTTTCTTTCTGCCTCTGTGAGTTGAACCCCACATGCTTCTAGATGAATACCAAGACTAAACTGAAAGGTTTGAGAACATCACTGATGACCCCATGCACTAAACACCAACCTCTGTCTAATGTAGTTGTACTTTACTACACACTGGCATGCAAAAATGACTTGTTAGAGTTCTCTTTTTTTAAGGGCTAATGTGCCATTTTTTAGAGATAAAATAGTTTTCCTTCCAAGAAATTACTAATCCCCACCAGATATGTCAAATCAAAACAGCACATTAATGCAAACTTCATTAATTCATATTCCTGCTTGAAGGCTGCATTCTATACTGCATGAACAAAATCATATTTCCGTTCTCTTTTTATGCATTTTATGAAACAGGACGTTTGAATGAGATTTTATTTGCTCTTAGTGTAAAGCTACAGCTTTCTACCACTTGGCCACCCAGAAAAAGCTTTTCCAAACCTTTACATACACCAATACYATGTTTGCCCCAAGGAATTCTTAAAAGGACATGAGAATGTCCATACCGCTGTCCCTCTAACTCTCATGGAGAGACCAAGCCTCTCAGAATTTTACAGACATTGATAACTTCAACATTTCTCCTTCATTGTCCCTCCCTCTTCCTCAATTTCTACTGCATCTATCCTCTTTCTCTAGCATGAATGCCTTACACTCCCACACCATACGCCTTTTTTCCTCACTTTAGCAGTTTCCTTTTGCTTTCTCTCTTGTAGCATATAGTAGATCCTACCAAAATGTGCTTTTCACCTCCCTTGCAAACAGATGCACTTTGACTCCATTCTCCCTGTTGGAGCTGTCAGTATCACCACCACCACCACCACCACCACCACAGACAGTTCAGAGAAAAAATTTGGACAAGTGAAGATCTGCTGTTGACTTCATCATTGTACTTCCTCCAGGCCCCTCATCCAGCAGAGTGGAGTGATGGGAACACAGGGACATAAGCTGTGAATACAAGACCAAACACATCAATGCAGCTTCACCCAGCCCGGTTGCTGACCATGCACCTGATCATGCACCTATTTCTTCTTGAWGCCCCTGTGAACACAGGGGAATCAGTTCCTATGGTGTGCATCACATGTGGCATGCTGGTACCTGGCCGAGCCCATATTTGCAGTGACATCTCTCTACAGACCATCTGGAAATGCCAGGGTCTCTACCACCCTTACACTGGATCTGTGGTCTCCTGGTTGCCAGAGGATCCCATTTGAAAATGTACACATGGGAATTAGAGATAAGAACGCTGGTCATGGCAACACTCTCCAAGAGACAGAGATGTATGACTTTTTTCCCTGGTACTGGAGGAACCCTGAAAGACATGATGGAGAAGAGGAATCTAGATTTTCAGTCATCTTTGACCCTTTGAGCACAAGGGAAATATATAAATCCTACTATCCATCTGCCCCAGGATACCCATCTCCCACTGGGCTGTACCACTTTCATACTCTGCTACCTGCTCTCCTGCCATTACAAGTTACACTGCCATTACAGACRATATTCTGGTTGGAAATTGGTGTCTCAGAGTCTGAGTCTTCACCAACACCAGGACTCCCTCTACCAGCAGCATTTTTCCACTGAAAAAAGCAGTAATTTTCTTCTAAATCCTAAATCACATTTATAGAAACTGGTTTTGGTCTAGRGGTAAAACCAGACTCATAAAGAACTTGCACCCTTTTCTTTCATGATGCAGTCCAAGAGGTCAGTGTATGTCCTGGCTGATATTTCCTGGCAAAGCAACAGTGCCTGTTGCCACCTCAGATAATTACAGTGCCAGGCACTGTCAGGAGGCCTTTGCTGGCATCCATATGCTCTTTATGTGCTTCAGGCTTTTTAGCCTTTTTCCAATCCCTTTGTTTTCAGTTATYTTCTGTAACAACCTGCTGATTGTCTTCTTCTGTAGCCCTGTCATGTCCTCTCTCACTCATCTTTCATCCAGGCCAAAGGGTCAATCTGTTTAKTTTTGCTTCCTGCTGAACTTCTGTACCTCTGATCAGGGCTGCTGTAAGATGCCTTGGAACAGGGTTCTGCAGAAGGTTCAAGTTTATACAGGATCAAAACTGAACTGAACACAATGAGGGGGAAAAAAATCTGTTCAGTGCTACTAATTACAAAGATATGGCACCAGGAATTTGCTAAGCTATGTGAGTGAAGCACCACTACATGCAGTCTAGCATCTCTCTCGAGCACCCACCTTTCCTAGTTGTGAGAAACAGGTTACTAGGTCTTTGGTATGTCCTACCCAGCCAGTTCCTACATTTTTATGTCTTAGTCTTTACTTTCTCCAGTTTTATAACATCTTTCTTTCAGAGGGAAGTGGAGAGTAACGATAATCATTGTCACTATTCGAGAGACAAGTGTATCCATTGTATATGGAGTCACAATGATATTTCAGTTAATATATACCTTGAAATTCTTGTGTGACTCCTGATGGTGCCCTCAATAATTTTGTATCACATTGTTTTTCACAATAGTTTTTATCTTATTTTCTGAACATTGCATGCATACACTGAATGCAATTACAGATCCCTGATGTATCCTGCCACAAAAGTTGATCTCTTAAAAAACATAATGTTTCCCTCAGCCTCTAGACAGTTATTAGTACATAAGAAGACCACACAACAAATTCAGCAGTCCAGAAGTCTGCACAAGGAGTTGGAAGAGGATGCAGCTGGGACACGGCTAATCYCAACTAACTAAAGGGATATCCCACAGCATGTGGTCGTCATGTTCCACGTACAAGGTGAGCGGAAGAAGGAGGAATGGKGGAGAATTGGAGCAATGATGTTCTGTCTTTTCAAGTAACTGTGACATGTGATGAGGCCTGGGGATTCCTGAACACCTGCCTGGCCATGGGAAACAGTGAATGAATGCCTTGTTTTGCTTTCCTGGAGTGTGCAGTTTTTGTTTTCACTATTAACTCTCTTTATCTCAATCCATGACTTTCCTCACCTTTAGTYTTTCTCCCCCATCCTGTTGGAGTGTATGTCTGCCTCCCTACACTTCACCACTGGACAATAAACAACAAATGGAAAAAAATGCTTTCACCCTCTTTTCTCYGGCACTTTGGCAACTTCCGCACTCCCATGTCTCCTCCCAGACTCTCTCTTTGAAGAGGAGGAGGAGGCWCTTTCTGAAAATTTTCCATTTCCAAGCCCACCTTTGTACTTTGGCTGTGGTTTCAGACTGTAACGTCAATAAGTTGATAATAGTTTCTTAAATGGAGTAAAATTATCATCAGAAAATCCATGGAACCCTAGGAAACTCTTGTTTCCAAAGACATTTATCTATTAAGAGGTCTGACTAGTAGTTTTTAAAAATAAATTTGGTTGGATAGGAAAAGGATGCAATGCAGAGGGATTTTGACAGGCTTGAGAAGTAGGTCAGTGAACCTCATGAGGTTACACGAGGCCATGAGCAGTCTTGCACTTGTGTGGCTGCAATCACCAGTATCAGTACAGGCTGAGAGATGAATGGACTGCAAGTAGAGTCGAAAAGAAGGAYGTAGGGATACTGGTGGATATAAAATTTTATATGAGCCAGCAATGTGCTCTTGCCTCCCAGAAACCCAACCATGTCCTGGGCTGCATAAACCACCTCAGGGGAGGTGATTCTCCCTTTACCCACTCTCATGAAAGCCCATCTGAGGTACTGMCTCTATTTCTGGAGTCCCAAGTACAAGGAGCCTGTTGGTGTGGGTCCAGAGGAGGGTCAGGTAAATGACTAATGGGCTGGAACACCTGTCTGATGAAGACAGGCTGTTCAGCATGGAGAACGATCTGGAGAGACCTTATTGTGGCCTTGGAATACTGTAAGGGGCCTTTTAGGGAGATGATAGATAGATAGATAGATAGTTTTTATCAGAGCCTGTAGTGAAAGACAAGGGCAAATTGTTTCAAATTTAAAGAGGGTAGGTTTAGAATAGATATAAGTAAGAAAATCTTATTACATTGCTTTGACACTGGTACATGTTGCCCACAGAAATTGTGAATTCCCCATACCTAGAAGTGTTCAAGGCCAGGTTGGATGGGGCTGATCTCATGGAAAATCTTCCTGACCTTTGATGGAGGATTGAAACGCAATGATCTTTAAAGACTCTTTTCAATCCAAGCCATCCCATGATTCCATAACTGGAATCACTAAAATAGGAAASAGATTAATAAGAAGGGACACATAATCAACCACATCAACTTGCATGCAAATGACAACATCAAGAGGATGTAACTGAGAAGTGAAATACTCAAAAGAGAAATTCCACTACTGYTCACAACCAGCTTTCCACACTTGCATGTTTTTACTCTGGAGTCTAAATAAGGCAAGATTAATGTGGAAATAATTGTATATGACCATGCAATTCAGARTCCAAATGCAGACCCAGAAAAAACAGGAAGCACATGTAGATGATTGAAGGCTCTAGATTCTGAGTGCTTCAGAAGATATCAACAGACACATTTTTCTAATTCTTAAATGTATATATATATTCCTAAAATTGATTTGTTTGTTTGAACTTTAAAAAAAACACCATCCAAGTTTGACAGTACTCTGTAGAACTACAGCAGCAGAAGCCACCACCCCAGGTTCTACTACAGAGACATCTCAGCATTTTCAGCACAGAGGCAGCCACWGCAGTTGCAGCTTTGGCTGCTGTAGCAGCAGCTGTTACTCCYTTGGCAGTAGTACAACCTGGGTTCTTCAGATGTTCATTGGATCTTGACAGACTGGATATCCCTAAGAAGGGCAAATGAAAGGGGAAKCCTACCACTATATAGGAAGAAAAATTTCCAGGACAATTAAAAAGGCACTTCTACAACCAAAAGCATTGCAACATGAAAAATACCTGAACCTTTATTTCGCATACATAGCAGCAGCATATAATTTTCAGATGAATATTTTAAATCCACCTCAATAATCTCAAGAAATAGCTATCCTAAAATACAGGCTATTGATCAATTCTTCTTGGTARAGTTTATACAGAAGATCTATCAGGAGCTATTACAACAAGGCAGTCAAAATACAAACACAGAAAACACAATCTCCCAAAAATACAACTTTTCCCCATAAAATGTGTGTGGATTGAGGAACTCACTTTTACAAAACACTGAATACTCTTTGGTCTTAGCAAGTTTCAAGGAAGAATATAGAAACAACAAAAGGACCTAGAACTTTAAATAATAGTTTAAAAAAAACCACTAGGTTTAGGATAATGATCTTCTTTGGTTTTTAACATGGATTTAAGTCATGATTAAGAAATGAGGGGGGGATGTGGGATGAGGGGCACTGATCATCCCTAAACAGCACCTAAATAGTTTTACACTTTCAGCTACTGACTGGGGTTACCGCTATGAAAAGGACACAGGAAGGGAAATCTCTGAGGCTTCTGCTTTGGGTTCAGCTTTTGGTTTTTTGGGCTTTTTCAAGGCTGCGAAAAATGCTCAGGAAGATCAGGTTCCAGGCAGCCTGCCTGTTTCATTAGTTTCAGCAGACAATGCAAAAGGAGAACGATTGACAWCCACAAGTGCCCAGTGCTGGAGAGGAATTATGGGTCTTTGAACAGTTATGACTTTTCACACCCAACACTTATATTCTTTAACAAGCCTTATGAATTACGTAACCAAGATTAAGAACTACAGATCAGCCTTTCTGTGTGCCATTATTTGTTATGCCATTATTTGTTATTGGGGGGATATGGAGGTGGTAAAAGTGCCTCAACAGTAACTGAGGTACTGCTGTCAAGAAAATTAAAGCACCTGTCAAATAGTTTTCCTGGAAATAAGAAAATAATTCTCCCTCACTTTAAAATTCTATATCACTACAGTGCCACAAACTGGTAGTTTCATCTACTTGTACCCATGGTCTGTTCAGAAGGTACATCTTTGGATGCGCATGTGTGGAAGAGGCCATAACATCACATTCTGTTTTATTTCATTTAAACCAAGTAAACTCACATGGGGGCAGTTACAATGCAAGATTAGAACAAATATTGGTTTTGAGATGCTTTGAAGATAATAAAACATTGGAAGAACTTTTCAAGAAATACCTTACACCTGAGCAGACATGGCTACATTGCACAAAGTTCTCAGTAGGAACTCTTGGTAGTGGTACAMCAATTACAGAAATCTTCAGTAAACAATCTGTCCTGTGAAAGGATTTGCACAGGAAGTGATGTTAAGGATAGGTAATGAAAAATTAATACACAGCAAGAGCATAAACACATCTACAGAGTACCAGAAAGCCAGAAAGATAAAACACAAAGCAAGATTTGGTTAACAATGAACATTAAAGGCAACAACAAACAGTTCTACAGCTATGCTGGAAAAAACAGAAAGTAAAAGGATGTTTTGAYTCATCTGTAGATTCACAGTTAAGAATTTCTGTCCAAACTTTTAATAATAAAAGAAAATTAGTTAATACACCATCTCCTTTAAGTAGAAGGTTAGAAATGCATAGGTTCCAAGAAGACAAAATACAAACCAAAATGTCCTCCGGTTTTGGTTTGGTCAGGTTTTTAAATGTAGGATGCTTCCTTATAGTACTTGAGATGATGGCTTGTGCCTTAAGGGAGAGGAGTACAAGAGGAGAACAGCAGTCCTCTCTGCCTCTAGCAGCTGTGTGGTACCTCTCCCATTCACTGCTTAATAGATGACAAAATGCAAATAAAAAAGTTCCTTTTTGCTCGGCCAATTATAAAACAAACTGGAAAAGAGTTACTTAACAGATACTTGCTATTGACACCTTACRTATGTGTTGCTTGGATTCATTGGATTCACATACTTTTGTCAGATTTGTATTTAATCTGTTTTGTTCTGCTTATATCAGAATCTTACAGAAAGAGAYTGTTAACAGTGACTTCTTTGATCACAGCCCAAAACGCTACTACCCTTGAAATTGTAATTTTTTTCTAAATCTGCAAAAAACCACAATCTACCTAAGAATGAATTTTTTTTTTCTGGGCRAATTCTATCTAAATTAAATGTTTATTTTCATTGTCCATTTTTCTCTTCTGATAATGAAATTTAAAAGATATATGGAGAATTAATGCAATTACCCTTCTAGGAAGTTCTGAGGCATTCTATTTTTAAAGTTTCCATGTTCTTCTATTTGTATGTGGATTGAATGATTTCCAAAAATCCCTCTGTGTAACATATATAGATATTTTCTGTATTACAAAAACAGAATTCAGAAAAAAATACAGACCAAAGTTTTCTGCTTCTGTATTTCCCTCTTCTCCCCAAATGTTCAGTAGCTCTCATCTTTGCTTCACTACATCTCTCCCACTAAGTCTCATAGCTTCTAATTCTCCTTTGTTTCTGCTTTTATGTCAYTTATCAGTGGCTCATGTCAAAACTTAAGTGCTTTTAAAGTGGAGCAGTGTTGGCACAGAGCAGATTATAATGAGGTACAGATTATCTAATTTAAAACACTTTCTTTGTTGCCATTGTAAATGCCCATATAAATATACAGAAGATTAAAAGGAGCCATAGATGTACATATAAGATGTATATATCTGTACATTTTTCATATACCCAGACACATACATATTTTTCTTGGCATTTTGTATTCCAAAGTAATAAATTTGGACAGAAAATATTTCACAGGTGACCTGCTGCCAAGAAGAATTTGAATTATTTTCGGTCATTTTGAGTTATAAGGTCTCAAGATAAAAGAAAAGAACATTAAGAATAAGCCATTAAGTCACTTAACCAAACAGTCCTAAAGGAGTTTCCTGCTAAAGTGAACCACATTTCACTGTCCCTCTACCTGCTGTAATGAATGATACATGAAGCACTTCAGATAGTACCATGGGGTTCAGAGTGATGCGCTGACAGTGTGACTTTCCTTGGCTTCACTGGCAAGCCATCAAAAAGAAGTATTAAATCATTGTGGGKTTTTTTTTCTCCCAAATTTTCCAACTGTCTAATACACATGTGTGCATTTTTACTCAAATGACATGAGGCTCTGTTTGTTTACSTTTCATAATGCAGGAAGTACTGCATCATGTTTGCTCTGTAACTAATTTAAGATTTTCCAATATGGAATGGGATCCATACATTTGCAAAAGACCTTAGAGATCTGTTTAGTGAAATCCTTGTGTAATGAATACAACTCAGTGAAGACTGTRGAGAAAGCAAAAAGTAGGGATAAAAAGGGGAAATAATCTAAGCGCATCTCTCACACAGAATAGTTTGGTTTTTTTGCAGACACTCCAGCTCTAACTTCTAAATTATATCAAGTAGTTGTAAAGGAAAGGAAGAAAGGAATTTTATTCTATACTTCTTTTAACCAAAGCTCTGATGCCTGTGCCCATTATTTCAAAGTTTGCAACACCAGCTCCTTGTATTACTRCAAGGGTGCTCTAACTGTAGGGAAGCAGCCATGTCCACCCTTCTGCTAATATTTCGCCACCAACTAATCAACTCAGCAGAAATTCATGCCCTCAGAAGAAAACAAGCAGACAGGAAAAAGGCAGATGCTAGCTTAAGAGTCTATAAGACTCAGCTAGATGCAAAATGGATTAAGATCCTAATTCATGCTTATTTTAATTGTTTTAGACGATTCATGAATCAGAAAARTCTCCCCCACCAAATCAGGCAGTCTGGAGAGCAGAATACTCTATGGATAATAGAATGTAAAACAAAAAAAAATGGGCATTTCCTACAAATAATGGGTTTTTTCCTATCTACACAAATACGATTCATAGGAAAGGCCACTTCTTCAGAGGTCCAGATATATGGAACCTTAACTAGTCTATCAGCACCAAAACCCACAAAAGCTTGAGACTAGATTATTCCACCAAGCATGTATTCCCACACCCTTTTCCCTTGACTGTGGACATAGATTCCAAATTTAGCCTTAAATTGCTTACGGGGTTCTGCAAATTTTTAAGAGAAGTCATTCTTATGGGCACTCATCACGAGCTCCCAGGCAGCAGCACAGCCCCAGTTATTACATATTTAAGAGGTGAAAGGTACATATTACCTGCACACATGTAATTGTATGGAATACCCCAAAAAGAGGTGACCAAGCAGAGGTACTCCATGAAATACAGAAATGGAAAAAAAGACCAGTATTCAGATCACAACAATCTTATAATATCAGCTTCCAAACACACTTTTCTTGAGTTATATTAAAATTTTAAAAAGAGGATTTATATAAAATTTAAAAATAGGCAAATAAAATGAAAGTTCAGTAAAACACCAACAAGCCACCTGACAAGGAACTGTCATTGGCTAGTAAGATGATGCGCTTGAGAAACACATGAATTTGAGCTTAATACTTTATGGAGTATGAAGCTTTGTGTCCTTTTTGAAAGGAGAAGAAAACAGGTCATAGGTTACAACCACCAGGTCATCAGAAGTCAGATTATTCACAATTCTGGCCTTAGATGAAGCACAAGCAATTTCAATACAGAAAGTTTGACATGCTTATTGCTCTCTGAATCGAATGGGTACAGCACAGCAGACTTGATTCACACATTTTATTTCAGAGCATTTTTTTTCTGTTCCAACAGCAATAACAGCAACTTCAAATATGTAAGTGATCAACTTCACCGAATAAAGTGAACAGTCTTAAACTACCATWTTTTTGTTCATTAAACAATAAGCAGAACTGTTACTGGAACTGATAAAACACTCTTAAAATTCACAGAAGTTGAAAAAATTCTTAGTGGAATGGGGCTTATTTTCCCCCAAATGCTCYTGGTTTGCAACATATTTTTCAAGTATTCAGGCAGAACTAGAGAACTTAATTTTAATCACAAACTAGAAATGAGGGGTTTCAAATTTCATGAATTGAATAAATTCTTGGTTTGAGTATTCCTCCACCACAAACACAACATACTCATCTCAATATTTGCAAAGAAAAAAAAAAGACACAAAGTTACTATTAATCTGACGTTTTCAGCACTTTTCAGTCAGTTAACAACTTTAGATACGAGTCTGCTTTAAGAAGGAACAGCAGATCAAAGTCACGAATAACTACATAAGCTATTGATTCATAAAATCACACCAGAAAAACTTAAAATATTAAAATCAGTAAAAAATAGGGAATGGAGAAAATACATAAATTCATCACAACTTATAGAATATAGGACATCAGGAAAAATCTATACTGTAAGATGTAAGGCCCATAAATGTTTAAGTGTTTTAGGAAAAGTACKACGCTATTGGTGTATTTCTGCTTTTGAGTAAAATTAAGAATAGGTAGGTGGCAGATTACAAAAAGTGTTCCAAATGAGGACATTCTTGTCAAACAAGGATGTTTCTCATTAGACAAGGCCTGACACCAAGCAAAACTGTTTCCCAGAATTAGAAAGAAATACAAAACCATGTCTGGCTATGCAAATATTARCAGAGGAATGTAAAAGACAGAGACAGAACTGCTTACAAAGTGATTTGAACCACTCAGCTGAGCACACCCAAGCTCAATGAAATCTCATCCCCTCAAGTGCAAGGTCACACAGTAAGGAACAGAACGAGCATCCAGAACAAATCTGCAGCACAGGAGACACAGCAGACAACCAAGCCTGCATAAGTTTCCAACACTATGCTCTCCAAGAAGCTGAATGCACTCCCTTGAATAAAAAGAGGTTTCYGTCCTTGCTATTTTATTTCTGCCTGCAGTAGCAATGTTCTTAATGCTAAGTTATCATATTGTAGCTAGCAATATTTTAATGTGCTGAAATTTGCTGAGGGTTGAGTCACAAAAGAAGTAAAAACTTGTTCTGTGCATTTTAGCAAAAGTAAAYCAAGGTTACAGGACACAGTGTATAAAAACCTTGATGGAGGTAAAGTAACAGATGTCAATCACTCCTTTAATGGAGCAGGAAACAGGCAGAATGAGCAGCAAGATGGTGTCATCTTTAAATATTGTTGTACTAAATATATTTCTTGCAGTTTTCTGAATGCTCACCTGTGTTCCAAGAGGTTAGATCTATCAATGGAGGTAACAGGGAAAGCTCTTCAGTCAATTATTCTCAAAGTTATCCAGTCCTGCAGGTCTAAAGGTCTTTACCAGGAGTATATGCCTAATATCCTTTCCATTTATCATTGGAACAGAACATATTTCACCACTGTTTAATATAAGTATCAGCTCTTTTCCAAGCCATTGGACATAATTAGTCAAATATTTCCTCTCTTTTGAAAATTTCTGGGGTTTCTATCACTTTAATGCAACCACAATCAAAGATCATTTCTTGGGGTGTCTTGGGGCTTTTTTGGGGGGGTGGGGAGAGGGGAGAGGAAGTGTTGGGATTTATTTTTGGTTTTTAATATGCTTTAAAAATCCTTTCAATTGTTCCTAGCATTAATAAAGACTGAAGTTTTACCAAAAAGTATAAATTTTCCTAACATTGTCTCAGGCTTGTCAAAAATGTCTGAATCTGATGTCTAATTTAAGCTAATTGGCATAAAAATCAGACATTTCATGATTAAACAGTAAACACTTTATTCCATGGCTATTCTTGAGGAAGATGTTATTATCCAGCACGGGAATTGCTGAATGCTAGCTACTTCACCAAAGCCATGGAAAATGTGAGAAGCCACTGGAATCCAGAGTGACATTCAAATGGGTAAGCAAAACTTAGAAAAGTACAAGTCTCTTCAATCCAGAATCTGGTATAAGCATCAAGAGCACCACAAAAGCAGCACTGTCAGAAATAAAATTACAATAAACCTTTGGACTTCAGTTTGAATGGAAACAATCCTTTTACATTTTCATCCCAAAAGATAGTGCAGATTTCACATATGTTCTCTTAAATGAGAAAGTGAGAACAGATCTGAAGTCCTCTAATTGTCCATGTCCTGAAGCACTGACTTTTTTTTTATTTTAGTTTATCTGGCTTTGTTAGACACTGARCAGATGATGAGAATTCTTCATCATGATTAATATCAGGATTTGAAGTTTGGTCTTTTTCCACACTGCWACAAAGCCAAATATTATTTTGCAACAGCAAAGTTCAAGTCCCCACCCACTCAGACTACTAGAATACTTTTTCGTGGGAAAACAAAGTTCAAGTCCTTCCTGAATCTTATTCAGAACAAGGTCTGGAAGGCATTTTTAACAGCATCACTGTTGAATGCAACCACCATCTCTGGCCTGAGACATCCTTCATTTCAAAGACTGAGAATGGACCACTGCAAGGATATAATTACCTTTGGAACACAGTCCATAATGATTCCAGTCTTGTTTCAATTAATACACACTTTAGAAATTACCAAGGTTAAAAATAGAGCCAGAAATGCTTCAGAATTTACTGCAATGCTTAGTAAATCCCACACTGTGAAGCCTCCTTTCTCCTGGTCTGAATCTGCTTGTCTATAGCTTCCAGCTACTAGAGCTCATCATTTTTAGCCAGACTAAAGATCCCATTATCAAGGTTTTGTTCCCTGCATTTGTACTGGTAGACCCTGATCAASTCATTCCCTTAACCTCATTTATAAGGAAATGCAAAGACAAAGCTTGTTAGATCTTTCACTWCACAATACATTTTCTACTCTTTTAATTAGTACCATGGCTTTCTCTGAACATTCTCTAACTTAGCCATATTAATTAATGAACCMCAGATTTCAAACTGGACTTGGTATTCAAGTAACAAACGCACTCATGTAAAATTCAGAAAGATGTTCCTGCTGAACACATCTCTATTTATCCCTCCCACGTTCATAGAAGTTATTTAGGACACAGAACTGGGCTGGAAATTCACAGCATTTGATGAGCAACAAACTCCCCCAGTCAAACGCAGCAGTCAGTATTTCCTGTAACCTGAAGTTATTAGGGCTGCTACTCACACAGGATAAATCGCAAATCAGGCTGATACAATTATCACTTCAAAGAAATACATTCTTTACAATAAATATGGACAGCATTTCATTTTTGAAACACATTCAGCTTTGTTCTAGTYTTGGCTAAGTGGCAGTGAACAGAATCACTGCTGAACCCTCTCCCTTAACAATGCTTCAACCTTTCAATCCTCAGCAAACCATCAGTAGCTAGTACATGGGTTTTTTAGGACACTCCTAAGAAGCTAAGTGCCATAGGACTGAGAAAGGATGCCATGAGGGGTCCAAGAAGAATGCATCCTTTCAGAAAGGAGTCTCATTTAACACTGACAGTTACACACCTAAGAATTATCTACCCTTTAACACAKGTACAATATGTGAAGTGTCACTGATTGATTACACAAGACTGTCCGTTCYGAATCAAAATATGGACTACTAACTCTAATCTTCAAAGAAATCAGAGGATATTACATTTAGACTTTATCAACCACTTTTCCTAATTTCATCAAAAATACATCATGCTAACTTGACATGGTCTGGCTTTCCTATAACTCATGTTGATTGGCACTAATTATACAAGTCTTCTTTAATTCATTATTAATTAGGTCCCTTATTATTTTGCCCAGAAGTGATGTCAAACTGACAGACATGTAATTATCCAGGTCATGCCTTTTACCCTCTTTGAATGGTGGCACATTAGCYATTTTTGTGCTCTTCCTCCAGTACTTCAAGTCTTATAAAAAAAGCAGCATTAATGCTCCAGGAAGCTCATTGGACAGCCCTGTTGAAACTCATTATCTGAGCATTCCAATTTAAAAATGGCTAAATTTAGCTGCTACTAAAGAGCAAYGCCTTGAGTGCCTATTACTGGAAATTATTGCATTGACTTCCTTATACAATTACATAATATAACATATAATATTAGATYTACATACATCTTTTCATTTGCCAATCTTTTTACACCACTTTACAATTCCACCACATCCCTCATGTTAGACCAACTCATCTGCTTGATTCTAAAGTAAATTCACTGCTCCATATTTGCCTTAGTTATGCCTACTCTCAGCCTTCTGTTCTCATTTTCCTTTAACCATTTACAACATACATATTATTTAACTTTACAGCTCTCCTAGCTGTCTACCAAACACGGGAATCAGTCTTTAATCCATGAGGCCTCCTTTAGCACTGGCTCTTAAGACAGGAAGTATTGCCTCTCAAATAATGTGCACCACTAGCAGGGAACACACTAAAAAATGCCAACAATGTGGATATTACAAAAGCAAACACTTCTATTGCTATTACAGCATGCTGTATTTGTCTGATACTTGCAAGAGTATTAAATAAAAAGGGCAAGTACTAATGGCAGGTCAGAGGGTGAGAAATTTAGGGATACTATTTGCTGATTTGGAGAAAACTTTTACAAGAGCAACTTCCGGAGCACAAGCAGATGCCATACAAATGAAAAATTTTAGAAAAAGTGCTTTTACATATTGTGCCATAGTCATAGTAATGATTTGTGCTTTTGTAAACAGAACATGCCATGTAAATACATTTTAGTTCATTTTTAATTAGAGGACAGAGAGCTACCAAGTAATATGGGGAAAAATATGGATGGTCCTTCTTTATTTTGGGAGTCTAAATACATAGTGATTTTCATCAACCTTAATACATGCAGCAATAAAGGGGGGAAAGCCTATCTAGTTTTACTAGAAAACCAAGATAAAGTTGAGATCRTTATCATGTGTTGGTACTTTGCATTCCCCTAGTGACAGAGTATAAACTATGGTTTGTACTCCACTAATCGGAGACYGTAGTTCCAGGCTGGGATAAATTATTTATGAGGAACAAAACAGCGACTGACAGAATCTAAGTCTGAAAGTTTTATTCCATACTGCTTTCATGTCTGAATTTGTGGCCTAAGAACTGCAAAGCTGTTTTGATACTTACCTGGTTTAGTTACCCTGACTTTGATATGATGTGTTCTGGTCTATCCTCACACATCGATTTCCACATGCATCKGCTCGGCACAACCAGTAGAGTTCTTGCTTCTCCCCTTTTCTTTTTCCTGCAAATCAAGGCTGGCCTTTCCACAGGTACGTGGATGGCATAGYTCAAAGTGCAAGACTTCATATAAACAATCATCCCCATGTAGATACACAAACCTAGCACACAGGAACTGACATGAAGCAAAGTCTAAAGTCTTCCTATGGAGATCACCAGAGCAAAGCAGAGGMCGTTGTTTCACGGGTGTCAACAGCTTCACACAGCAAAAGTACTTCAGGGAGAACATCCAAGAACAGCATTCCATAGTTCAGACCAGTGGGATGGGATTTGTCTGGGTCCTCAGCAGATGCTGTGCCAGTTTAAACACTGTTAATTTATTATGAGCAGCAGTGATCCAAGCAGATATATTATTCATTAGAACATCAAAGGTCCAAGGAAGAGGACTTTATACAATTATTTGTTTCAGGTCTCTTTGAAGAGATGATTGCACCATGAGAGAACTCTGCCAGCCAAAATACCCTACAAACTGGTAGAGAGCCAGAGTAAAATGCAACCAGATTTATGCTTCAAGACACACTGATAGTYCAAGCATAAGATTTATCAGAAGACTGTTCATAATATCCCATTTATGCTGTTGACAGATCATTTGCATAAGGTCAGATCGCAAATTACTGGGTTTCATGGAAGGATCTCTTGCCATCTTTGTACGTGCTCAGGTGCTAGTCTAAACACAACATATGTTAACTTGGCCACTGCAATGACATTACAAAATGACAATCTTCATCATAGAGCCTGGCCTTATAGAAAGGTCACTGCTCAGTAACCTACACTGCACAAGAACRCATAACTCTAATTAGTACTTCCAAAATTATGTCATTAAAAAGAATAAATTGATGGCCTGAAGATCACTGAAACCAGCAGTAATGGAAAGGAGAAAAAGTGAGAGGAAGAATAAGAGGAAAGAGACAGAAAGAGGTAAAGCTTTTATAGGTGGAGTGAATGAAAAAAAAGGAGGGGTGTCCAWGCAATTACTTACATGCAATACAGCCTCTAAACACATGATTTCTACAGAGAGAACCATTCAGCCTCACACAGCCTAGGTAGATGCTCTCAGTGTCAAATTACCTGTATTAAAGGAGCAGAAGCTGCCACCTGTAAYGGAGCAATGCCTACTCTGAAAAGACTCTTTTTCATTACTTCCACGGAGGACAGTTGCAAGTCATGGTGCTGCCCAGGCACTGCAGAGTTAAGGTCATCATCTTAGCTGCAAACAGAGGCTTTRGGTGTGAATCCCAATCAGAACAGATACACTCTCACCCCTTCAAATAAAGGGCAAATGGTTATGTCCTCACCTTTCACACGTGCCAGCCTGGGTAGTTCTCCAGCTCACATTGATTACCATTCCAGGCACTGGTGGCTTGTCTTAAACAGGTCACAAGAGCAGCTACTTAATTCAGGGCTGACAATCTTGCTCCCAGGAGTGAGTGTTGTAATGCTGAGTATCATAATATCTTTGTATTTCCATTTGTGAATCTAGCTATAGATACTGGACCATGAACCAATTAGGAGTGTCACACAATGACAAAAGACAAACACCTAGGATAATTAATCACCCAGTAAACAATTACAGCTCATTCAGGGTTGAAAAGAATACATATCTACCCAGTACAAACCAAACCTATCTACAGCCAAACACCAATTCTAAGACAACAAGAAGACTGCCASACATAAAAACTAAATTAAGTACAAAGCAGATACTGTAATACCATTCAGCTCTCAAACACCTAACAAGCTAGGTTTTAAAAATGTAAAGACTGGACTTTCCATAGTTAASATAAACACAAATCTTGGCTTTCTAAATATACTGTTTATTTATAGTTGAACATTAACATCTGAACAGAAATCTGCAAGCACACAGGGATGCTCATTCAGTGATGTTTCTGTTTAAACTGAAGTCCACAGTATCCACACGTTCCAGTCTTTGTCTCTTTGTCCTGCAAAAATATAAAAATACAACAGCTGCCAGTTTCACTTTAGAAAACTAAGTAATTATAATTTTTCTCTTATTTATTTGTGCCATCTTAAAACCTATCAATGTTGCCAAAGTACAGAGTTTAGTATTTTTTGAAACACTGAAAACAAAGATTCTTCAAGAGTATGACACACATCAAACAAATCAACATTAAAAAAATCAGAAGTGTGCTACAGAAGGCTGAAGTCCTTCCTAAGTGTTACAAATCAGAACCTCCAAACATTTGACTTTGGATAATGTAAAATGATATATTACAAAATTCTTTGTTCAAAATAGAAACGCTTATGATTCTAGTTAGGAGTCATAACAACACTGACACTTAAGGACACCAGCCCTTCCYCACCATTCTTTCAGGCATTAGGAAATGTCAAAGTTTAGGTGAGCAGACAAAGATTTTAAAACATCTGCAATCAGGCTCTACCTGGGAACAGGACCTAAGCAACAGTTGCATCAACTAAGGTCATAGGACAGTAGCCTCAATATTTTTACTCTCTAGAACAAGAATACACTGGAAATTATCACTACTGTCAACACGAGGATAAGACAATATTTATTCTTCATTCTCAGGCCATGACTGAAATATTCMGTCTTCAGAACTACCATGATTCCCAAAGACTGAAAGAGGAATTGGTTTGTTTGGTTTTCTTCCTTCTTTTTCCCTTGAACTTGCAAGACTGAAAATAAACTGCATAGTCCTAAAAATACTGCAAATGTATGGTCAAACTAYATGGTGGCATTTAAATAATTACCATTCCAAAATGCAGCAAGGATGTTAATTTTTGCCCTCAGTGGTTGTCCTTACTACTTCACCTGATTTTTTTTTTCAAAAAATACTGTCCCATTAAACTACTAAACAAACCAAAATTTCAAAAAGGAATTTCTATAACTTCAAATGGAAACCCTCTAATTCTTCTGATTTATATCAGGCACCAAATAAAATTAGCACCTCAGGTGGTTACTCATTTTATTTTGTTAAACTAGCATTCCAAAAACCAGATAATCTTACAAAAACAGAATGCACAGGCAAAACATACTATATGCAGAATAATGACATTACCAAGTTTATGTATACTTTGGGATGCCCCAAAGCTCCACCACCACCATCGCACGATATCACTCTGCTTTCAACTTGACTCACAGGCTGCTCTGCTATCAAATCGATTGCAAAATTCTTGTTCACCTGTAAGGAAAAGAGGGAAACTTTCAGATACCATCCACACTCAAACAGAAAGCAATTGCTATCTGCTGCCTCCTCAGGCAGTTCCACTACAGCCTTTTGAGAAGTTCCTGCTTAGGCTTCCTCCCAACTCCTCCACCACCTCTAAGACTCTGCTATAAGCCAGATGAAAGAACTATACATTAAAACCTGCAAAAGTAATCCCTTTCCCCGATATACAGGCCACATCAGTGCTCAGGTTTCAGCAGATTCAGCAGAGAGGTGAGCAGAAACAAGTAGACAAGAACAGAACATATTTAACCAATACTGTATTCTGCTTTAGTGACTACATGATAAAATTGCAGAAGAATCTCTACTGATAAACTCAAAAATAATAGTRAGACAAGTAAGGTCAGGCATAAGATAAAACAACTGCTGGTAATTTAGAGYTCTAGCCATGTACCTTATTCTATCACTGCACAGAAAACCTCATGAAAACATGAATGTGGTGCRTAACAACACTCAGAAAGATAAATTGTTTAGCATCAGAAAAAAGGAAAAATTTCTAAATGCCACTACTCTACTCTGTAAATCCATCATACACACTTCCCAAATATCCACATCACTGACAAGTAGGGCTTCTTCCTAGAGCACATCTGCATGGCCTGGAAAACACAACCATGTCTGGGCATGCTGGTGACACAGCAGCTTGTCCCTTAGGGGGACCTACAGCAATGCAACACTTTCCAAGTGCGCACTGAGCAGATGACTACCGCTACAATTCAGGGAAAAGTATTCCAGGAGGGGCCACCTTTTTCAAAGGCCATTATATACATGCAGGAATATCAAATAATATGCACACCCAAAGGAGGCAGTATCTACTGCACTGAGTACAAACATGCTGGTATTGGAATAAAGATGAGATTCTTGGGAAAAAGACTGCTATGTGTCCATTACATAAAGCCCTAGGAACTACAATAGTGTTTTTACATAATCCTAGTAAAAGGATAAACAAAATAAAACAACTTAGCATCTTCCACCAAGCCTCCCATTAAGACGCTGCGTTTTTTAGTACAGTAATGGAAAAGTCAGTTTTGCCAACTAAGAATTTATCCTTACCAGAAGAAGATGATAGCTAAAAAAAGTTAGCAAAAAAAATAGCTTCTGGTATTGAAAGAAATTGGTAACATCAAGAACCCCACTGTCTGGGACTGTGTCTACAAGTCATGTAATTTTTGCTAAACAGCAAGAACTTTTACTGCTGTTTTTAGTAACACTCAAAATTGTGTATCCTTCATTTTGTGCTAAAGGAAGAAGGAAATAAAGCCATTATACATCTTTGCTTCAGGATTAGAAGCAAGAACTCCACTCATCTCAACACTTCTTAACCACAAAAGGTACTTCAGGAGAAAGAGAGAAGCAAAGATCTCTCATCTACTGTATAGCTAAGATTTTTCTGTGGCTCAGCCTACTAAACAAGACACAGTCTAGGAAATCATCAGGAAAACACCACAAAAAAAGCCCAAGTGGTTGCAGTTACAACATAACCCTTTGACTAAAGCACAGCAGTACTCAGCAGGAAGAGGCTGATTCCCTCAGCACATCCAGATATACCTTGCTCCAAGCACAAATCAATGGGCTATTTTTTTCCTGACAGAGTGCCAGTTTGACCATTTTGTTGCTGCTTCTTCCTGCCAATCCACCAGTGCCAGTCCATGGTCTGGGAAACCAAAGAGATAAAACCAAACCTGGATTTGACCCTGGTCCAAAGATGTAAAGGGAAAGCAGGACAGAATATTTAAAACAGACGAGCACTGAGGTGAGTCCTCCCCACACCTTCAGCTGCTGTACCAGCCCAATAGAAAGGGCTGAGCTGAAGTGGGAATAGCAGCCTTGAAATAGGCCCTACTCTACCTTAGGGATTACAGAAGGGCAGGATGACCTGGTTGAACTGTGGCAGATGCAGTTTAGCAGTTGTCATGGTCAGTTTTTGTTGTCATCTTATTGCAGGGGTTCCACACTGTTGTCTCCTTATCACAAAAGTTTCATACCTTCTGGTGTTTCTCATGAGCAGCTCCTCAGAGCACTGACTCTTTCTTCTTCACAAAGCAGCCAACTGRCTCCAGATCCCTTCTCACCCAGCCACCCCACACTTGCATAGCACTCTGCTTCTCATTGGTTACAGCTGTGGCCTGTTAAAGTCAGGCCTGTTCCTAATCTTTGATAATTGGCCCAGCTGCAACTCCTTAGGGGTAAGATTAMTTTCTACACTATCTTTATTTTCTTATATTCTATCCCCCTACAAGTTTTCTCACAGCTTCCTGCTTTAGGCCCTTGCTAGAGAGCACTAATCCCTAGTTCTCCATAGAGAACCAATAACTTCAGATAAAACACATGGATGTCACTAACAGCTGGGCTGGCACAACTGAGGGGACAATAAGCACGTACTCTAGGCTATGCCCCTGGGCCTGGCCACCTGAAGCACATAGGCCCAGACACCCTGACTGAGGGAGAGTCCAGAGGCTGTGTCCGCCCCCCCCCAAACAGGAAAGCTGCCATGGCTGGAATGGGCCGATCCTGAGCAGGACTCGACCACCTGGACCTACTGATGGCAAAGGGAAGAAGCAACCAAGAAAGAACAGTCACCAGGAGAGCTTCTGCTTCAAAAACATGACAACATTCAGACTACAGACACAGTTGTCAACCCTAATATTGACAGGTGAAACACACTGTGGGATTGTAGGGGGATAGAATACAAGAAAATAAAGATAGTTAGAAAGCAATCGTACCCCTAAGGAGTTGCAGCTGGGCCAATTATCAAAGATTAGGAACAGGCCTCACTTTAACAGGCCACAGCTGTAACCAATGAGAAGCAGAGTGCTATRMAAGTGTGGGGTGGCTGGGTGAGAAGGGATCTGGAGCCAGTTGGCTGCTTTGTGAAGAAGAAAGAGTCAGTGCTCTGAGGAGCTGCTCACGAGAAAACATCAAGAAGGTATGAAACTTTTGTGATAAGGAGACAATAGTGTGGAACCCCTGCAATAAGATGACAATGTGAGATAATGGCAAAGCCAAAGCCCTTAGAGAGAATTCCTATTAATAGGCACAGATCATTTAAAGTATTTAACATGTAAATTTTGTCCCAATTTCACCATTAAAACTTAGCATTAAACCTTGCTCAGCAGACACAGAGCTTGGCTTTTACTGGAGAAGGAAGAACTGGGCTAAACTGAAAACCTTGGATGTTCTACACCACAGAGTCTGAAATTACCTGATGGCAAAGGCAAATTAGAGGGACCACTGCCCTGTGGAGAATCAGGCTTAAGCAGCATTTCCCACAAAGTTACACAAGTAGCAGAGACACCAGCAGTACACTTGGGAGAGACCTACTTTGCCAACTATCCTCCCTGAAGTAAGCCAAGTCAGTGTTTTAAGTGACATTTTCATTTAATTATTTCACATGTAAAATCCCCACTTTTGCCACACAGCATGAGTTAAATTGTATCTGTCACACAGCGAGGTAAACCCAATATGAAAACTCAGAAATTAGTGTAATTAGTTCAGGTTAATTTAGGAAAAGAATAATTATATGCAACTACTTTAAAAATCTACCATGCCTTATATTTAATGTCTCTGCTGAACATAAACATTTATAGCATTAACACTAAGGCACTATTCAAAGGCTCAGGTATTGAGGAATACATTTGGGCTGAAATAATTCTATTTCTACCCCAAAGGCCAGCAGATGCCTCATGGAGCTGTGCTGCTTGATCATTAGAGAAAGCTAGGTACTAAAGGACTTCTCATAGAGTGGGTATGTAAAATTTTAGGCAGCAGCAACAGGGCCACCTTTACAGCACTGTACTTGGATGATGCAGGTATTACTAGACTTTGCATTTGAATCTTCATTATTTCAGAATCGCCTGCACTTTACTTTTATTTGTTTCATCACTCTTTCAGTAAATGCTTCTCAGGCTCATTAAAAATCCAATTTGGGTAAAGATCAGAATTTTAACTACACAGAAGCAAATTAAGCTTCAAAACAGATGTAAAGAGATATATAAACAGATTAACAATTCAGCAGAGTATTTAATGATGTGATTTTTCTGAATATAAATGTGATAAAAACATACAACTTCATAAAACACATGCTTAAAACAAAAACTGTTCCAAGTTTAAGATGTTCAAATGCCTACAACTCTAACATCCTAAATGCAAGCACTTAGCAAGTGTAGAGCAAGTTTTGAGTTTTTCAAGTTTACCAAAAGCAGGGAGGTAAGACAGAAGCAACCATAAGCTGCCTTAAATAAAATTTTSACCATAGTGAAAAAAAACCTCCACTGAAACGCCATATCCAAACCAATTTGGTTTTGGTAGGGTTTGTTTGGGGGTTTTTTGGTTGGTTTTTTTTTTCTTTGCTCGTTGATGGGTTGGCTTTGGTTGTAGGGTTTGGGTTTAGTCGGCTTCTTGCTTGTTGGGCTTTTTTGGGGCTTTTTTGGTTTGGGGCTTTTTAATGACAATGAGGTTGAGGACACTATTAGGTAAAGAAAAAAACCCCATAAACTACCCCCTCTCCCATGAAAAATTAGTAGAATGAGTTACCTCCTTTTGTCGTCCAACAAATCTAACTCTTCTATAATCCTTCTCGTCATATACCTAGAGTGTAAAATAAACTTGATCTTATTTACAGAGCAACAAYTATAACCATAGAACACAAAGYCTTAGAAAATAAATAGCTTGAATTGTATACTTAGATTCAAATATTATCACCTTACAAGCATGTAGTATACAGAAAAATTGGCTTCCATTTCCCTCACGCAAGTAACTGAACTGCACATTGGAAAGCACAACAGACAAGGAAAACTGGTGGTGTTGGGGCTGGCATGAAAGCCAGTAAACAGAAGRGCCTGATCACGGAGATGAACACAAATGTATTATTTATAATGCTGCTCCTGGATCTCACCTAGGTGGTGAACTAAACTGGGAAATTCAKGTTTTGTATTTATTTCTGTTACGCTAAGTAACCACAGTGCCAGATTTCCCAAGTCAGCTCCACCTGCCATCCTCTCTCCCAYCTCAAGGCACCACACGAGCCTCAGCTTCTCCATTGGAAAAAAAGTAACCTGGAGTTACAAGGCACTGACACAAGGGTGCCTCCTCCCCTGTCAACCCTTCGGCCACAAGTCGGGTCACAGGTCGGATTCGGACCGGAACGCTCGGTAATGGCCAATGGCCCCGATCCTGACCAACGGGGGTTTTTGTTTTTATCCCGAAATAGCGCCCACCTCCTGTGTACGGATCACCCAGGAGCATGAATTCCCACTGTGCGCGCTGAACGGAGAATCACAAAATAAATCAGGTTGGAAAAGCCGTCTGACATCGTCAAACCCAACCAGGACCGAACGCCACCACGTCAGGCAGACCGTGGCAGTAAAGCGCCACATCCAGCCATTTCCCGAACACCTCTAGGGACGGACGCGCCACCGCCTCCCGGGGCGGCGCATTCCAGCACCTAACCACTGTTTACGGCAAGAAATTCCACGCGATGTCCACCCTAAGCCTCCCCGTTACAGTACATCACATTACATCAGCGCGCTGCCCGCGGCCCCGGCGGGACGCGCCCCCCTCCCTCCCGGAGCAGCGGAGGGGCGGCACACAGGGCGCCGCACGCTCACCTGCCCCGTGTGCGTCACCAGCTCTCCGGTGTCGGAGGCCCGCACACCGTAGGGCCGGACAGCAGCGGCGGCAGCGAGCCCCGGGCGGCCCAGCAGCGGGCGGCTCCGCGGCAGCAGCCAGCGGAAGGTCGAGGCGGGCGCCGCCATCTTCGCGCCGCCCACGTGACTCCCGGCCGGGCGGGCGCGGGCCTGGCCCCGCCCCGGTTCCTGCGCGCGCTTCCGGCGGCGGGGGGGACGCGTGGCCGCGGGCGGGGAGCAGCGCTTTCCGCGGGGGTGAGCGGGCGGCGGTGTCTTCGTCGGTGGGGCGGCGGGTGGTGTGGGGGCAGCGGCAGGAGAGGAGGAGGGGAGCGGGAACGGTGCGTGTGTCCTGACCGGCGCGTTGTCCCCGCAGGGTGCCGAGCATGCTGTCTCTYCTGGTCAGGGCCGCCACCACGGCCGCCCCGCTGCGCTCGCTGTGCCGCTCGCCCTTGTGCTCGCTGGCCCCGTGGGGACGGGCGGCGGGSCTGCCCGCGGCCTGTCCGAGCTGGGCCCCGCCGCCGTGGCGGGCGCCCCGCGGGCTGCTGGCCGTGCCGCCGCCGCCCGGGCCGCCGCCGCCTGCCGGGCTGAAGACGAAGACGGCGCTGAGGAGGCGCTGCAAGGACTGCTACATCGTGCGGCGGCGCGGGCGGCTCTACGTGTGCTGCAAGAGTAACCCCCGGCACAAGCAGCGCAAGGGGTAGCGCCGGCCGGGAGCCCGCAGCGCGCAGAGCTGGCGCCGTGCTCGGCGGCCGGGCCCGGGGCCCCCCGCTGGCCCGCGGCTCCCGGGAGCTGGCAGCTGGCGACACGAGTCGCGGAATCGTGTGCGTGACAGTGTGTCATCTTTGGAACGCCTGGAGCGAGGTGCGGTCTTAGCGGCCCTTGCCGGAATTTCTGGCCTTGGATGCGGAGAACTGAAGCAGGAAACAACAGGCTACAGGATCTCTTGTCGTCGTCTGAAACGTGAAGCCTTAAATCACCGCGCTGTGAAATTAGGAAGGGTGAAGCTGAATCACTGGACTCTGAGGTGCATTTGGGTTTAATTAAGCAAAATGAAAATAAACTCAATTGATTTTCATTACTACAGCACACTGCAGCTTTTTTCTTGAACACCCTAACCCCCCCCCCAAGATGTTGGTAACAGAACCGATAGTTTCAAACTCAGGTGGGCAATTTCAGATTCCATCTAGCTTGCCTTAAGATTCTGCCAAGCTTTAGGCTCACTCTAGTCGATTGGTGAGGCGTAAGAATATTTTTCTTTTTTGTATCCCTTGAAGGAACTCTCTCCTAACAGGTGTGGAGAGAATGACTGAGAGCAGTAATGCCTCAGAGGCCATATAGCCAAGCTTAACATTGAATGCAAACTAGTGAATTGGTATCCGTGTATTAATTAGAGCCAAAATTGCTTCAGTCACGGGTGGTATTCCTTACATTTCTCAATATGACTCTGCTTGAGGCRGGAGTGTTAGATCATCCTCTGAACTGCAGGTTCTTAGCAAATGGTGCTAAACTAAACTTTCAGAAAACTGCCCTGTTTCGGCTAGCAGTTTGCCAGAGTACTGTGAGAAAGTGACCCTGACTTGAAAGAGGTGAAATTGGTTGAGCGCTGTGTTTGAAGTTGTTGCAAGATTGGATAGTATGATGACTTGAAGACCTTTTCTGCCCAGTTATAATTCCACAACTTTACATTAACTTTTATCATTAATATATTTTTGCTTAGTGCTTGTAGACAATGAGAGTCTAAGCCTGTGAAGCTGTGGCTTCACAGAGGCAGTAATTATTGTATTTCCATGTGTTGGGTGGTTTGTCTTTTCACTCATCTATCTCATCACTGGAATGAGGGTTTGGAGAGAGAGGAGCAGGTTAGTTAACATACACATCTATCTTGGGGGCCATTCAAATTAATCCATGGCAATGGGAGGGGAGAAAACAGGCTAGCTTCATCTAACTAGAGAGACTGATTCAAAATGTGTAAGGTTCCTCAAAATCAAAGAACCTYGAGGTAGTGGAAGACTTGCTGTACTTTAAAAGGTATGATTGAAATTTGGATGCTCATGGAAAAAAAACTTCTACCTTCTAAATACCCACAGCTTGTGCATGAAAGTARGATGTAAGCAGAGAAATTTCTTGGAAATATTTTACACCTTTAACGTGCTTTGACAGTTAAGCTGTCTTAGGAACTGAAGATTTTAAAAGCTCCGATTCTCAGTGTTAATGGGACACATTTGTAGATGTGTGCTGTGTGTTTTGTTCCAGCAGAAGAAAAGGCCTCTATGCTGTGAACCTCTGTGATACCTTGTGAGTTTAGCTATTAGTGCACCTTTGAAGTAAACAGAGTATGACCAAAAAAACCCAGTGATTTCCAGGCCTACCCACTTTTCTGGTGGATAGTAAGGACTGACCTGTGCATTGGGCATGAGATGAAGTGAGGGTCTGTTGGTTGGGCTTTTTAGGAAAGAGAGTTGGCAGGTGCTCTTAGAGCCTCACAAGCAGTTCATCCAACCCCTTGGTTCAGTCGAAGAAAGGCAGCTCACTGGTACACAGCAAACTCTGCTGGTGGGTTACTGAGGAGGTACCCAAACGTTTGAGGGCTCTCTTGCCAGGAGCACTGTCAGGTGGTTAAGGGACACCTGCAAGTATGAATTGCCAGGTTGAAGAACAGTCATAACCTGGGAAGACTTTCTGAATTCAGCGGTGTGTGGAGCCCTGAGACAAGTTCACTCTGCCAGGCTGGTGTGAAATACRGTCTGCACTCAGAAATGGAGTGAAATTTAGGGCTAGGATTACTGTGCAGCAGAGAGAGGCACAAATTACTGTTTTCATCTCCCCCTTTGGCCTAAGACAAGCTTTTATACAGTGCTGACTCAGCATCTTACTTTGACAACTTAMAATGAGGAAAAATTTTTTCCTAATTAAACCCTTTGAACGTAGGGCTGCTGGTCAGAAACTTGAGATGTGAAGTAATTTGAATTCAAATGTTTATTATGGCTGTAAACAGTTCATGTGTCATTGTCTGAACAGTCCGTTTGAGGTACCTGGGGCGGAACATTCATGGCCATCACTGAAACAGCATWTTTGGTTGTGCTCAATAGATTTTGGAAAGAGGATTATAGGATTAGAAACTAGGAGGCTCTGAATTGTAATTGTACTCTGCCACTGACTTGCTGTATAATCTTGAAAAGGCAATTTTGCCTTTGTCTCAATTTTTCCATCTGTTAGGCAGGAGTATTGAATGTCACACTTGTAAGTACTATTTTTTAGTTGATGTCTACAAACCGTTACARAGGTGTTCTAAAAAAAT
The DNA here is from genome assembly GCA_014549065.1 of Cardinalis cardinalis. Lineage (NCBI taxonomy): Eukaryota > Metazoa > Chordata > Aves > Passeriformes > Cardinalidae > Cardinalis > Cardinalis cardinalis. The sequence continues at coordinate 9,163,426 of JACDOX010000007.1, forward strand.
CAGATTCTATAGCTTTCTGTAATTTGAATGACATGAGGAAAGTGACTCTAGCTGGGGGTGGTGCATGTTTATTTTAAGTTTGTTTACAGCAACTGCAAAATGAGCAGGTGAAATAATTCAGCCAGTAGCCTTGTGGTTGATAGCTAAGGGCTCATGTCCTTCATTACAGACCTTCTGAATGTTGTGCTACCTCAACTACTGTTGGCAAAGGAGGGGGGCACACAACAGCCACTGAAATTACCCAGGCCAAAAATTTAGTCCTGGAATACTAAAAATACCAATCTGTGTTAGTTCCTTAATTGTATGTGGTTTRTTTTTTATTTCTCTCCCTGGAGGCTGAAAGGGAGGGGAATGATAGGGAGAGTGCAGCCAGAACATAAAATGTTTTAGGGAGGAAAATAGTACCCAGTAACACAGGAAAAATCCATACACTGAAGACTGAAATAAGACTCAGGTTCAAATTACATTTTTAGCTTTTGGCTTCCTACTGCTTAGATGTCTAGGTTACCCCTCCAGAAAATCTTCAGTCTTCTTTAAATCCCCTCAGTGGAGTGGGAATGTGACACCTGATGTCTCCTATGACTGTCTCCATTGTACAATTATGAAAATCATTTGCAGTTGTGAGTGACTGAACTTGCTTAACTCCTCAGAACTGTTCTAGGGAATAAGATTGTCAGATTCCTGATACGCAACAGGTAGAGTTGTATTTAGGTCAACTGGAGGGTAAATCTTAGAGCTCATGTATATTAATGACTGTCAGATTTTGTCTGTGGTTGTGTGTATGGGAATTACAGTGTTGGTTGCTGAATTCAGGACAATAGCTGTTCAAAAATGACAGGTGAGGGAGAAGTCTTTAGGAATTACAGTGCTGAGAAGCCGTGTCTGCTCAGATGGAGGCAGTACACCCTGAGGTTAGCTGACTGACAGGTGACTGTTCCAGATTCTGACACCACCACAGTCGGTTTCCCGCACTCAGTTAAAATAACAGTTATTTTTAAGTAATGTAGACACCATATTGTTCTTCCAATTAATCTATTATACCATCCACAAAAGAAAAAAATGTACAAGAAGGAATGACATTTCAGAGCAGTTGCTAATGCATATGCCAAATATTAACAGTTGGAATTTTTTCTTTATTTACAGAGATGAAGTAGGTAAAATCAAAAAAACAAAAATAAAACTATAAAACGAAAATGTAAATATTCGTAATTAAAAAGAAAGTGAAAAGCCAGTCTGTTTTCTCCTCTTTGTTTACAGTGCAAACAGATACAACATGCTATTGCAGGCACTGTTCAGAGTATCTTCTGTGTAACACCAAGGTCCCTCCGTGGTTTCAGTGAGCTCCATGCACTGAAACTGATTTATGTTGATCTGCAGCATCACCATATTGCAAAGTTCTGAATCAGCAAGGGCAGACAYACCTTGATACACACTGCTGAAAACTATCAAATTACTTTTAAAATGGTAGTTAAGGATAAAATAATCCCATTCAATTTAATAAAACTGATTCTGCATTTAAATACTTGCATTCTTTCTATTACAGCTCACCAGGTTATTAATTTGGAGCTTGAAATCTGTGCCAGTTTGTCCCCAGAGGCTGAGAAGGGGCTGGATTCTTTCCAACTAGATGGGACAGTTTACCTCACCACACCTATGATGGAGCATGCCCTCACCTATCCAGTGACCTCTCCTTTCCAGGACTGAATTTATCTTCCTGTAGGAATAGGTGAGCTGCCCATGCAGCTGTTATTGAACTGTCACACTTTACAGCCCAGTTTATTTAGGTAAGTGGTGGTGTTTTACTTCTATACCTCTGGGAGATAAACTGCAGCAGTTTCGTTATTGCTCCGTATCCCACTCATAGTGGAGGCAGCAATCTTTATAAGAGCTTCATCACAGTGAAGACACTGAACCTGATCTAAAAATGATGAAAGTTGGTACAGAGAGAATATTGGCACCCAAGATGAAGCTGTCACTTGCTGGAGTTATCCACCTGCCTCCAGGAATGAAAAATTTGCCATTTCATCTAGAAGTTTGTGCATCAGTCTTTGAAATCTGTTGTCTGTAAATATGAATAAACTGTTGAAAACAAGCAGTATTTTTCAAGAAGCCACCTGTCCTTATGTGCCACATTGTGCAAAAAGGAATAAAAAGTGAACTTTGCAAAGCCATTTGATCTAAAAATACATTGATTCCATTTAGTGGTGGAAAGTAAGCAAAAGAACAGGCAGGGAATAATGTGAGTCTCTCTGTTGTACATGGTTAAAGATTGATAATGAACAGTGCCTAAATGAGGAAAAGACTGCGAGCCAGCAGTCCCACAGTCTACACAGTTTTAAAAGGAATTCATACTAGGATGCTAATATTTATAAATGCAGTGACTAGGATATCTAAAATAGGTCACTTTCGTGGCTTTAGATAAGAACTTTTGCATCTATGTTTTGTGCCAAGTACTTTGGTTTTGCTTCGATTGCTCATCTAGCTATTAAATAACAAGTTGGTTTTATGTCATCTGGTCATTCATCCTGATCACCACTTGTGTAGTCACAGAGAAAWGGAACTTATTTGATGTATTTAAATGAATGAGAATACAGTAAATATGAAATGGTGACCTGGGACTTGATCTGTCRGCTTAAGAAGTCTGTTCTACCAGAAGTGGGACATGAAACCTAAAACATGGCTGCAGTCAGAGACCACAGCTCTGGAGTTGGATAGATGAGAAGTGGAGAGATGAGCAGCCAGTGACGCAGCTATGATTATGTTACAAATAACATCACTTCACTGTTAAAAAGGTGAGCCTCTTTGCTTTAATTTGCAGTTAGCAAATTTTGTTAAGCCTTTCATTCTTAGATTCCTGTATTTTTCCTTCAAAAGGCAGTCACTAAATTTCAGTCACCCTTTGAATCTTTTCTTAAGATAATGACATTAATAATCTTTCTCAGTATAAAATATTTTGTCTAATCTTTAGATATTTCTGTTCCCTGTACCCTCCTCTCATTTCTTTTTAAAAATATGGACACAGGAACTATAGGTAGAATCTACCTTAGTGATGCTGCACACTGAGATTAAAATGCCMCTGCATTTTGTTCTTAGTAATCTGCTTCCTTCATTTGAAGATCATGTCATTGCTATGGCTTTCTGTAAAGAATTTGTTTGCTGACAGTTTTTTATTACCTGTAAAGGATTTACACTGTTTAACAATTCTCCTCAACATAGCCCTCTCTTCTGCCGGTGTAGTTGGAATGTCTGATTTCTAGATGAATAACTTTGCATTTGAAGGTAACAAAATGAAAATTGGTTCAGTGTGTTAAACWGCACAAAATTTTACCCATTGCTCCRTTATCATTATTACTACTTTCCTGATTTTTTTAACCTGAACTTACGAGTGTTCGATCTACATAACACCCAAATCACTCATAAAAAACCCAGGGTATCTATTATCACTTTAATACCCCTGAAACCACAGTGAAAGACATTCAGATTTTATGGTGGTTCCCATTTGCAGTTGTGCTYTGACATGTTTCTCAAGCAGTTGTGAACTCATATATGTATACTAGGATTTTTTTTTTTTTTTAGTTTTGAAACATAAGGCATATCATGAGTCATTTTGAACCACTCCTGCATCTTGTTCACTTGATCATCTGCCCTGCATCCCTGACAGAGTTTCCAGGATGCTTTCTTCAGACAAAACCCAGACTCAGAAACAGTTCAGTCTCTAGACTAGCATAGCTAACTTAGCACTGTCTAAGACTAGTGTCACAGTCTTATGTTCAGTATGGCTGGTTCCTTAAGCCCATCCCAGTACTATTCCAGCTGGCTTTGATGTCTCACATTACTTCATACCATGGCCTTCTGCACACTGCATAAATTCTCAGCATCATCCAACAAAAGCACAGACATGGAAGCCTGCAAGTCTTCATCTCGTCTTCRTCTTCATCTCCATCTCATTCAACTGGGCATCTTAAAAAAATGCTGGCTTTTAAAGAGCTTAAGATTTATAATGTGTAATGTTTAAAGAATGTTCAGGGGGAAAACAGGTCAGGAAAGACAAAAAGATTTTTATGGAATATCCTTTCTGGTCAGTTTAAGGTGCATCCCTTGATATACTGTGTGAAAAGGTGAAGAGCAAAACTGAGTGGATCTGACATTAATGCTCACAGGGAGAGGTGGGGTAGCTGAGTGCCAAGTGTGAATCAGACAATGTCTCTGTGTGCCATGAGCAGGGCAGAGAGCTCTGATGCCAGGGCCACAAGGTAGAGGCCATTGGTGTTAAGGCCTTTGAAACATTGATCATTTAGGGTCTCCTTAACCATGGCATAGCTGTATTCTCTCCAGGCATGGAAAGGTGCTGCCTGTGAGTCACAGTCAGCTCTAGGACATTTTGTCCAGAGAATGGTGATCAATGGAAAAAGTCATGAAGGCAGTGGATAAACTCCAACTCCCTGCTRTGCTGGCAACTACTTAATATTATTTAAACAAATACATTAAATTCTGCATTGAATATTAGGTATTTTCCTAAAACAACTCTTCAAACAGTCTAGGACTTCCCTCCTCCTAATCTTCTATCTCCAGCTCTACATTTGTTCATAACTTGTTTATACTTATGCCAAAATTATCTTTTCTGTTAAACAGTGCTTCTTTTCCTGGAGAATTTACCTGCTTGATATTTAATTCTAGGTAGCTCCCATGGCCTTTTTCAAATCTTTGTTTTCCTAAGCTGAGCARGTACTTCTAGTCTTTTCTCATGAAGCAGATTTTCTGCTCTGCTCATCATCCTAATAACACTTTTGTGTAATGTTTGAATTTGTGAGATAGGCCTTGTATCAAAGGTAATATATTTTGTGGGATCACTGATATTGTTAGAAAAAACCAAGAAAGCTTTTGAGTAGACAAGGCATTCTTACATATGCCAAAGCTTACCAGTTTTTTTTCCAACTGTTTTGTCTTTTAAAAGATATTGCCTTTGCCTACAAGCATTCCCTCTCCTACATTCTTAGACATTGTTGGCTACACCATACACCTTTTGAGTTAATCTTTCCTGAAATATTTTCCATAATTCAGTCCTCCCAAATATTTTTGTGTTTGCCAACATGACAGATGAATGTCTACCTTATGTTTCTTGGAAACATACCTCACACTACATATTTCAGGATTGCCTTTGAACAGCTCACTGTCTATCTGAGTGACTTCAAGGAATAAGATGCCATGGACATGTCCTCCTCAGAGCACACCCTGTCAGAGGTCCCCCCCAGAAGAGGCAATGAGGAGGGAATAAGATGGGAGCTGAGATGTGTGAAACCTGTCCAGTGATTCATGCTTGTGCAGAAGAGCTGATCCAAGGGCTCGGAGAGTCCCTCAAAGACACACACACTGCATTTGTAATACCATTTTGAGTGAAGAGGATTTCCTTCCCAAAAATCTTGTTCTCAGCTAAATAATAGATGATCCTGCCAAAATAATACAAAAATTAGATGTCTTATCAAGATGAATGGTATGCTTTGTAGGATACCTAGTGTATTCTTCTCAAACAGTCTATTTTTAGCGATTTCTTAAGAAATTTTGTGCAGGTTTGTATATGTGAAGGTTTGACTGGACTCACCAATCTTCCTCGTTTTTTAATAAACCACCATAAAGTAGAATTTATTTACATAATGCAATGATCCATGAAGGTTACCATAACATCAAGGGACCATATTAACCGCTTGAATGGAATTCATTAGAAATTAACTACCACTTAAATTAATTTTCCCACATTCACAAGGCTGTAATGGTGGAAAAAGGAACCGTCCATCAGTGTGTACTGACAGGAGAGCTGTCACTGCTTTTATTTATAGGTGAATACATTAACCCATGAAGCAGCCTTTTCAGACAAAATCTTGAGCTTCTGTACAAATCAGCTGCTTCAGAAGACTTTCAATAAGTATCCCAGCCTCAGTTAAACAGGAACATAGACTGCTTAATGCTTTTGCCACTGGCTATATGTATTGCAGCCTTTTCATAAGCACAATAGAAAAATTTGCTCATAAAAAATGCAAACTTCACACAGTATGTAATGTATTTTCAATGAATAATATTATTGGGTAGGTCAAGTTATAGTGATATTATATTATAAGTATCGGTAAAACTATACAAACAAAAGATTATCCATTGGTTCTTTGTCTTTTGCAGCTTAGTACCTGGTTTGAATTTTTTAACTCTCTTAAAAGTGATTATATGTACAGGTCTTCAAACAGTAGGATGAAAGCAAATGAGACTTTTACTCATATGAGATCTAGATATATTTTTGGCAAATTTACTGTAGTGCATTGTGGTAATTATTTGCATAAACTGTGATGGGAAAGAGCTTTGTGTAACCTGTTAGATGACCATAATTGTCACAAAACAATACAGCAAAAGAGGTGTCTTTTGTATATATAAACATCATAGCTGAAATGATCTCAGGACAACTTCCTGTACAGTTTAATCCAAATAATCTTTTTCATGTGTAATTGKAGCTCAGTTAAAAGCTAGCCTTTACCAATCAACATTTTGTGTTTTGATACTGTAAGTTCAATAAAAAAGGATCGTTAGCTTTTAAAAAACACCCCCTTAAGTACTAAAATAACTAAATAAAATAAGTTTTACGTAATTCTCTCTTGGGTGCTACATTATGTAATAAACAGTGGTGACACAACATCAGATGAGCCTGTGTGCCAGCAGCGGTGCTCRCTGAAATATTACAGTCTCACTGCTGTCCAGAAAGAGAAAATATGGAGGTTACAGTGAACCTCACAGTGTTCTGAACACTTTTTCAAAAGCTCCTCCATTATTTCCTAGCAGTGTGAAAGGAAGTTTCAAACAAATGTTCTCATATGGGGAATTCATAGGACAAGTGGCCTTTCCAGGAATTTCTGTGAATTTACTGCTGTGTTCAGGCACTTGACAGGCACAGAAAATATAGAGGCTTTTTCTGGGTTACCCACAATTCCCTCAAAGGGAGCTAAAGGCTGCCCTGATACTCCAGTGATAAAATTACATGCTGTTACTTTTTATGTTGTCCCCTCTGAACAGATTATTTTCAACAGCTTCTCAGAGGTATTGAGATGTTATACGCTTAGGGCTAAAAATATAAACTCTGTAAGTGAAGAGAAAATATTTTACAAGCTTAGCCATCTGATAGTGTATGTGGTTTTCCATTCCAGTTATTTAAATATGGCTACATTATGCTGTTCAGCTATGCTGAATTAAAATATCAGTGTTGGTATTACCAAAAGAGTCTATGGTTGCAGTTAGGTCAGTCTCAGACTGTTGTCACACATCTTAACAAAAAAAAATTTGTGTTCACTTTTTTTTTATAGTTATACTCTAACTTGCTAARCTGAAAATCTGGAAGTACTTCTACCAATGTCTTGGGACGCTATTTGTTTGCAATATAGATAAGTGATTCTCAGATGTCCCACGGCAGCCTGAGGAGAGCTGGTAGCTGGCAGCAGACTAACCACTTTCCTTCAAAAGTAGCAACTGTCACCRGTACAAATGATGATTTATTTATTATTTAATGGATTTAGAGCATTTAAAATTCTTACAAACACTATTTTGTCTAATTCTTCCACATTTTATGTGGCACTGCTTTTTAGTTTGTCTGATTTGTACACACTAATGTACACACATAATGGATAATGGAAATGAGTCAGACTAACTAGAAAATCATGCCATTTTACTTAGTTCTCATTGGGGACTACAGTTAGTTTGGTTAATTGATACAATATTGACTAGGTAATGACTCTCACTTCTGTCAACATTTTTACATTTGTTAAATTCCCCTGCCTGATTCTGCTTTTCTGCTGTATTTCCTTTTAAAATTTAAACATCTTAAAAAAGGCTCTTCTCAATTAATGCATTTCATGATTGAGGAACAYTGAAATTAACTTTTATCCAATTAAATTTTTACGAGTATTTGCTATTGTCGACAGTAGTAAAAACTTCTGTTTCAGCCACATCAATAATTAATTTAGAAGCACATGCCTGAAATACTTCCCCACATGCAAAGGAGTTGTTATTCTCCCACAGCTTCCCTCACAGTCGTCCTGGTGACTCCCTTGGCACTAGTACGCCATTATTTTGTTGGCAGCATTTTGATTTCTGCATGGTTATGATTAACCTGTACAATGTGTTCCTCTTAATGCAAAGCTGTTTTCTTATCCTTCAATTCTACAAACTGGAAAAAGCATATAGCCGCAGGCCACACAGAATAATACCAGTGTCAAGCTTTAAAAAACATATTTGTTTTGTGTCCTCTAAGGACAAATGATAGACATGTAAAAATGTTTTCTCTGTTTCTCTTTCATGGAATACTTACTTTAGAATTAACTTCTGTCACAGAAAACATAATTTGAAGCATCTGTTTTATATGATTTCTGAACATTTCTGCTATAAAGAGGGAAAATAGTACATTGTGTATGACATGTGCGATTACAAGGTTATAGAAACTCTTTATGTTTCTCTAGTTGTTGTRGTTTCCCCTTAAGAAAGCTTGTCACAGAAACATAAGAGTGTCCTTCCTTCAGAAGAGGCAAGTATATAGTACTATGGTACTTGATAGAAGCAGTGTAATTAATGTAATTTTTAATTGCTTTACAATACTTTAAATTCCCACCTTCTGAAGCACTCAGTGTTCTTCATGCAATCCAGTCATGCATCTGTTTTTAAATAGGTCATAGGAGAAAAGATATTTTTATGATACATTCCTAAGTGTTCTGATGATTACACGTGCTGTAGCCCATTTCTTCATAGACCCATTCTGTCTTTAATTTTGCCYTCTTCAAGTTACAATCACCCCAGTGTCCTTTTATTCAGAAAGATTGTTCTTTTACATACTTTCTCTGTCTTACCTATTTGTTAATTCTGTTTCTCTGTGATATCAAGCATACTTCATTTCATGCTTCATTGTCCAGGTTTTAGTTTCAGCTCGAGTATAYTAAGTGTTCCCACCCTTTTGCTCCATATTTTATGGTCAACAGTACAGAAGTGTTAAAAGCCTTTCTTGAGCAAAGAGAAGGATGAGTCTTCTTAATGTGGAATTCTCTTCCTTCAGAAACTTGATTGACCTCAAATCTTATGACTCCACAGTCAAGARAAATAAAACTCATTCAAGGCAAAAAATATCTCAGCCACACATTTCTGAAGTCAAAATAGTAGAATTTTTCCCTTTTCTCCCTATTTCATTCCTGTTTAAATAAAGAAAGAACCTGTATATTATTTTTTTATTTTAAAAAGCGGAAAGTTAATGATATGATTTTTGCTAAAGTCTACATGTTGTAAGGTATTTTATGTATCYGTGGTTTTGATAACAAATGTGTTAMTTTRTTAGATTGAAGWCTACTTTTTCTTTAAAATCCTTAATTTGCTGGCTCAGTTGTCATAGTGAACCTGATCATAGAAAAAGAYTTCCAGGATTGAGGAATTTCTGATAATAAAAGCGCGGCAGATTGGAAAGATTTCTAAGAATCACAGRATCACAGACATGGTCAGGTTGGAAGTGACCACAGTGGGTCATTTGATCCAACTTCCCTGCTCCAACAGGGTCATCCTAAGCATATGGCTGGCACAGGTTTTGTCCAGAAAGTTCTTGAATATCTTCAGTAAGGGGGACTCCACACCCTCTCTCATCAACCTGTTACAGTGCTCAGTCACTCTCACAGTGAAGAAGTTATTCTTCGCATTGTAGTAAAACATCCTGTAGTAAAACACCACCAAGAGGCTGGCTCCATCCTCTTGACACTCTCCCTTCAGATACTTCTTGACATCAGTGAGGTCCCCTCTCTGTTTTCTTCTTGATGCTGAWCAGGCCACATTCCCTCAACCTTTCCTCATAAGAGAGATGCTCCAGGTCCTTTAATCACCTTTGTTGCCCTCCTCTGGACCCACTTCAGGAACTCTGTGTCTCTCTTGTCCTGAGGAGCCCAGAACTGGATACAGCACTCCAGATGTGGCCCCCACTAAGGATGAGTAGAGGGGCAGGATGATTTCATTTGATCTGCTGAAAATGCTCATCCTAATTCATCCCAGGAAACCATTGGCTGTCTTGGCCACCAGGACACGCTGCTGGGTCATGGACAGCTTTTTGTCTGCCAAGGCCCCCAGATCCTTCACCACAGAGCTGCTTTCCAGCAGCACAGCCCCCACATTTGTTGAACTTCAGACTGTTCCTCTCTACCCATCTCTCCACCCTGTTGAGGTSCCTCTGAAGGGCTGCACAGCCCCTGGGGTATCACCCTCTCCTCCCAGCTCCGTATCATCAGGCAACTTGCTGAGCAGGCTTCTGCCCCTTCAGCCAAGTCAYTGATGAACAAGTCAAGCAACACTGGGTCCAGTATTGAACCYTGGGGGACACCACAGGTGACAGGCCTCCAACTGGACCCTGTGCCACTGATTATGACCCTTTGTGAAGTGCCATTCAGGCAGTTCTCAATCCACCTCCCTGTCCACTCATCCCCTCCACACTTCCTGAGTCTGCCTACAAGGATGCTGGGAGAGACAAGTATTGACAGATTTGCTGAAGTCAGGGTAGACAATAACCAGTGCTCTCTCCTCGTCCATTCAGGAAGTTGTTTCATCACAGAAGTCAATCAGTCAAGCATGTTTTACCTTTAGAGAATCCATGCTGACTACTCCTGATCACCTTTTTATCAACCATGAGGGTAGAGATTGCCGTTGGAATGAGGCACACCATCRTCTTTCTAGGGATTGAGGTTAGGCTGACAGGCTCCTAGTTCCCTGGGTCCTGTTTCTTGCTCTTTTTGAAAACATGGGTGACATTTGATTTCTTCCAGTCCTCAGGCACATCCTCTTATCATCATGACCTTTCAAAGATTATTATGAGTAGCCTCTCTACAATCCAAATAAGTCAATTAAAGATCTTGGAAGCAGCACGGATCATCAAAATAGTGGTAAAGACAGTACAAGTTTGACCTGAATGGATCACATTCCACAAACTGGATCCACACTCTAGTGACCTGACTTCTCTATGCTTTTAAATGTCATGCCAAGAAGTCACATGTGGCAGCCAGTCAGCTCATGAAGGCTCACCTTCAACTGAGAGTGAGCACAGCCCACCTCCTTGGGAGGAGGAATGGGCAAAATACAGAGGAATTAGCCAGGACATGAAGTGCCCAGGACTGGAGAGCCATGGTCAGCACCCAGGAGAGGACCTCCAAGCCTTGAGAGGGAAGTTCTCATTTCAAGTAGTTCTGGTCACCTTGTGTCACTGGGCAACAAGGAGCCAGCAGTGAGAGTCTTTCTTCAAAGCTCACTCTTCACAAGGACTACRGCAGTGGGCCAGCTTGGCCTGGTGTACCTCAGCATGGTGTGTGGCAGAGGACACAGTAGCCTCAGCTGTTGTACAGGATAATTCTTTCCCTGGTGTCATTAGGGCAGGCATCCATGGGCCAGTGGCCTACCRCATGCTTTTGGGATCCAAGAACCCCTCTGTGCTGTCCCTAGCCAAGGAGACACTGAGAGGAATCGCACAGCATCCCTGTGCACTGGTGGTATCTCCATGGACCTGTCTGCCATGGAGAAGCCTCCTGAAGCTTATCTAAAGACCTCTGGAAGGGGTACTTGTCAGAGCAGTTCCAAAGAATCCTGCATATTTTCTTCCCGGAGTGGAACTACAAGAAATTTATGGAAGTATTTGACACAGGTATATTTCAATTAAATGTAAAATTCCAGCAGGTATTATTGAAATACTGTCATCTGAGTTTTGTGGAGCATGCTGGAAAACAATGACAAAGCAGTTAAACAAAGMAAGAAACATGAAGAAATCCAACAGGTAATGACTTAAAAAGAGAGAAAAATTGATAATAACAGAAGTGAAGATAAAAATAACAACAGTATTTAAAAAACTAAAATAAAATTATTTTAATACAGCAGAATAAAAAAAGGAAACCAGCTKTATGGATCTCAGTTGTCAGTTGAAATGCTTCGAACAAGACTGTAGAAAATGTAGATTTTATCTTTATTTTGCCATGTGAACTAATTGCTTCAGAATTAAAAGAAGGTGTTAAAAAGGAAAGATTATTCTGTCTGTAACAGTTAGCCTTATTAACATATCAGCTACTCCTGCTTTGGTTTAATGGAATATCAAACAAGTTGTGCTCCCCCTTGCAGCCATGAAAGTGCTGATTGCTGCACGGCCGAGGCCTTCGGCTTCTCTGCRGCACTCTCCTGAGAAATAACCACAGGTGTCTTTCCTGCTGTTCAACAGCTGCATTTGAATGTGCATTAAAAATCTGATTAATTCATCAATGAACAAAGCTGGGCAGGTTCATCAATTCATCAATGAACAAAACTGGACTCTAATTTCTAGATAGGTTCGAAAATTATATATGTACACACACATATATATATACATTTTTAAAAATTCCTAGGTCAAAACCTCTCTACATAATATATTAATTATTTAAAGCCAAACTTAAACTTTTTAGCTCACTTTCTTTCCTGCATACATTCTTGAAAATTCTTATAAATAAAAAGATGAGATTTCACTGAAAGGTTGACAATGGATCTGTTATTTTGGGACAGCAACTATGAAATTGAAGGAAATGGTTTCTTATATTTATGACTGCCCTTAGAAAAGTATAATTTATTAATGGAATTTCTTCACAGATCTACTATTTCATATGGGCTACTCCACTGTTTGCTGTCCAGACATTTTAGTTCACTTAGACAGGAAGTATATCACCCAATGTAGATACAAAGTATGAGTTACTTCCCCTTAATAAAAGGGCTTGGAGCTTTGTTATGTTGTTTTTGTTGTTTGTTAAGTGAACTAAATGGGACACTTCATGCTTTCTGTTTGGACCAGCATACTGTGAGGTGTGACAGGCTTTTCAGCAGTGATGGTCACAGGTAAATGCCTGCTGATGATCATCATCTGTCAGTGGCYCTAAAAATACCCCTTCTCTGGAGGCACAGTAATCTCTGTTGGGGACCCAAGGAGTTCAGAACCCAAAAATACCTTAAGCCCTAACTCACTCATCTGCTGAATGCATCAGCAAAAGAAAATTGGGGAAGTGCTTAGGTGGTGTTTTCATTTGGCTTTTATGTGATTGCAGTGGGGCAATTAGTAATTTTAGAGAATAAACAAGATGACAACTGCTTAGCAGCAGAAGGCAGGAAGAAGGAACTCATCAGTGCTGCCATACTCCCACTCCTGTCGTGCCGTTCACATTATCTCAGTCACACACCGTAATTGGAAGTTAAGGCAGCAGTTCTTCTGTGCACAGCATAAAGATATACAAATAACAAGCATTAAATAAGAAACATCGCACCACATCAAGATTAACAAAAGTAATAATGCTGACCTTGCTAGCACTCAAGTCTTTTCAACCGCAAATAATCTTCCATCCTGACAGGGAAGAGCAAGACACCTAATCCTCTAGCATGTTCATGATAGAAGGATTCCCAATTAATTCCCACTCCTTCCCAATWAATCATTACCAGAGACAGTTCCCTTATACTCAAAAAGATTGTTCCTAAGGCCTTTGTCAGCTGAGACTTCCCTTGTACAGAAATGAGCCAGCTAGAGGTCTCTTAACTTTGATCCAATAATAACCCTTGCACTTGAGATCTAGCATTTCCCATTTGCTCAAATGCTCCTTAAATGGCTGTTGGGTGCCCTTGCCCCAGTATCTAAAAGAAAAGAATATCTAAATATTATTGAGGTTTTCTGTTGATCAAAACCAATGTCTGTTTGCATTTTTTTGTAAACACAGTTTGGGTAGAGCTTTAGCAATATATGGAGATTAATGACCCTTAGAGGAGTCCTGCAGATTTCATTTGTATTCTCCACATTATGTTTTCACACTTTCAGAGAGCACTGCTGAACTTCTGAACCTCTTTGTCAACCTTGTTAATTTGACAGTGATTTACATCTCTCTTAATTCATACTGGAATACCTTCAGCTGTAGCTGTTTGCTAGTTATTCCACTCAGGAGGGAAAATCCTGGACTTGTTGCCTCAGCACAAGCTRTCAACACAACCAGATGAGGAAATGACCTTGACTAAGAGCACCCGTTTTTTCAGTCCATGTTGGTACCCAGGTGTGTGTGTGTAAGAGAAGTCAGGTGCATTGTATATTGTTTCCATTTCTCACTTAGACCTAGAGCTGTAAAATCTTTCTCTTCCTCCCTGAAAGAAGAAGTAAAAGGATTGTCCTTCACAGAGAAGTATACATGTATAATTAAATGAGACAGTTAACAGTATTTATATCTCCATTCATGTGTTTTTTTTCTATAATGACTAGAAAAAACATTGGGAATTCAAGGCTATGCCTGATGAAATTCTTGCAAAAGCTGACAMAGTTACACTTGTGGTTAAAATTATTCAGTGTACTGTGACAATATAGACAAACAGCAGTCAGCGCCTTAATTCTGCCAAGTTCTGCTTGCTCTTACCTGGAGATACTGACAGTGTCTCTGGAAGGACAKGCTGCTAAAGCAGCAAGCCGCAGARYCATTTGCARCTGCTGCAAACTTTGCTGAACTGTTTTTCATATTGGAGAAGAAGCTGAAGCAGGGACTGACTGCCTCATAGGGCACCACCAATTTTAAAGAAGTGATGTTAGATGGTGTGAGTATTACAATATTTACATATTTTTTAAAAGTGTAGATATGTTCCTTTAGATATTATTAAATTCTTTCACATTTTTTGTCCTTAATCCAGTGTATCTAAATGCATTTTTCTTTCCTTTGAGGTACTATCAGCATATATACTTTCCCTTCCCACATACTTTTCCAGGTGGTAAGAGAACATCTGGAGAGGCACAAACTGTGGACAAGGATTTTGGCATTTCAGTTTCCATCTATGCTAGTTTATGGCACCTAGAGGCCTGTAGACTTCCATGAAGTTTGTCCTTAGAAATTACTGTGTCCTAAATGCTTATATGAATGAGAACTGAGGATGCACCTGTGTGAAATAATTATATGAACTTCAAT
>JACDOX010000007.1:9178451-9222158 GCA_014549065.1 Cardinalis cardinalis
TGTAAGTTTGCTGTTATAGATCTACTACCAAGCTCAGTAAAGATCCTTTGGTGGGAAAAGATCAGCATTAAGCCTGTAARAGGCAATAACAGTCTAAACTTCTGAGTCAATACTTTAAGAAAAAATTCTTGAAAACAAGAATTGCAGCCATTTTACTGACAGTCTCCCCACAAAGGAACATAAACTTCCTTATAAGTTTTTATATTTTTTCCAGTTGAATTTTCACAACAGTGAAAATTCAGATAGTACTACACTGAGACTGTCACATAAAATTCRTGGTGTGGTTCACAAAAGTGCCTTGGAAACTGAGAATAAGGAAAGGACTCTGGTTTGGAKAAGGACATCACCTTTGTAAGGTAATAATTTTTATTCTTTGAAGGAAGTTGCTATGTTTTAACATTCTTTAAAAGTGCAGACTTTCATAAAGAGAATGAGTGTCTGTTGAAAGGAAATGGCTTTCCATATATACTACAGTCTTTATCTAGAATAAGAGTGGTTAAGTAGTTGACTACTTAAGTTTCTGTGAGACATAGGCTTACTAGCACTATTAATAATTCTATGAATTGTAACAGAAAAGTAAATTTTCATGAAATACATAGTTCCTGCCTGGATTTTTTTTTTAATTCTATTGATTGTCTAAGTGGAAATTATAAATACTCCTAWAGATTTTTTCTTTAGTCACTGGGAGAGACTTGTACATAGAATGCTTAGCTASATTATTTTCATATCCTTTTACTATAAAACAACTCAGTCTTTAATAACCACTTCTTCAAAAACAACCAAATCAACAAAAGCATTAGGTGTTTCATGTGCTATATGTGTTATCAAAACCATAAATGTATATGAAGTTGCTTACACYTAGCAGTTTATGCCTTAGCAAACTTTGCAGGATATTGAGCACAGAGAATACTGCAAGTTTGGTTTTATTTTAAAGATTGGTCTTTTGTATTAATCAAGCATTGCACAAAATCAGCAACAACTTGAGTTAAGAAGTTGGATATCAGAATAGAATCTCTGTAAGAGCGCTTTTCATCAATAGGAATCTGAAGACATTGTCTGGTATGCAAAGAATAACAGAGTTATTGCTTAGTTGATTTTTTATATCTTTTTTTTTCAATTTGTCAGAAAAAGAATCCTAGTTTCAGACAGACTGCAAAACAGTATAAGTACCTATCGCTAGGAAATGTGGAAATTTAAAAAGCAAAGCAAAAATACTCATCACTTGGGGAAGCTTCTTTGCATACTTTCAGGGAGAGATGAAAGGCACATCCTCAAATATAAAAAAAATCAGGGTTTTCAATAGATCAAATAATTACTATTCTAATTTTAATGCATCTTGTCGTGCATCAAAAGCCAAGGATGGACATAAAATGTTAAAAATGGAGACAACACTGTAGAAAAGGTAGAAGGTTAAGGACATATTTGTCACCTGGTCTAGGGCATCCCAGCCTGCCTATGGTTAGTGTGGARACTCCTACAATGTGTCTTTCTTTAAGTTCCTCCCTATTTCTCCCACTAGCCCTATGATTTTTTTAGGTTTTTTTGGGTGTAGGTTGTCAGACCACTAAAATGGGGAAGTATATAGATCAATCTTGCACAGTGTTAATTTAAATATTCCTCAGCCAGTKCAGGTACTGAACCCAACTTCTATATACTGAGCAAGTGTTCTATTTACCAGATTTAAAAAAGCTCTATAACCAGGCAGTGATTTTTCTTAAATGTGGCTTCTTTTTGTTYGACTGTGTTTTARGTRGATGTAGCTATATTTTTGGCTGCCRAACACAGTTYGTAGAGAGGCCTCAAGACTRCTGCTGACCAACSATGTGATATGGGCAGAGAAACAGATAATTTCAGTCTTGCTTCAGCATGAGCATAAACAAGCAGAGGAGGAACRGAAAAGTCCCTCCTGCCTGAAGAAGCTGCAGAAGACTCTGCTCCTCTGAATTTTCTGAGTCATAGACAGAGGCATCAAKGAAGTTTCATTGCTTCAAGAATGAGGGACGCCTGAGCAGTTTTTGGGGTTGCAGCTTGGCTTGTGATCTGTCTAACACCTCTTCCCATCTTCCATCCTCCTTATGTAAGGGATGCAAGCCAGCAAACCTCTGGTTGCTGGAACTAACCCTGTTACACTGAGTCATTCACAGTGTGACTGCAGTGGCCAACAGAGAAGGCAGTGCCCCTCCATCAAATGGGAATAATGATTTTCTTTTCCCTTCTAGAGGTTTTGAACTCTACATWTGAAAGTCTTGCACAGGAAGTAAGTCCCCATTTTAAAACAAGCCTGCAATATTGTTTGCCTGCRAAGAAACAAAGGTTACATGTTTCAAAAGTTTGCACAGTAAGTACTTACAAGCTGCACATTGTTTTTTATTACCAATGATTTGTTTTCTTGCAGAACAACTTCTTSTAAAATATTAAACACAGTCAAAGTGACTAATGCATTTTTTTAATCTAAGAACTGCTCAATTAAAAATTTACAAGGCACGCAATTTTGATTTCTGCCGACAATAGTCAAAACTTGTGTATAAAGATTAATTACTTATAAAGTAAAACACATCTTTTAAAAACTGACATTAAAATTGCATCTGCACTRTATGTTGGATTTTATTCTACTCTCTTTGAGCAAAGGACTTCTGATGGACTTTACCAAAAGTTTTATACTGCTGATAGAAATGCACTGTCTGAATTGAGCAGTTTTCGAACAAGCTGAAACTGAGTAGCAAACCATATCCTCTTGTACTTTTGGTCCTGATGCATTCGTTATACCCCATAGCTATCCAACTAAACARTATAAAAAATACATGGAATTTTAAATTACGTTATATTATAGTGAATTATAATCTTACATCAAAAGACACTAATGTTTCAGCTAAAATTAGACAACTTCATTAAAATAATCTTCAAAAATATTTGTGTTTTTTTAACACTAACACTTTGTACTGACTTTACATGATTGAGGTTTCTAATGACAGTAAAATATATATTTCTTTTACTATACCAAGACTGCCCTCTAGAGTCTCATTGGGCCAAATTAATCTGTGATGTAACCTCTCCAGAATATCTTTSAAGTGTACATATTTTTACAGGGCCCATTATGAAATGCTGCAATTTGAATGATACAATGGCTGCTTGAAAAAAGTAGGTAATACAGTTTCAAGACAAAGATACAAATTTTTTTTCACTTATTGTGAGCTCTGATAACTCATTGCAAAAAATAATTACTTGTAAGCTCTTCGCTGCACAAATTTCTCATTTTAATTGAGTTGTAAAATGTTAGAAAAATTATGAAAAAGAGACTAGTTTTAATGTCTTCCTAAAACCACATGAGAAATGTGTTTGTCTTTAAAAGATGTCAGAGGGAATGCATGCAGTGGAACTGAATTAGGCTGGTACTTGTTCTTTCTTTGCAAGTGTTAAAAGGCAGCACTTCTCCCCTCTGAGGGTTGGATTAAGCTTCCACTGGAGCCAATGGCAAAGCCTAAGTAATCAAGGAAACAGAATTATTGCACTGATTGCCAGAAGCGTTTGTATTCAGTTGTTAAATTAATAATGGGTATCTGGTTCAATAAACAGTTGTGTTTCCCATTAAATTGTAGCTGTAGTGCTGCTTCTTATTACTTACCAATATATTATGCAAAAAAGGCAAGGGAAAGAGTACAAATGAGAAGGAAACAGACCCACACAATAAGGTTTTACATTAAATGATGCAATGAAACAAAGTTTTAGTGCACACTTTCAACCACACATCACCTCATATTACTAGAACAGAGGCTCATTTTCAGATTAAAGGAATATAATTTTTAATTACAAGYGTAATTTAAATTAAAGAACATAAAATATTTTGTTTTTCTTTTCTCAAAGAATGCAATTTTCACTTATTTTGCTGTTTCCTTGCTCCCAGTAGGAATGGCTTGCTCAAATCAGATTGCATTTTGTATTTTTTTATATATTCTGGGGCAAGTCAGGAATAAATAGTCTCATCAAGGTGACAGAAATTGGCTTCATTGGTTTCAGATAAAGTCAAAAGGATTTGGCCCCCCACTGATATTTTCTATAATCTGCATTCATCCAATAATGTTTTTTCTTTACTCTCATCACTCTATAGGAAGCAACAAAAAGAAATCAGTCAGGATCACAATAAATGGCACAGAAAGAGAAACTGATTTTTGACTGCAGTTTTGCTGAGAATAAACTCCAGTTCTAAGTTCTATGGTCCCAAGATCTGGCAATGTAACTGCATTTGTATKTGTCTTACCAGGGAGTAAGTCCATTTTCTTGTGAGGAGCTGTGCAGTTATTCTTCATAATTGTGACTGCCATGTGAAGAGTTACAGCCCATCGTTTTGGACATCTAGGGCCAGTTTCACATTGCGTGCACAGAGCATGCAGCAGGAACACTGCAAACCGAACACTCAAGTCTTGTCTTTGTTCGAGTATGTTGCAGGCAATCAGGGAACTATTTCCTTAGTGTAACGAAGCAATAATTTACAAACATTGTGTTACATATCATATACCTAAACTGACAAAAAACTCTTACCAAGTATTTTTTCATCTCAAAGAAAAGATTGGAGTTTAATCTGACAGCCACAGCACTCAATGGAACTCTGTCCATGGAGATGAGTTGGCTTCTTWCTCATCACTTCTTATCCTCTGTATAGCCGAAATGCCAAGAATCAATTTCAACCATCTCCTAAACACATCTACACAATCTAATGATCACAGGATACTAGATGAAGAATACAAACACCTCAGACATTTTTCTCTTATTGCAGAATGCTATTTGTAATGCCATTTCTTGCCTAGGGTTAGGGTTGYGCCTAGGGTTAGCRTCTCCAAAACCACAGAGCCCACAGCTCCAGGCACACCGCAGCTGCCAAGGGGATCACAAGGGGAACACAAAACTGCCACAGCATGGCTGCCTCCACCGCTTTTTCCTTGGGACCAGCCTTAGCCCGATGCTGCTTTTACTGCCTAGGGTTAGGCTTACTCCTATGGTTAGCACCTCCAAAACTACACAGCCCACAGCTCCAGGCACACCGCAGCTGCCAAAGGCATCCCAAGGGGAACGCAAAACTGCCACGACATGGCTGCGTCCACCCAATTTACCTCAGGACCAGCCTTAGCCCAAGGCTGCTTTTACTGCCTAGGGTTAGGGCTACGCCTAGGGTTAGTGTCTCCAAAACCACAGAGCCCACAGCTCCAGGCACACCGCAGCTGCCAAAGGCATCCCGAGGGGAARGCAAAACTGCCTATTTCCCTTGGCATTAATAGGATAATATTGTACATTTCTCATTATCTCTTTTACATTGGAATAGGTTTCCTTTTTTTATTTTTAAATTTTCTTTTTTTTGGATCCTCTTATTCTGACTATGCCTTGAAAATACTTGCGGTCATTCCTAACACCAAGATATGCTTCTATCTTTTAGAGAGTATTGATTTTTTAAATCCTGTCATTTTGTTGCCTTCTGGCTGACATTTTTCACTATTAGGCCACTTTTTCAGTAAAACAGAAACATAGAGAAAACAGGCATTTTAARTAAAAAAGCTTACTACTGATTTATCTGAGAGTCACATCAGATATTTTTCTCCACCTAGCCCTATTAGAACCATTATTTCAAAAAGAATAGATAATTTATTGGATTTGGGTCCTAAACAAAAGAATTTCTGTATTTGCACTCTTTAGGAAGAGATTAGGCATTTATATAACCGCCTGCACACACGAAGGATGTGAGCCAGAGCTTGCACTGACTGAAGAGCATCATMACCATTAACCTACAATTTACTTCAAGGCATCGCTTTCCCCGTGTCCCCATCTGGAGATGTTCCACTTTGTCTGAAACCACTGTGATAAAGAGTGGGCTTTTGACAATGACTCCASTGCTTGGAGTGGGGTCCACTATAGTGTTTATGGCATTCTCACCACTCTACAAAATTGTCTGATTATGCTAGAAAAGGAAACGCTGTAAAGAGAAGAAATCAGGAATTTGTCCTTTCATCACTTTCCAAATATTCCCTCTCCCAGTGATTAAAATAGTTCTTAAGGCCTAGAATTGTCTTTACTCCCCACAGTAAAAGAAGGGACTTGTGTGAACCAATTGTTGCCAAAGTGAAACACTGAACCACTGCAGATGGGGGGTCCATGGACCCTTCCATGCTCTCTGATGCTGATGCAGAACYGAGAGGACATGTCTGCACTGTCCCTTGTACTGGCATTAATGCAAGCAGGTGAATAGCCAGTTCCAACTGAAAGCTTAGAAAATCACTGATTAAGTTTTGGGCAGACCAGGTTGCAGAAAAGTATCCCCTCTGCCATGCAAAAGGGTGGAAGGGAATGCATGGCATATGGCCGAGGTGGAGGAAGGTACAGTAGCCCTCAGAGATGGCAGCTTTGGTATGATAGTGCCTGACKATAATATTTTAAGCAGAATCAATAGCCTGTGGCTGGTATAAGAGAAGATCTAGTTCCTGTTCTTCTTCAAAATTTTTGCCCACAGTTTTCTAATCCCGTATTTCCAAACTGAAATTAATAATTTGCCTCAAAAAAATGCTGAGGATTCCAATGTCTTCAAAGACATGTTTAGACTACACTAAAAATTTAACCAGAAATTTCAGCTGGARATTAAACTGCAGATTTGGTACCTGTAAAGAAACTGCACCAAAACTGTTTTCAAATGGGAAAATCACACATTTTCCCATATTATAATTACTTGCCCTCACACTCTTCAAGATTAATTAGATTTGTTTTAACTATTTCTTCAGGAAATAGAGGAAAAGAAGYGGAAAATAACTTGAACACAAGGAATAGAGTCTTAGTTAATTTCTGCCAAAACTTTAATTCTTCTACTTATTTTCTCTTTCCACAATACCTTTCCCTTAAYGAAACATGTTTCTTTTTACATGTTGGCCCTACAAAATTCATCCTCCGCCTCTGACAGCTATTACATGCATAAGAACTGTGTTGCCTCTTTTAGAAGGAATTTTATTCTCAGTGTTGTGTGACTGGCAAGCAAATTCCACTTCATCTCTAGTTAGCTTTTAAAGTTTCAAAAAAAATTCTTATTTCCAATCTTGAATCCCCACAGTACARTAAAGGAAGAATCATACCATTTAAAATTTCTAAACAAATCACTGTAAAGGTGTCATCATATTTAAGCTGGTGGACAAGAGCACTCAATTTCTGTGGCTTCCTGTGAGGGTATATTCATTCCAACAGATATCCATACAGCTAAATTAAGAAAAAGAAAAGTCCATGCAATTTTTCCCCTTTAGTCTAATTTTCTTGCTCTTGCTACATAACATTGTAGTCAGGTAAGGATTAAAGATGCAATGTTTCTTCTGTGATGCAGAACAAGAGTGCTCTACTTAATCTGAAGTTGATTCTGAATTTTGGATTAATTCATCACACATAGCTATTAAGGGCACCACACCATCCCTCCTGCCGTGATAAAAATGAAACCAAAGTACACCCTGAAATCTTGTCCCTGGCAGACGAGTCATTCTGGCTTCCAGAACAGGAGATGCACATGGAAGCCTGTCTCTGGAAACAATGACATGAGCTGCATTGCACTGTGAGTCTGCATCAGCGGTGCCGGAATTAAGGCAGATCTTGGAGTGATTTAYGCTTATACATTTGAAATTAATTTTTCAAAAGCAGCTTAAAATAGCCCCTTAGAAACTCTTCAGGTTCTGAGATATTCTGTTGAGCTAGCATRGTCTCATTCTGAATTTATACAATATCCCCTGTATATTTCAACATCCTTCAGGCCTTCTTTAAGGACCTTTCTGAATTCTTCCCATACTTTTTGCATTTCTTGTTCTGTTTTTTGMTGGATCCCAGAGGATGTGCTGCTTACCCTCCTCAGCAGTTTTTCACAGCTGATATCAACTCCATAGTCCCCAYAACTTCTCACACTACCTTCATTGTGTGAAAAGCAAAAAATCCTGAGACTGTTGTTTCTTCTGGTGCTTTTCTATGGGCTTTAGAACTAAGTGCGTCCCAGGCCTGTCTATACTAAATACAAAAACATCTTCATCACCCACAGCTGGCCCCAGAGTTCCTCCTTCCTACCCAATATATGTCTGTACTAAATGCCTCCATCTGATATCACATTTGTGCTCTCCAGTTCAGTCTTAACTTTGTAGGTCTTTCTTCATAGGGRAAAAATTTCTTCTACTACAARCAACTCCAAAAGAAAAAAAACACAYTCAAAAGCTGCYATGGCAGGTAATGCCTTTGGTAATAAATGCACTCTTTTTATCCTTATTCCCAGCCTGGGAAAAAAAATCTACTTTTTCCCCTCAATAATTGCAAATGCTTATACTCCTAGAAACACAGGGAAAGGTGCATATAAATGCTGTCCTGTAGACATAATACTGCTGATAAAGATCTTAAATACAGTTCAGTGAAACATAAGACTAGGACCTTCCTTGAGTCTTGGCTCTTGATATCACAAAAATTGTATCCTAAACCYGATTTAATAAATGTATTTGGTTTAACTTCAAAGTTAAGTCTTTTTAACTGCAATGACTTCCCTGGAAGAACTAGAATAGCACTTAGGAATCTCATAATTTCAGACCTAAATGCATTTACAATCTTTTCATCTCTATTTCTTCTTATGCCAACACTGCCTTTTAATTAAAAAAGTTATTTCCCCTCACTGTGTTTACACACTTGATATATTTATAGATTGCAATGATAGCCTCCCCTATACTACAGTCAGCTCATATAAACAAGTCAGTCTTCTGCAGTGTCCTTTCCAGAACTATGGGTTCTCTGTCTCTCTGGTCTTCTTAGCCTCTCTGTGCACCTGATGCCAATTCAGTCCATTGCTTCTGAGCAAAAATAAACACCTTCACTGTAAAGCCTTACAACATCAAAATCCAGCATTGGTAGCCCTTCTCCATCTCTATTGCCCGTCCCTGTAGTATTCCGAAAATCTTTGATATTGATGGACCTGTTGACTTTGTGCCAGTATCCTCTAATAGCTCCACCACAATTTTGATGCTCAATCAGGAAAATTTAAAGGAAAATTTAACATTTGAAAGGATTGACTCAAAATTTCATGAGTAACATCTCAACTTTGTGTTTCAACCTGTGCCTTTCAGCRCTACCTGTTCCTGTCTTTGCTCACCTATTTCTCTTCCTTCTTACCTTCTTTACACCTTCTCCAGTAAGTCCCATTTTTCTCAATTTTGCTTGAGGTTTCCCAYGTGGCACTTCTTCAGGCCCACTGATGCAAATCAAATTGGCAAAATCTACTCCCTCTGTCAGTCCCACAAGACTGGCTTTGATTTGTTCTTACTCACTTTACCTAATTTTCTTTTTCCTTTCAATACTTGATCATCTTTCCTCTCAAAAATATTACATACCCTTGAGGTTCCAAGGTCTGCAACAATTTTAATCATATTCACTTTGAAGTCCAGTTCCTACCCCAATCTTGTTCTCATCTGTTTTCTCTCAACAAGACTGTTGAAAGTCTTTCTTGCGATGTTTGAASTGGACATTTCTTTGCCAGTTCTTTGAGATTGTTTGATTTCCCCCAGCTGAAATTCAATAACATTTCTTGAGTGTTACTCCTGTCTCAGTTGAAGATATTTCTGTTTCAATAATCTTATTAAAATTTCCATCATTTTGCCCCTAATAAAGCAAAAGCATCACATTATTTGAAACTGAATCRAAGTATTCACTTAGTTTTGACACTAAACTGAAAATGCCTTCCATCTAGAGGTCAAAAAGTCATAGTGTAGCAGATTTACATCTTCTTTAGTCTTTGTCATTTGTCATGCTGTTCTCTGCAAGGTCTACTTCACATTGAGTCTCTTCCTGTTGTTAACATCCTCCTTGGAGTTCATCCAGTTAGCTCTGAAGTCCTTCCCCATACTTTTTTTATTGATTTGAGACGAATTTTAATAACATCAGCATCTTTGATTCAATGTTGAAGGCTCTGGGATTTCATT
The DNA here is from genome assembly GCA_014549065.1 of Cardinalis cardinalis. NCBI lineage: Eukaryota > Metazoa > Chordata > Aves > Passeriformes > Cardinalidae > Cardinalis > Cardinalis cardinalis. Next base: position 9,188,408 of record JACDOX010000007.1, read on the forward strand.
CTACATGGATTCAGTATCCAGTTCCCTTTATCTATTCAGGTTTACCTTCTTACATAGCTATAGTTCTTTTTATATTTAGCCTTACATTTAGCTAATGCTGAATTGACTTGTGATCACCAAACTAAGTTTTCTTTCCATTTTCCATTTCACTTAAATGTCCTTATCAGTAACCAAAATTAAGCCTAAAATGGTAACTTGCCCTGTTTTAGCAGTGAAATTTTGGTTGAATAAATAATTTGCTTCTATATAATATGGAATATCTGAATTATACCACACCTCTGACAGTTTATTTAGCAATTTCTATATTTTTGTGTCTCCTGCAAAACTGTTCAAACCTGTTTCATCTGTCATTTGTATCATGTTCTTGTTCCTGGCAGAAATCACCACTGTTATATTGCATCAGGACTTACACTACAGCAGAGGTGAGCAGATACTGTGCTTCAGTAAGAAAATCTTATTAAAATGCAAACATATGTTTAATTTATAAACGTAATGAGTAATGTTTTTTAAAAGATTCCTACTTCAGCTGCATAAAAACAACAGAAATCTTCAATTTTATCAACTCTATCAATCTCAGAAATTATAGACTATAGGGAACCTCTATAACAAAGTGCTGACTCTCTCCCAAGATGTTTCCCCTGTAACAACAGAATATTTTTACAGACACTGTAAATTTTGCATGTGAAGATGGAGAATCCATTGCTTTCCATGATAACTTGAATTTGCCTATTTTTAATCTGAATTTTTTAACACAGGATTATACACTGAATATTACAAAATCCTCTTCTATTGGATATTTTCTCTTTTCTACCACACTGCCTTCATATCACATTTCAGTCTTCTTTTTGATAAACTAATTGAGCATTTCAAATTTAATATTTTAATGGTCTTGCTTTCCTCAGATTGCCTTCCTCAGTTTCCCCACATAGTTTCAAAAATATGGACAGAGCTAGAGAGGACAATAACTTGGAAGAGTCTTAGTGACACTCCCATTTCTAATGCAACTTGCTATTCTCCTATTCATTTATACTGAACACCCTTATTAATTGTTTTGGGGTTTTTTTCCTGGAAGATTCATAGGAGGTTAGCAAGTCATTGCCATTATTGGCATATGTGTCACAGGGGAGCACTGGAGTTGTCAGCTCGCCCAGATAAAATGAGTGATGTTATTTCGGCCTTGTCCTCAGACAAAACACAAAGTATCAGTCACAAATGGGGCTGATGTGCTGTGCCCCACACTGATCCAGACTCTCTCAGGTGTTTTTTCAAAATGGTGAATGCACACACACCCACAACATGCAGAATATTAGATGCACACACAAGCACAGACGCTGCAGCTGCCTTGGGGGAGGGAAGAGCAGAGTGGGAGGGTGAGTAGGGAGGGATTGTCTCTCTCTGTTGTACAGTCTGAGAGTAAAGTTAGACATTAGATTAAAGAATTAGAGACTGAAGCACCCTGCTGCTTGGCTGCACTACTGACTAACCTTAGAAAGGAAATGTTAATGTGGTCCCTGATAGGTGACTCACCTGAATGAAGGGAAAATGCTGTGACAGTAACAGCTAGTGAGTGTGAGTCAAAATTAATATTGCAAGATGAGATGTCTACTTTCCTGAATTTATAATTGCACAGCAATGAAAATGTAATATTATAATTGTCAGATACTCTGCTTTTCCTGACTTGCTCTTGCTATAATTTTCAATGGTCACAATTTGTTTGAAATTGAAGTTCAAGAACTGCAAAACTCAAATGTCAATGGAGTTTTAAGCTGTCCTGCTACTAACACTATATAAACTGTAATTTTAACAGTAGATAAAGAATAGTAGAATAATCCTAACAGAAAACCATTAATCTAATTATTCTGTCCAGCAGAAYATCACTTCCAGATATACCAATTTCTGTCAAACAAAAACTTTTAAAAGAGAACTACTACTGGCTTAGGAGAATACAGCACTTTGAGAAGAGAGTTTAACAGGGTAAAATTATCCCTATATGCAAYAGTGTTTAAACCCTTTTGCAAGAAAACTTTGTTTGCCTCATGGATTTTTTATTGACCTATGGTTTTTGTTTCAAAGACCACAAGCTCTGTATACATTTTAGTACTTAAAACATTGTGTCTCCATGTTCTGGACACTACAGAAGGGTCTCTAAAGAGCTTCATCTTAGTCTCTAAATGCACTCATTATGCACTTATGCAGCCTCAGGTTTTTCAGGGGCAAAGAAGTGAAGTTCACTGAAGAGCCCTTTGAAGTTTGGGTGGAATATTGCTGTTCCAGCAGTTAAGTGATGCATGGCACCTTCATCATTTTGCAGCTGTTGGAAAATCTCAGAAACAATAATGTTTTTGTCCACTGCACTTTTCTATGTTTTCAAAGAAGCAACATGACTTACCTTATGTTTAACTGCAAAGTATAAGTGCAGCCTGTAACAAATAAATGTAAGYGGTGTAGGCTGGAGCCCTGGGACACATATTACTTATACATATCTTGTTGGTAACAGAACATAAATACTTCACTAAAGTCTCCATTTGTAATTTGTGCTGAACGTTTCTGAACATATGAAATATGAATTACATTTTGTAATGGCCCTTTGTGTTGAGGTCTAGCGGGAAAATATTGTTCTCCATGAGACAAAGTAAATTGCAATGATTCCTGAAGGGACTTGACTTTTGTACAAGAAAATACATTTAATCTGACATAGTTACTCTAATGATCTCTCATGTTATCTTTTATTGAACACAAAATGAGGTACAGCCATCAAAGTTTAGCATGCTACTGAGTGCACCATCATTAGAATACCAATATGGAGCTAAAGGGAGCTAAAGAGTTCTACCCTCTTTTAGGGGCTCACAAGTTCAGTGCAGTGCTCTGCGCCACCTGGTATTTAAGGGAGGGAGGCTTGCAAATTGTGGGTTTAGAAACACACACTCAAAAGAAGTTAGAAACCATCATTCTGTCTTCACATGTGTGAGGCATCAAGGGACCTTTAGAGAGGAGAGGGGTAAGAGGGGAAGGATCACTGACTTCAGCTACATACCAGGACATGCCAGAGAAGGCCAGAGTTGGCCAGCAAAAGAATGATGGCAACAGGCTTGAGAGAAGGAAAATTCCAATTAGATATTAGGAAAGCTATTGCCCAGGGAGGCAATGGGATTTCCTTCTTTGGGGGATGCTCCAAACTCAACCAGAAAAGGCCATGTACAACGTGGCCAAAATTCAGACCTAGATCTCACTTCAAGGTCAGCCCTGGTCTGAGCAGGGGTTTGGGCCAAATGCCACCAGAGGTGCTTTCTGACCCACATGATTGCATAATTCTATGACCTTATTTTATGATAACGTATCTATTATGTAAAACCCTATTTCATCTGTAAAATGGAGTATATTTATCTATGAAAGAAGAATATTAATACAATATAGTTCCATGTAAAGAATAGAATATTGCTATTGTCTTGTATTAGAAATATGACTAATAATATTTTTTTAAGTTAAAATTAGCCTTCAGCTAGTTATATAAGACTGAATCAACTTCAGCATAGGGTTTTATTAGTTTTTTAAAATTTTAAASACATTCTTAATATACAAATTATTTTTATACATTAAATTCATATCTATTTTGCTATATCCATGATAGCTCTCTGTGCATCYTATTACTTTTTCTAATCTCAGCATAGGATGAGACAGCACTGTGGAGAAATGGCAAGGCGGGAGGAGAATTTAAATGWATGTAATTGAAGCCTGCTAAGGGGACGCTTTGGAGATTTTTGGTTCTTTTTTTCAGTTGGGTTTTTTTCTGTATTTCTCCACAAAAAGGGATCAGACATTTTTCCTTTTTAATAATCTTATTTGCAAAGCTTTGACCAACAACTTTTTTTTTTTACGTAGAAATACCACTCCAACATCAAAGCAAGCTCAGAAGAAACAGCTGCTGCCTGCACATTGATTTTAGCTAAACTAACACAAAGTGTTCCTGATATTTGGAAAGGCCTCTTGAAAAGCCCAGCATCACATGCTTGATAGTATACAGTTTCTCTCTAGGATTTTGATGTTTGAAAAAAGATTTGGGAAACTGTCTAGCTTCCAGTGATATCCATCATAACATTAAAGATTAATSTCAGTTCAGTAATGATACTGTAATTCAGAGTCCCGTAAATGTTTGTGGCATTCATCCATTTGACTTTATGTCACATATGATAGCAGCAATTAAGTATTTTAARTATATAATGTTTGCTTGTTTTCATTATTACAGCCTTTCAATATGTTAACTATTCTCTCATCCTTAACTTTTCATGAATGTGGTTTGGGGATAAAATTGGTTTGGGGTCTTTATTTTCATTCTGGGAGATAAGGACATGAATAAAGTAAAAGTTTTCAAGTACAGAATTTGTAACTTATGCAAGACTTTACCTTACTCAGCTTYGACTTTAGAGAAGCTGGGAATAGATTAAAACTTGTCCTGCGTAGATTGGCATCGTTTTTTGTAGTAGTTTCTTATTCTTAGTTACTTTCAAGCTACTGAAGAATATAAAACATTTGAACATTGAATCTAAATAGGCAGGAAGCAGGTGTATAACTTAAAGGGCAGTATTTAATTGAGGAGATGCACAACTCTTACTCAGCTCTGAGTTTTAGTATAAATATAATATTCTCTGGAGAAGATTAAGGAAGGTCAGAAATATTTCTATCTCTATTGCTCTCATTTTTAATTAAAAAGCTGTTTGTATACTCTTTTCAATATTTTCTTTGATTACTTAACTTAGTTAAATGCTGTTATTTCTTACTCAGAAAGCAAAAGTGGGAGTTTTGCATATTTTAAAAAGAAATTAAAACATGGAATTCTGGTAATTTTTAAATGAAGCTCATTTAAAAGCTTTTAATAGCTATATTTCTTGGAAGAATTTTACTCACAAAAGTGCTCATTAATAATTTCCTGAACTTTTAATATAAATTGCAATTCCACAGAGTCACATTATTGTGGYATCCTGTAGAGATGCTTCCCCCAAATATTTCCCTGGTATCTTATCAGTAGCTTTGGGGGCTAGAAGTCATTAATTTTTTTACTTAATAGTCCCTGTGAGATTTTTCCTCTGTGACTTTGTCTGAAACTATTTTGAACCTGTACAAAATTTTGGCATTTACAACATCAATCCATTTACACCACATGGCAATCAAGTCAGCAAACCTCAGCATCTGCCTGGTAACTGACTGCAGTATTCTTTTGAAAGCTGARTAGATTTTCTTTTCACATCATGACATGAGCCATGTACTCCCATGGTCAGCCCAAAACATGTTCTCTTTTTCATAAGTAATTAAATAAAATAAAAATKCCATTAAATTGATAGTTTTATGAGTATATAATGCAATTTGACAACCAAAAATACTATTCAAAGCCAAATGATCATTTCCTTTAACCCTAAAAGCCTAAAAGTACAGACAGGACAAGGTTTGTAGGAATAACATAGACAAATTAACCTAGACCCCTTGTTCTAGCAAATGGTGTTACAAAGCTTGCCCTGCCAATTGAACTAAGGATAATCTAAAATTTTGCAGCTAAGGTCACCTCTAGAAATGTTTTTGTAGCATCTTGTTTGTCTCCTATTTTAAAACTTGACAGACYTTTCTGCCAATAAAGTGTAACAAAGAAAAGCAATATATAAAATATTTCTTTTACCAAGAGTAAAATGAAGCATAGCTACTTTTGAAACACACGAGAGGGAATCCAGTGGGGTTTCAGGTTTTTTTGTTATGCCTTTGTAAATAGAAATAGCAAGAAATAAAAAGTTTGTTATGTATCACACACCATGCAGCAAAAATCTCACAGATCTTGAAGTGCCATCTTACCACAGAAGATATTAATTATCCACCAGAGATTTCACCAGAATAATCCCTATTTCTCAGCCTGGCCTAATTTAGCAGTCYCTCTCCTTGTCTCTAAAGCACGTATACACTCAGCTTCACTTACATGTCAGATTATGTAACTCAGATTAGGCATTAAGCATATGTTTAAACCATTTGGGACTTTAATTAAGCAACTAGTGAAAAAGGCTGGCATCATAATGCTAGAATTCATTTTAACAGAAAAGCTTGGAAGCAAGAATTCCAGCTAGACGCTATGAAAGAAAACTGATACCATTAAGTCCAAATACCATCAGAAATCTATATTTAATCAGTAATAAATTAGTTCTGCTGATTTGAACTACAAGATCAGTAGTGCAATTAAAAACCCCAATAAACAAAAAATATATAGTTAAATAATAACATAGGGTTTCAACTAGGAAATTTATTTACCGAGGAAGATAGGCATACTAAGAATATATCAATTAATGTTTTATTGCAATCTGGTTTCAGGCCATAAATTTATAATTTTAACTATCCAACAGTGACAAAAATATCCCAGTAACTGTTATAAATCTGTTTCTATCAGGTAACAGAATCTGGAAAAGTTGATGAAAAGTCAGAAGTGTAATAGTTAGTGGTTTTGTTTTAAGAGCAGAAAATAAATACTGATAAATTTTTTGAGTTATTTCCTTATTTTTAACTTTATCTAGAGACAACATTAAAAGTAGGATCTACTGAACTTAATCATTAAATCAGCAACTCTGCATCATTTTCACACAGAATTTCAAGGCACTTCCTGGAAAGCCATTACTGGCACTATTTTAATAACTGTAATAGGTGCTGAAACTGTAACAAGAGTGCTGGGAATGGACATAAAGCTGCCCTTGTGTCATTATTTTCAAAGGGAAGTGTAATGAGCAGGCTAATAGTCAATGGCTGGTTAATGGAGGTGTAGTGAAAACATAAAGCAAATTAAAAATCAAAAAAGCAAAAATATTCAATTTGCAAGTTTAACTTCTTGAGGGGGTTGTCAAGACACGTTAACTACTAGAAATGAAAGCTTCTGATTAAATATCACAGGCATAGTTGGGTCTCCAGATATTTGGTAATATTTAGAATTTCTACAGAGATTCTTCTCTCTCCCCTCCAAATTCTGCTAACAGACTGCATGGTGCCTGTTCTTACAAAGGGAAGGATTTGAGCTRAAAACACTTCCAAAGAKGTTCTTCTTTYGAACACACAAAAGGCTGTKCAAATGTTCTTCTTTYGAACACACAAAGGCCATGCTGTCYTATTGTACCTAAATTTTAGTTGTTTCTGCATCTATGATTTTCATACAGAAAATATGTTTTCAAAAAATATTGAGATTAATACTACTCTGTTGCAACACTTTTCTTTTTTTTTTTTTAATTTGAGCTAGAAGAAATATTAGGCTGCCTTAAAATTCAGTTAAGTTATTTRGGAGTAATGCAAAAATGCTTTATTTTTTGGTGGAAAACTGAAAAAAAATGTACAGAATTTTTAGATTACAGAAATATCATAAAGAAGGAAAACAACTAAGAATTTCATCCCAGTGCTGCCACTGGTACCAGGGTTGCTCTAGGCAGGCTCTGCCTGCTGAGTTATGCATGCAAATCCAAAAGTTTTGACCATCATTTTTCCTTACTGCTAACAGAAACTTTAAAACAATATTGCAAATATTAATAGAATATTAATTTATCTCAAGAAACCAGTGTGATTTGTTCAACAAGATATTTGCAATGTCTGCCCACACTGAATCATATTAGGCATGTGGCTCATGGGGTTCAGTTCAGCTGCAAAAGTGCTCAACAGAGTAAGAATTTGCTTATTCTTGGTGATAAATATGTATTCTGACCCTCTGTTGTCTGGCAAAACACAAAGAGGATGGATAACACTGCATGTAAATGCCTAATGACAAGTGCSAGGATTAATGTGACCAAGCCTGGCAGGGAGATAGACCTACTTGCTGCATATTCTGCTAATGGATCAAAAGAAGAATTGTACTTGCACAACGAGTTGCAGCAGAGGTTAATATATCTTGTAGGGAAAGGGAAGATCCCAATCTCCTAACAACAGCTCATAGGAAAAATCCCTCTTCGGCTTTTCCTAGGACAATTATATCTAGAATCTAATTGTTGGGGTTTGCTTTAGTTCAAAATATAACATGGCTGTCTACATGGCTTGCAAGCTGTTCCTYGTTCAACAGAAATATCACTGTTCTATTAATTGTATCTCATAAAAATCAATGTTAACTGATCTATGGGTACAAGAAAATTTTTTTTTATGATTTGACTTGTTTACAAGAAGCCTTCATATGCTTTGTGTGAAAGAGGTGGGGTTTGGTTTCTTTTTAATTTTTTCTTTGTTATTTTATTTTGTAAAGAATGATTACTCAATATTTTAATATAATTATAATTTTTTTCAGCTTAACTTTTTATTCAGGAGATGATCCATTTCAGTGAGAGAGAACACTTTGAATATTTAAAATTTATTGACAAATTCTTTACGGGAAACACAATCCTGCTAAGAAAAAAACATATTGAGCTCATGCCAGATCTTTCTGTCTCTTTCTACCTCGCTCAATACAGAGGAAGGATGAGAAAAAGTGACATYCTGCCACGGCCATGCACAGAGGTCTCACTCAGGAAGGGCAGATGGAAAAYATCACCTTCCTAAAGGGAGAAGGCCTGTGAGGATGGAGATGAGCTGTGCAGGATGAGGCTGCTAGCGTGGATTTTGGGACATTTACTGACTCTGAGCATGCTTATGCCTTCTTGCTGCTGTGCTCAGCGCCCACAGCTCTGTGTCACAGCCTGCTTTTCCCACATGCCTTGTGCCAGGCTGAGCTCAGGAAAATACTGACACTCCATCCTTTGTCTTCACCCATCCTGGAGGTTACTCTCCCGCAAAAATTATTCTGAAGGACGTATCTGGACAGCTGGCAGCCTCCTGGCAAGGAAGGTCTGTCCGTCTGTCTGTCTGGAGAGGAACTTGCAGGATCCATTACAGGGATGTACTGGACCTCCGAACACCAGACTGCCCCCATAGGCTGTAGCCTGGCTTCATGAACCATCTAACAGAACAAGACAGAGATGGGCAGGCTGAGGTGCCATGCCTCTGGGAGTCAGCTCTACACACCTTAGACACTTCTTGTTATGTCAATTCACTTTCCCTTCTTTGTCCCCTGGAGTATAACATCCTTCTGGCCTGATACCACTGACTTTCCCAGGTTAAAACTACTCCACCAATGCTGGTGTTAACTGCTGTTTATTTGATCACTTCTACTCTGCTCCTTTCAGTTTCAGGGCCACCCATGACTCACAACCCTCTAGCCCAATTCTTTTCTGTCATGGCATTTGGCAACCAGTCACATYCTGCTGGTATTTTCTGGCACAAGTACTTCAGCATGTTCCTGTGACAAGCACCGCCCTTTCAGGAGTGCAGAGGAGCTCACATGGCTGACCAAAAGCTGCATTTTCTTGTGGCCTGATAAAGCTTTTTTACTGCTGGAGCTCTCTAAGAGACAGCGTCTGCCTTCTCCACAGCTGAGTAACGGCAGCCCTGCTCTCCAGAGGAGTGCCAGCCATTACCTTCAGCTTCTCTGGTCTAACCAGCTGGCAGAGGAAGCCCCCTGTTAGGTAACTGAGGATTTGGTCACTGTATATTGTAAACAATTCTGCAAGCCGTGGTGATGTCAGATTGCTCTACCAGTTTCCTGTACAGAGCAGGATGCACAGACAGACAGCTGCACTTAGGCAACACTACRGAAATTTATCCTGGAAGGAGGACTATTGTCACTGCTCACAATCCTCAGCAGCTACCAGATAGTCAGCATTTCCAGAAGGATTCTTAAGTTGCTACCACTGAATATTCCCCTTTCACAGCAACCACATWTTGATCCAATCTCTCACATTATGAGAACACACACAAACATTTCTCCCCACACGTGAGGAAGGCTGTGCCAGGAGACGTTCCATTCATAAGAAGAAAACCTGAGAGGTTCAGACCAAATGCCCTTTTCATCCTGCATTGTGTCTCTAACTGTGGGTCTCTAACTGGGTGCTTAGAGAGAAAACATCAAAGAAAAGCATGGAGCAGTATCTCCCTACAGTATCTTACCCCCAACTTTCAATAATTTGCAGAACAAGTCTATTTAATCTCTTCTTTACAGAAATCATTCCTTATTTCAGATCCCCTTCCTGWCACTGTTCTCCACACATTTTCCTAGGTTTTTTTTTTAATATCCCTTTTTTATTATGAAGAGGGCCAGAACTGCACACACTGTCCCTGGGTACAGCAGTGTTTCATATAATGACACGATAATGCTTTCTATGTTATTCTCTATTTCTGTCTCAACAGAAATACTACTTGTCTCTTGATAACAGCTAAGTGCTGAGCAGGTGCTTCCAGAAATCTTACCAAAAATCCTTCTCTCTCTAATACATATTCAAAACATATGCAAGAACCCCCTCCTCTCAAAAAAAAACCCTCAGGCGCAACAGTTATTTGTCTAATTATAAAGGTGCAAGGGTTGTTTTTGCCAAAGAATAAAAGGAAAGCCTTGCACAGTACACTCCTTACAATACAAACAAGTTCATATCCTTTCTGGAATTTTTTTTTCTGGCCMTTCGAATGTTGAATGAATTCGTTACCTCCATCTACTGACCTCTAAGTCTTAAGGATTCAAGATGTCATTCTAAATATTTCCAGYGCATTTTCCTCTGTGCACTTCCTGCTCACACTCTCAACTTAATGAAGTGAAACAGTCCAATTATTCAAGAAAGACCCTTAGGTTCTCTGTACATGTATTATTAGGGGTGCTGGYATTAACTCCATACTTATGACTTTCCATTAAAGAAATATTCAAAAACCTTTTCTTGAGAACTCAAACATTTCCAGTGTTTGCAAGACACCTTCTTTGTAACTGCACAGTTGAGGTAGGGAAGATGGTTTTGAAATAAGTCAATGTAGTTAAATGCAGTTTTGAATGACTATGAAATACTGAAAAATTACCAGTCACTGACTTTGAACAGATTGATAGTATCAACAAGGTAAATATACATACATACATACATACACACACACACACACACACACACAYATATATATATATATTCACACTCATACATATATGCATGTATAAAAATGTCTTGTTACTCAGATAAGCATAACTATGAGAACAGGTAGCAGAGATTCATACTTATGGCTCCAAGTGAACTCAGAGCATCCCCTGTATTGTATTTGTGGGGTGCCCTGATGAAGGAAGGAATGATGAATCTGACTCCATGTTCTCAGAAGGCTAATTTATTGTTTTATGATACTATATTATATTAAAGAATACTATACTATACTATACTATACTATACTAAAGAATACAGAAAGGATACTTACTGAATGCTAGAAAGATAATAATGAAGACTCGTGACTCTTTCCAGAGTCCCAACACAGCTTGGCACTGATTGGCCAATGAGTCAAAACAACTCACACCAGAATCCAATGAAACAACCACCTGTGGGTAAACAGCCTTCAAACACATTCCACATGAGCAAAACAGAGGAGAAGCAAATGAGATAATAATTGTTTTGTTTTTCTCTGAGGCCTCTCATTTTCCCAGGAGAAAAATCCTAGGTGAAGGAATTTTTCAGAGAATGTGAATGCCAYCACCCCTGTCCCTCTGCATCTTGGTGATGTCATGGGAAGTGTATTGAAGGGCAGTCTCGAAACTCAGTTGAGGACAACAGCATTTATCAGTGTTTTCAGGCCCAGGCTGACTAAACACTTTGCACAATTATGGAGCATCCAGGGAGCCTGGTAAGCAGAGGACAACCATGAAAAAAACTGCATAAAACAGGTAAGATGTTACTCCTCATATGTTTTTCTGATCAATGAAAATTAAGGAAGGTAATTGCTCAGCTCTGTAAGCTGGATGGGTAAGGTGCCACATTAGTTGTAAATTAGTAAATTTAGTATGTTTAGGGATACAAGGTATCTTCATGAGGTATTCTACCTCCACTAGCTTTGACTTCAGACACAGAGAGAGTTCTGTGATTATTGTCTTTTCTCCATGCCAAGGAACCAGGCAGAGGACCAGCTTTTAAGGTTTTAACACTCTGAAATTCTGTAGCAACCAGATSTGAGAAACCAATGAGCCTTTTTGCCTCTTGGACTCAGCTTAGATTTGTCWGTCAACATGGACAATTTAGATGAATCCTTGGCCAAAGATTTCCAGCATAATGTAACTCCTTGTCTGCACCAGAAACTTACSCAGTGGGAGATTTATCCAGTACAAACTTTTAAAGAGCTCAGCCAGAGAAGATGATGATCATACARTCTGTGGCTTATCTTCATTTTATAAGACCTTAAAATATGCCTGTGACTCTTTCTGGAGAGAAGTCTCACTTCTTCCTCCATCAAYTCCTCATTCCTCTTAAAATATCAACTTTTACTTGCTGTCTGAATGTTTTCYATCTAAAATAAAAAGTAAAATAAAATAAAAAGATACTTATTCTACCTTTAGTCAAAAGCTGTTTATGTTTTGCTGCATAATTATGTTTGTGTCTCTTCAAGGTCCCATATTTCTGCCTTGACAAATAAGACTGCTCTGAACYAGAAAGGCTTCACAGAACAGGTTAATTCTCATGGAGAGTATCCTATTAGGATCTCCATCTACAGTGTACAAAAGCAGTAGCAAATTCAGCAAAGCATTTAGAAAGAGCATTAAAAACCCTTAGTCTAGGCTTGGGCCAGGGGTCTGGAATGATGAATATCAAAATTCTGTAAGATTACCTGGGGGCCATAAGGAAATACTGAAGCTGCCTGAGCATCATGTAAATTCACAGAGTTTTTGTCCCAAAATTTACATAATGCTTGGGTCCAAATCAGCGTAATCAAGAGGGATTTGAATTTGCAAACAGAACAGCAGCTGCCAAAAGCCACAGAAGGCTGCACACTTCAGTGCTCTTTATCTGACCTTCAGTTTAAATTTCTGTGTAACTCACTGTCATTACATCTACCTTGCTTGTAAAGTATGGGTAGATAAGAAGAGAACCTGACACAGGAGACCTGTTTTTCTTGAGACCTCAACCCAGTGCAGAACCATCATTGTGCAGGTTGGGACACTGTGAGCCTTAACTTTAAACAAGTACATTTCTGTGCCTTATGCTGTGGAAAATAAATTCAATTTGTTCTTGAATCACCCTAGAGTTTCAAAAACTGAGGTGTCAGTGAACTCCAGATTTCTCTTTCTTTCATCCAACCCCATAGTTTTTAAAGCCAAAGTCATTATTTCTTAGCAAGCCAACTAATTTTTTTTKGATTTTTCTCGTTAACACCATGTCACAAAATGGCTTGACAAGGAGCCTTTAGGAATTGAGTAGCAAATGTCCCCAAAACAACACCAGSAACAGCAGGAGAAACCAAAGCAGTTCCACAGAAATTAGTGGGATGGTAGAGGGCAATTACTGGGAATCATAGAAAMAAATAATAGAATATCCTGAGATGGAAGGGACCCACGAGGATCATCGAAAGTCCAACTCCTGGCCCTGCACAGGACACCCCAAGAGTCACACCATGTGTCTGAGAGCAGTGTCCAAACACTTCTTAAACTCTGCCAGGCTGGTGCTGTGACCACTCCCCTGGRGAGCCTGTTCCAATGTGCAGCCACTCTCTGGATGAAGAACCTTTTTCTAATATCCAGTGTAAACCTCCCCTGACACAACTTCAGGTCATTCCCTTGGATCCTGTCAATGGTCACCACAGAGAAGCCATCAGTGCCTGCCCCTCCTCTTCCCCTCACAAGGAAGTTGCRGACTGCAGTGAGGTCTACCCTCAGTCTCCTGCAGGCTGGACAGGCCAAGTGACCTCAGCTGCTCCTCACATGGCTTCCCCTCAAGGCTCCTCACCATCCTTGTTGCTTTCCTTTGGATGCTCTTCAATAGCTTAATGAGTTTTTATATTGAGGTGCCCAGTATATAATGGTTGAATTTTCCTTTTCTCCTTCTGTATGAGACTATACTTCTAGAAGTGGGATCATGCATTACAATTTGACCCATGGAGACCAGACCACCTTCTCAGATATCCTGAATGGATTCTGGCATAATATTCAGGGTGAAAATTCACAGTGTCACTGGTTACAAATCCTGTTAGGGTTCTGAAATTTAAATAAAGATGCCACCACACTAAAATGTCAATTAAATGTTCAAGATCCAACTTGAGATGAAGAATTCTTTAATAAAAGCAGATTTCCATTCAAGAAAATAAGAAGCTTTCAAAATTTTCCAGGGKTTTTTTTGTTTGTTTGKTTGKTTTTTTAAGTTACTGTTTCCATTTAACTGATGGAAAAAAAWTCTTATCAGAATTGGGTTACTTTCGCCAAATTTTTCATTTTAARTGCAATTTTTTTTTCCAAAATCACATTTAAAGATTCCAGGCAGATGTAATAATTTGGTTTTTGTCTGTGATGATGCTTACTGGCTCTAACTACATCGCTGTGAGCGTTGTTCACACTCAGAAATAACAGTGCTTTCCCAAGGCTGCTCTCCAGCTCCCCCTTTGCTCACCTCCACTCATGATCATCCTGTGGAGACTACAGCAAAGCARCCTTCCAAGACTGTCTAGCACTGTCACGCAGTGAGACTGGGCAATAAAAAGAGCAAATGTGACAGGAGCAAAATATCCAAGCTTCTCCTTCTCATTTAGCTTACAACATTCAAGSAGAGTTCTTAGAAAACTTAAAAGAAGGGATGAGAAATACCCCAAGGTAAAACTTGGTAGCAAGAATCTCTAGATCATTTATTTTTCTGACATAATGAATGATTTCATGAAACATAAAATATGTGAAGCCAGCTCAGCTSTTTGGGAAGAAGGATTCAAAACTCAATCAGGCTTGATGTAGACTAACAGAGGGAAAGAATGGTAAGAAAACCACACCATGATAATCAAAGTTATCATACTGAGGACTGGGCCCAAAAGACTTAAGAAGTGAAGCTGAAGTTAAGGTTTTGAGACTCATCAATCAATTTGAGGCCAGGTTCCAACCCATACCACATTTGGGAGATCCTCTGTTAAATTTCTTGAGGTATAGCTACATTTTATGACAGTATTGGAATGATGTCTGCTGCTGAAGAGGCCAGCAAGGCCCAGAGTCTGTCCTCTGTTGGTGACCTTCTCCACCTTCATCTTCTCAAGGCAGAAGAGCACAAGACTTTACTGTAATGCATAGGTCAGGGAAGAAACAAAACTGCTGGRCAAAGAAACCAGGAGGGTTTATCCGTAAAAAAGTGACGCCTCAAAGGAGAGAGCAGCCCTCTGCAACTTTAAAGGACTACATTTGGATAGTGAACAAAACAGTCTGATAAAAAATAGTAAGCAAAAGCTTGGGGAAAATTACTTATTCATAGTTTTGTTACCATTCCTTAGATACTTATATTCAGGAACATTAGGGAAAACAGCCTGTTCTCACCTGCAGTATTCTGAATAAACAAATTATTTCTGATTAAATTAGCAGTCTCTTTATAAGATAGGAAAGACTGGGAGAAAATTTTCCCAACTGGAGGAAATGGCAGAATTAGGGAAATTTGATGTGAAGCTTAGAAGTTTCCTGAGCCCTGAGAGGCCATTGAGAGACTAAAGCAAATTGCTTTGGCATACAATATTCACTTTATTAAATTCARATGACTGGAGAGAGAAAATCTGGGGTATGATACCTACATTCACCCAAAGAAATGTCTTAAGAAAGGGACAGCAGCCAGATTTAAAGGAAACAAAGTAAAAACAGCCATCCTGTACGTGTAAAAATCCTTATGAGCCTGGCAAATAAACAAAAAAAGAAAGAAAGAAAGAATGAAAGAAAGAAGTCCAACACGTTTTCCATTGCATTTGTTTAGTTGGAAGCAAATTCCCTAAGCATAGCTTGAAAATGTGAAATGGTTAAGAACTCCATTATCATTCATGCTTCAGCAACTTCATTATGTACACAGGCCCAGTCTTTTACAGGCTAAAAGTGCAATTCTGATCCTTGCTGCATGCCATCTATAACGTAGCCTTGCTGAAATACCAATAACACTAACATCTGTCTTGTGCAATGTTAAAAGGGAAAAAAAAGGGGAAAGATTCCTATAGATAAAATGCACATGAGGATGACAAAAAAGGAATATACAGAAAGCTATGACAGACAAATTTTATTAATGGCTCGACCATATGCATCCGGGGCATAATTAACTATTCACAGGTGAAATTAGCAGATAGGAGTGTCTGTCGTGAGCAAATTGAATGGGCCCTGATTATATCAATAGTTTTCAACCAGTGTCCCCTGGTTATCAAACTATCAAATAAATTTGTCCACTCTCTCCTTCTCTGGGAGGAGGGGGTTAGAAGGAAGGGAGAACTTTAATTATCCGGCCATGGTATATGGCAGGTCATTAATAAAACCTAGTTATCTGGCTGCAGGTTTTATAGTTTTACTGTTATCTATCTTTTATCTAAATAAACATTTGGAAAATGTCCTTAAAATTACTGGAGATACTTTGCCACTTCTCCACCAGATATTTGAAAATGAAACTTTGCTGGATTTTACTATACGATGCATGGCGCCACCTCAAAGGCTCCCACATTCTTCCTCCTACCTCTATAATGGAATTACAGAGTTTGGCTGTACATACATTGATGGATCTAACCAACCTGCAAATGCAGATAAGGGTAAAATCACTTGATGGGTTAGTTCTCCTTAATGTATATTTACTCAGCCTTTATGTTATGTATGCATTTTTTACTTTCATGCCACATATATCAATGACAAATGTAAGAATTGAAAAGCCAGTAATAACACAAAATAACACCTTTTTTTTTTTTTTTTCGTCTGTGGTGCAATTGCCAGAGACGTTATCTCTGCATTTGAATAAGGAATAGTAGGAAATTAACATTTTTGGGGTCCCGGTCCTGATTCTGTTCAATGTACATCCAATTTCTAAACTCAAATGGACTTATATGATACAATAGAGGTTTCCAATAATAAAAGCCTCACACTTCRTTTACACTGTATTTTTCCACAAATGGTATAATGATTGCAATAAAGGAMTGTGGATGTTTATTTTATATGCATTTATACAAGATTGGTATTGAAATAGCCCATGGAAAAATGTTTCTTTTGAGGAAAACCAATTCATAGATCCATATTCCAAYCTGACAATTTTCAGTATCTTCTCTTCTGTCTACAGGATATATTTTTTTGTTTTAAAATATATATTTCCTTTTCCTATTGACCTGCAGAAATGTGAATTAAGAGATATCTTTGTTTTCCAGTTACTTATAAGGGGGTATACATCCCAATTTATTCCAATTTGGGTTGAGGGTTTTTTTTCCGTTGGGTCGTTTTGGTTTTTTTTTTGCATGTATGATATTTCATAATTTTGGGAACATTTTTCTACAATTGAAGCTTTTAAGCTCCAAAAAGCTTTTAAGCTTTTAAGTTAAAAAAAAAAAGAATCTAAATCAAATAAAGGGTTGGTGAAAGCAACTTAATTCCCATTTTCAAAAACTGTAAGCCTCAAGCACAAAATTATTAATTCTGATAAGTACTYTCCACGTGACCAGGAGCAAAGTGACATAGGGCCCACTGATGGGATGGGAAATGAAAGGAAAGTTGTTGTACTGAAGTTCCTTTAGAAGTAAATTATGATTGCAGAAAACCCCTATGTRAATGTTCCATAAGATAGAAGAGGAAAAAAATTGTGAGACTATTTCATGATTTTACAATTACACCAGTGGAATTCCTTTCAATACAATAGAATTACTCTTGATTTAAAGAGTAAAAATATTGACGGAGGAGTGAAAATCTCTCTTCCTGATTAATTTTTTAGTGGCAAAAGCTTGTGATCACAGCAAGTCCAAATGACTTTGGTAGGAGCAGAAGAGAGGATCTACTTGAAGAAGTCAACCTCCTCTTTTCAAGTAGAACTTGGAAGGGGATTTATATCCTTTTTCCAGGTGAYATCTAATAGTTTGTATTTAACATCTAAACTACAGACAAATAAAGGTTATCATTACATTTGGAGCTAATACAGTTTCATTGAAGTCAGAGAATTATCAACTTAGTCCTCTGAGAGTTTTTTTTTCTCTACATAGTTAAGAAATGCAGAAATTTGAAAAAGTACATGTCTGTCACAAAAGAAATTGCAAAAAGCATCCACCAGTAAACTAATAATGCATTAAAAATAAGTTTCTGGTCAGATGTAATAATTTTTTAATTCTTTGTTGGTAGAGTTAAATTAATCCTATTCCCTTACTTTTTAAAAGACATTAACCCAAAACATGTCTTTCAATAGTGATTGTATCTGGGAATTCACCTTTATGTCAGTTTTTTAAATTACGCATTGGTATTACTTTTATATTTTTTTCTGTATTAACTGTATAATATAAGCAAAAATTCTCTTCTTTTGCAATTACAGTTGCTCCATTTTCCTTACATTGAGCTTTGGTGGTCATATAATTAAAAAGTGGTGCTTTGCACAGGCAGTATTGCACATGGTGAAAAATGGTAGCTATTTCCACACTTCACAGATCCAGCTGCTATGAGCATTAAAAATTACTTAAAACACAAATTTATCGCATCGTGA
Organism: Cardinalis cardinalis; assembly: GCA_014549065.1. Taxonomy (NCBI): domain Eukaryota; kingdom Metazoa; phylum Chordata; class Aves; order Passeriformes; family Cardinalidae; genus Cardinalis; species Cardinalis cardinalis. Next base: position 9,206,872 of record JACDOX010000007.1, read on the forward strand.
TTACAATGAATTGTGTTGTTATATATTAATTGAATTGTAAATTGCTGTTTTAAATTAAAACACAGCCTATTAGGAATGGCAAGAGAATAATAAGAGATGAAGTAATGTTTCATGTAATTGCCAAAATAAAATAAAAAATCTGAAGAGACAGAGGAAAAAGTATGTTCCAGACAACTACCTCTTGTGAAAAATTGCCCTGGAGCTATTGATGGACTGTGTATTTCAGTGTCTTCAGTGAATAACAGCCTTTAGTCTCRGAACTTAAGGAACTTTTTGCAGCAAAATAATATTAGGAATCAGAACAAACCTGGAGAGGAAATAGCTGCAGATAAAACACCGTTTTTACAAACATATTTCTTTTCCCATATAAGTTCCATCTCTATTAAAAAAACCAGAATGACTGGATGGCAGATACAGCAATGGGGGAAGTTAAGAAGATTATGGGAAAGTGGGCAGGAAATACCAGAAGAKGTAAAGAAAACCCTTTTAGGGTAACACATTGTCTGCACGTGAAGTAATCCAAGAAGAACATGAAGAAAAGAGTGTCCAAAGAACAGCTAAGCTGGGGAAGGGGCTGGAGCAAACATCTTATGAGAAGTRGCTGAGAGAGCTGGGGTYGTTAAACCTAAAGAAAAGGAGACTCAGTGCTTTATCCATTCCTACAACTAGAGGAAATGTTGTAGCAAGCTGTGGGTCRGCTTCTTCTCCCGAGTAACAAGTGATGGAACAAGAGGAAATGGTGCCAGGTTATGCCAGGCAAGGTTTAGAATGGACATTGGGAATTTTTTTTTCAATATAAGAATTATCAAGCGCTGGAAAAGGCTGCTCAGGGAAGTGGTTGAGTCACCCACCCTGGAGGTATTGAAAAGAGATGTAGACGTGGTGCTTAGGGACATGGCATTGGTAGACCTRGCAGTACTGGGTTTGCAGCTGGACTCAGTGGGGCTCTTAAGGTTCTTTTCTAGTCTGAATGATTCCCTGCTTCTAGATACATGCTGTAAACATGGGGGAAAGAGAGACCTAAATCAGTAAAATTTAAAAAACAGTGTCAGTGAAGTACCTTTTTATTAGGAAACATAAAAGCAGACAACTAGACTAAGCTGAAATATGACATATTGCTATACAAATCTTAGGCAAATGAGGGAGATGAACCAGGGCTGACAAACTTTAAACAACGTGGTAGAAGAAATCCCAATAGGCTCTTGTAATTAGCTAGATATAGCCCAAGTTAGCTTGTGAACAAGTGACATTCCAAGTTTAAAGTGTAGAGTTAATAAGGCAAAGTCATTAAATATATAATTAATTATCATATACCTAAGGATTTAATTCCACATCTCTTTAAAATCATATAGTATTGAACTATATTACAAGTAACCTATCAGCATGGTCATGAAAGTTGATGTGTTATGGAACGTTAGGAAAGTTCCAATGAGAGACACCCTAGAAATAATTTCTGAGTTCACTTGCTTCTCTGTGAATTGTGTAAGTAGCATGATGTCTTCTGAATTTTGGACACAAAGCGATGACTTGTTCTTGGTGCTTAGTCAGAGAATGAACAAGACAAGAAAAAGGCCACAGTGTAATGGTAACCATAATGTATTCAAATTCAAAATCCCAYAGAGCAAACAAGCCTCAGAATTCCAGAAAATAAGAAGGCTTTTGAAAAGGAACTTAAAACAAGCTCTAAAGAGACAATTTGTAAGAGACATCTATTCCCATCTCTGRAAGTGTTGAAGACCAGGTTGGATGAGGGTTTRAGCARCCTCATCAAGTTTTTCCTGACCATGGCAAGGTGTTTGGACTAGATGAACTTCAAGGTTGCTTCCACGCCAAGTCACTCTATGAGTCTATGATTTTATATTTTTTTGAGGATATCATGTTAGAATTCTGCTGTAAAAAAGGAAAATATCAAACAACTTGAAAACCATYAACATGGTTTTCAAGTAGAAACTTCCAGCTTCCTCACCATGWGCAGGCACATCTTTTGTTAGACCAGGTTGCTCARGGCCCCATYGAACCTGAACACTTCCAGGGATATGGTATCCACAACTARTCTGGGAAACTTKTTCTAGTGCCTCAARACCCYCATCAGAAAAAACTTTCTTCCTYATGTCCAATCTAAATCTACCCTCTTTCAGTTGAAGATCACTCCCCCTTGCTCCGCCACTACAAGCAGTGTCTTGTGTCCAGCTGTCAGTGAGTAGAAAAAGGATGCCCTTGTGCTTGAAGATCCAATCATTCTGTGTGCCTGTGGTTGCCTGAAAACCTGGCCCTGTTTTTGACAATTCCTGTAGAAAACCCCCAGCTAAATGTACCTTCCTGAGCTACTGCTGCAGTAGGGCTGCAGTAYGAAAGCATGTCCCAACAACAAAAGCATGAGGAGTTTGGCTCTGTGGGCATGGCTTGATCAAAAATCAGGCATGCCATGAGGTTTGCAGACATAGATCATAGAGCAACAGCATTTAGGTAGCTCTTTGTCTCCATTGTGACTCAATTGGAAACAGGGMTGATGGGGACAAAGCCTGCCTGGAAGGCAGGCACACATTGATGGAAACTCCTCCAGAGTGTCAGGACCTTGTTAACCCCAGATTCAGACTACAAAAGACTTCTCAGTGTTATGTAGCTCATGTCCCCTTACACAGCTCTGTTTGTCYTATTTCATCAAGTGTAAAAAAATAAGACGCTAAAGTGAAGGTAAACTCTTATTGCTTCCTTGACAGTCTTTCTTCACAGTGTTAGAAAGCTGAATGTTGAAATATAATTGCAGAGACAAGGCAAAGTGACATTGTGGCTTTGTAGAAGTAGATATTCCCAGTCCAGCTACTTGTGATTCAGTGTTTTGGAGACACTGAGAATCAATACTAAGATTCCTGGGGTGGCAAATGCCTTTCTATAGAGATACAGACCAGACTACACCTTCAATAGTTGCAGGACTGCTATGAGTGGTACCTTTCAGYATGTAAGTGTTTGCCACAGAACCTCACTTCTGTGATGATGAAGCCTACAGAAGTTGGCTTGATTCTCACAGGCTCGAGTCTGTCACGGTAGATGTGAGACAACTCAGTTGCCTTTTGGGCAGGGTTCAAAGAAGATACACAGTGGTACAGAGAATACAGAGCAAYGACATTCTCCCTCTAAGCCAAATAAAGCAACCTCATTTTTACTATGAAGAGCCATGGTGATTTCTTGTCCATTTCAGCCAGAAATATGAATCCAGACGGCTCTCAGCCACTGATCAGCACTCCTTAACACCAGGGTGGGACATTCTTTTTTATTATTGGAGGAGTTTCATGACACTCACTTAATGAGGTACAACTGGTTTACAATGCAAACATTTTACCCTRGAGTCCTCTGGGTTTTGAAGAAGGTCACCTGACTGTTCAATTTACCATGCTGTAATCACAGCCAACGTCCTGCCAGTCATAAGCAGSAAGACAGAATAAAGTGACATAGTGACAGACTTTGTCCTCCTGTTTAAATATACTGCTCAGGATCCTGCTMAGACTCTGATATGAATCTCTGAACACTTGGTCTCTTGGTTATTGTTCCATAGAGATGGCTTTTTGAGTGGGCAGTACCTCAGGACAGCAGGGAAAATCCTTCATATTGAGTCTTCTCACTGACTCCATATAAACAGTTTTTTCCCAGAGCTGCTGCTGTGTTTCATTTGCGGCAGATGATCAGCGTCCTCACAAATTTTATAAGTAAATCTAAGCTGTCACATGCTGCATGTGGAAAAAAGGTTCACTTTCCACAGACTCAGGAAATACTCACTTATACAACCTCTCCTTCATCATTCTCTAAAACCTCCTAGAGCCCCACATTCTCTGCCATGATGGAATCTGGCAGGATAATTAGGTTAACTTATGCAAAGACCTCTGGCAGTGTAGGTTCCCTCTGCCTGAACTCAACCTTCCTTAGGGAGACCAAGAACAGCTCAACACCAGTAATGTTGATATCAGGGGGTGCTGCAAAACCAGTCATTCATATGTGTTCCAAGCATTTCACAGGGGGGTCTACGTTTGATGCTGTATTCAGTCATTCAGGCTTCTGCTCACCTGCAGACTTTAAAATCCAGTTACAGATAAAGGAGAGATTCTTTTAATTCCCTTAAAGATGACTGTGCATCTGTTGAAAAAGAAACTTTAGAAAGTTTAAGACTTTAAAGAGATCAATAACATCCTGCCCTYTACTCTCCCCAAAAAAACAAACAAACAAAAAAAAATAAAACCCAAACTAAATCAAAATCTAGACACAAAAGCTATCTTAAAAAAGAAAGTGATACTGAGATGTGGTTGTCTTTATGCATATTCATTAGCTATCCTCCTTCCCACTTCTTCAGAGTCCTTAWACACCAATGGGAGTTGCATTTTTGCAGTTTATGAGTCTTCCTAAACACAGGAAGCATTACAACCATCATCCCTTACATTTTGTGCTATTTCTTCAATAAAAAAAGAAAATGCTTTACATTTTAAATGCTTCATGTTTTTAAAATCGAAAGCATTTAGATTTTAAATCTAAATGTTTTACTGTCCCTCTTATTTGGCAATGCTCTAGCTTTTTTTACCATTTTCTTTTTCCAAAAGCACTGCTTTACTAATCCCCCTTGGCTCAAGAGTCTTGTGTTATGCCATTTCACACAAAAATCTTGAAAAAAAAAGAAAACCTAGTTGTTTACTGAAATAAAATAAGGTGGTTTTTTACACTTCTTAGTATAGAGTAAATATTGGAGATTCCATTAAAAGGTGATGATATCAAAAATTCTGGTCAAGGAGTAATTTTGAAAAGAGATTGTGTCTGTAAAAAAAATTTTAGTGGCATCAATGCATGATGCAACATAGGAGGCATTTCTATTCATGTTAATAAGTTTTTAAAATATTTTTCTCCTAATCTCTTAAAAGTCAAGTCATTTTTGTTTAGTTCACCTTTCTCCAATCAGTTAGTCTAAAGACCAAGCCAAATCACTTCTCTTCATTCTTCTAATTCTTGTTGTCTACTAATGTTTGGTTTTGCAATCAGAATGAAAGGATATACATTAAAGATGCTCTATCAAAGACATTCCAAATAGATKAATAGTTTAAGTTTCTGTATTTTTTCACCAGGGTATATAGCTAGCTCTGTAACCACACAAGTGCACAAAGTGATGGTTCTACAGCAGATTTTTAGAACAGAGCTACTTCCAAGGATAGCACTATTATTGTCAGTATATGGCTTCATAATTTTAGGGGACTTCCACTTAGCTGTACTATTCAAAACCAGGATTCTCAGCATTATGACACAAACAGGGAAAGAATGAGAAAAGGTAATTTGCCAAGCCAAATATTTTTAAATATTAATTTAAATATTAATGTATTCTATAAGGCCCTGGTGAGATCTTAAACAAATTAGTATACATACTTTGACCACTCAGTGGGGAAAAAAGGAAAAAAATAGTGGTTAAAAAAAAGAAACATTTAAACACATAAAAGTGCAAAAAGGATCAAGAAAGATGGTAAATTGAGCAGGCACCCTAGAGTACAAAAGGAAATACAAAAGAAATTGTCTTGTTTAGCCTGGAAAAATTAAAGGCAAGAGGAGTTAAGACTGTGCTGTATAAATTCAGCAGGTGGATATATGCCACAGAAGKAAATGAGCTACTTAAGAAAAAGATAATGTTGGCAAAGAACAAATTAGTATAAACCAGTCATGAATAAAATTAGACTGGAAATTAGAAAAAGATTTCTAAGTACCAGAGAAGCAAGGTTCTGGAACAGCCCTCTAATAGGAGTTGTGGAGGACAAAACACCTATATAATGTCAAAAAAGGGTCTGAAATAAATGTTAATAGAGGTATCTTGTGTAGTTGTCTGCAGTTTGGAGGACTCTCTCAGTGACCTGTCAATTTTCTGCCAGCTTTATCCGATGTGGCTAAATTATTTGCTGCAAGGTCAGGAGGAAATCTGTGTAAATCTTGGTTCTCCTAGATCAAAGGTCAGCCTTGCCAACTTGTGATTTTCCTTTTTGTTCTATTACAGCTTTAGTTTTAAAGCTTCCCCTTACAGAGGCTGCRAAGTCATATGGGATCTTCCTTTCTTTCCTGGAGAGAAGAAAAAGATTATTGTTTCTAGCCTTTCTGAATGCAGAAAATAATTTAAAACTTAYATGTATTTTAAAAGCTTAATAAAGTATGGGGCTACAAAACATCTAATATTTTTAGCTAATYTTAGAGTTTGGGGCTATAAACAATTTCTCATCTACATTCAAATCAGGGCTACATTCAGGGCTTCCTTCCCTGAACAGTTACTCTCTTCAATAATTTATAGAATGCTCTGAACTTATTTTCCCCCCAACACAGAAAACCCTCTGTGCACCACTCAAACTATGGCCCCTCATCCCCTCTCACAGAAAGGACTGAGCTCTAAGATTTATTTTGGTGGTACATGCGTCGCCTGTGTCACCATGTGCATCCTTTAAGATAGCTCATTGACAGTTTAAACCAAATGAAAAGACAACTTTATGACAATTTTTAGACAGTCTATGAGGAAGTTTAAAATCATAGAATGGTTGATCCATTAAGGATCATCTAGTTCCAATCCCCCACACACACCATGGGYAGGAACACTCTCCACCAGACCATCCAGGCTGCAAAAATTTGAACCATTCCTTCTGATTTTGTTACTGGGCAGGGAGGGAATGGACATCGCTTCATCAGCAGCTCTCTGGTGGCACAGTCTCYGTTCTGTGGACACCACACTGCAAAGGGTCTGTTGTCCTCTATATCAAGCGTTCTAGTATCATCATAGTGCRAGGATTCCATATTGCCAGAGTTTCATATCTCCTCTGTTTCTCATAGGCAGCTCCTCTAAGCACTTACTGTTCCTAGTCCTTGCAGCAGTCAACTGACTCCAGACCCCACCAATCCACTCTTCTATACCACTGTACAGGTGTGGCCTGTTAAGATCAGGCCTGCTCCTAATCTTTAGTAATTGGTTTAGCTGCAACTCTTTAGGGGATAAGATTGCATTCTATACCATCTTCATTTACCCATACTGTATCCCCCTACAAGGGTCCAGTGTCACTAGAAGCCACTGGAAGCCTCGTGGCTGCACTGAACAAGCCAGTGGTGTTTCTGATTGGGTTGCTGGGTCAGCCAGCTTCCAACCTCTCTCCTGAGATCTGGCTGTTCTGAGGTCAAATCCACTGAAGTCAGAGGCACCTTTGTTCCTTCACCTTAGACAAGAGGCRTCTTGATAATGCATCTGGCATTATGTGTTTTTTACAAAGTTCTTCAGCCATATGGATCCTCTCAGGTTACATATTTTTCTTCTCAATAGTGAGGCAGAATTTGAGATAAGCCATGTTAGTCAACTGCTTTTCTTCCTAGCATCCACAAGACATTCTCAGCAGGTTAGAAACACAGTGACTTGCACTGTAACAAATCTTCCATGGCTGCGTGGTCTCGCTAATTGGAAAGGCTGSCTACAAGTTAGGTATAATGGTCGATGCTGGGGTGTAATATCTGAGGTGTTGTCTACCTAGCAGAACTCCACCATGTGTCTTGCCTAGTTACCATGATTGCTCTCAGCTGTATTTTTCACTCAGTGTTGTCCCAGCACAGATGATGGAGCCCCCATTTTTCCAGCACCCCAGCCACAGATGGAGATGTGCTATGACTTTCAGTAAATGCAGAATGCCTCACAGTTCTAGGGTAAATCCTTCAGCGGATGCACTCTTGGCATTCTGGGGAAAAAAATAAAACAACCCATTTTACATAAATCATGCCTCCAGAGGTCAAGTATTTTATAGATTTTTAGCAATTCCTTGCTACAGCTTTGCCTCTCTAGTCACCTGGTTTCAAGCACAATTTMATCCCTGAGAAACAGGGAAGTGCCACTGCTTTCCTGTCCTAGTGAACTCAGGCAGCAAAGCTGGAAAAAAAGATAATCAGCTACCCTTTGAACATTTTGAACTGCATACCTTTGCAGTTCAAAAGGGATTCTTCCCAGTTGTTTTCAAAGCTTTGTCATCTCTGTGATTCCTATGCCATGCTGTCATCCTTTTAAAGACACTTACATAAAATTTACCTGCACAGTTCTATCTGTGAAAACAGCATTTATTCAGGGAGAAGATGGTGAAAAACAGATTTGCACAGAAAAAAGAATAGGTAAAAATATAAATAACATAAATAAAAATAGTGGATTTAATATTATGTTATGAGGATAAATAATACTGTATTATTAAAGACTCTTATTAGAAAATCATGGTATGTTTATAGCACCTATTAAGGAAATTCTCCCACTTCTAATTAGAATGAAAAAACAGTAGAGCAAGAGGACTACTGGTACTAAACTGGAATCCTTCAATAACTGGAACTGACATTGAAACAACCAAATTAAAATGGAGCCTCGACTCTGGTGACCARATGAATGAAGGACAAAATAGTTTGAAATATAACATTAACAGAAACTAGATTTAATTAATAATAAATTAATAGCACATATATAAAAAATTAAAGTATTTCAAAACATTTTCAAATACSTAGAGCAGGGAGCTTACCAGAGAATCACCTTTCAATAAAAGCATTCAGAAAATGAGGTTGGAACAAGAAGGAAATATATTCTTTGCTTCAGTGTTCATTGCCAAAATAAAAAATAAAAAAAAATGTGTGACAGTGTGACAACCTTTCTTTTCAGGAAACATGCAAGAGGAGTACCTTTACTCTGAAGAAACTTAGAAAAGATTTCTGGAAAATCAATAAAAAAACTAGTTAAAGGCTGTCTGCAGTAGATGGTACTCACTGCAGAGGTCTAAGGAAATATAAGCATGATATCGTCCTATCTGTGATGTAATAAACTATGCTTAAATCTACCTCATTATCAGAGAAATGAAAGCTGACAAACATGGCATCAGGTTTTAGAAAGGATTCCAGGCTGATCCAAGAAACAACAGCCAACACTTGTACARGAAGAGTTGCAAGGTATTGTACGAAAGACTAGAATTGGCAAATACATGGATAAAAGCACTGCAAAGTGAAAGGCTCAGCCCTTGCAAAGACAAGCCATGGAATCTGCATTTGGTGGAGTTCCTTGAWGGAGAAAAACTCCTGAAATTAGGGCTATCCAAGGACACAGGGATTGAGATTTCCAAAATATTGTTGTCAAAGTCCTGTGCCAAATGCTGTCAGGGAAACTAACTGGTCAGATTTAGTGGACTGGACCATTATGAGAAGTAGCTCAAAGTCCTCAGCCACACAAAGAGCTTTGAATGTTGCAAGCTGCCACATCTGTMCGGTCAGCTGTGGCTGACATTTTTCCCCAGGCACCAAACAGAGGCCTCAGTTGTTCCCTGTAACTGAACCCAAACTCCTCACCTTCCCTTCTCCACATYTTCGTCTCCCTCTGAAAGGTGGGCTCAACAGACCTTTGGAAAACAGAAGAAGACATGGGTGTCACAAAGATTTTTAAAAATTCTTTCATTACTTCCTCCCATGTCTGGCACTGGCAGAAGAAATTTGGCAGTGTTTCTTCCTCCAGTGCCCCAGCTGTAGCACATCTCTGCTGCCAATGTGATGTTGGGTTTGGCTCCCAAATGGCCAGTGCACAAGAGCATGGTGCACACACTGGGAGTTTTTACTGTCCTAGCAAGTCTRCTGGCAAGACACTACCACTACCACCTCTGTGAGGATTAAAGCCAAAACCTAAACCCACCAGGGCATCTGTGATAATGGCTAATCATAGGCCAGACTGAGTGCAGGTAATGTGCTGGTGCTTGCAACTCTTGAAAATTGTGATAGGAGAGCAATTTTGCAATGACAAAAGTACACTCTAGGTGGTGAGGTAATGGGTTGGTTCATGCAAGTAACTAGTGAATATATTTAGAACTGTAAAGGGTCTGTTAAAAATTGTCTTCCAGAAACATTTATTGTAGCCAATTCTGCAAGGAAGATGAATCATTCCCTTATTGCCACATTTAAACATACATGTTGAATGGTGGTGGAGGGGAATTTCAGGGAAATAAACACCGAAAAATGAAGGCCTGCCACCATTGCACATTTGCTTCACCTCCAGAAGTACTGGAGTTGCAGAGTTGAKAATGTGATGGGAAGGGAGTGAAGGGAGAGCAGTTTACATCCTTCCACTCAAAGCTGCTGGAACAGGCTCCTTCTCCAGGGCTATGAGCAACACTGCTGAAGCATCTGCCTTTTCCAAGGAGCACTAGTCCTGATGACAAGTGCCTTACCAAAGTGTTAAGGGCTGTATACAGGAGCTGTAGGCAGGGAAAAATCTTCCTTTCTGATCACTTTTCTTTTTCTCCTTCTCCTTCTCCTTCTCCTTCTCCTTCTCCTTCTCCTTCTCCTTCTCCTTCTCCTTCTCCTTCTCCATGTGAATTGCAGTACTCTGTGAGCAACAGGTGCTTCATCTGACAAAGACTCACCACTTTGTTCTGCTGTTCACATTTTTTTCTATGTGTATTTTGGCGAGGCAATATCTGTTCCACCCTAGTTGGCTTTCCAATTTTTGCTTTCCTTGGTGCTCTCTCATAGACAGTTCTCTGATGTGTACCTGAACAGAAAAAAATGGTTAAATGTGGTCAAATCATTTCAAGAGAAAGCATCCTCCTGATCTACATGTGATATAAATCAGTTTTTTCTACAKTTTAATGTGTTAGAATGATAATACTGCAAGATAAATCATCCATATATTATTAGGAGAGAGGTAAAGACCATCCAGTCATTCTATCCAGGATTCACGTTACTTATCAGTGCATTCCCACCCTGGAATCTGCATTCCTTCCTTATCAGCTGTTCATATTTCTGCTGCARATCAGCAAATGCCACATAAGGAAAAAAGCCCTGATGATTTGATAAAAGAAAAGATGTCTTGTACAAAGTGTAACAGTAACTTAAATTTTTCTACAGTATCATTTGTACCCGAGCAGCCAAACCCCTGGTTAAAATATTCATATCCACAAATCAGCTCACTACTCTTTCTAGTGTGTTTCTGAATGAGTTTTATCTTCTACAATCCCCTAAAGCAATACATTCTAAAATGTAATTATGTGTTATGAAAAAAACCTTTCATTTATTTTAAATTCTTATTGATACCTTAGTTTGGTTGTGGATGGGTTACTTGGATGTGATAAACCAATAGTTTTTCCCTGTTATTTTTTGTTATATCTTCTGTTGTCTAAACCTAGGAAGCCTAGTTTATTTTTATCTCCCTTCACATGAAGACTGTTCTAAACCACTGATTTGGCCTGTTACATTTCTCTGGAGTATTTCTGGGTCTCCTGGATCAGCTCCAGCATGCTTTTGTTGCCACCTTCCTGCTCTTGGGAACCCATGCTCTTAAAAGCTAGGGGCAGATGATACAGTCATCTCACATAATGAYAGTCAAAAATTTTATTCTCTAACCATAATCCCAAAGGATTCTAACAGCAGCTTTGAAAAATACCCACAGGCTCAGCAAGTCTTGACCACATGGCTCCCAAGGCAAAACTAAGGAACCTCCTGGGTATTCTCAGCAGTAGCTGAAAGGCAGTCCTCCAGCGTTTCTAGTATTTTACTGCGCTTAAAAATGAGAATTCTGATAGATCAGCTAACAGGCCTGAAAGTCTGACCTTATCCAAAGAATAATAAAGGAGGGATTAAAATGTTCCTTTGATAAAGATATTTTAAAAGTATGCTCCTCTGAATAAATTTGCTTCAGCTCCCAGAGCCCTTCTTGCATCTCCTCRTTAAAAATTATATCAATAATTTTTATGTTTTATCTGTTGCTATGTGCCATCTTTGTGAGTTCTGTTAGATCACCATAGGTGAATTAAAAGCATTGTTTAAAACTGTGCTGGTTGAGGATACTCCACAACATCTTGTTCCAGATATCTTTTCCTATTCAGAATTTGTCAAATTCAAGAACTAGGAGTCAGCTGTGAAATCTGATCACAGATACAAACACTTAGCAACATTTGGGACACRGCTTTGGTTTGGACTCCTCTTCCCTGTGAAAAACTGTCTGGGGAGCCATGGTCTGCAGTAAATCATTTTGGGTGGGAGGATGGTGAGGAGCCTTCAGCCACCAGAGTTCCTGGCAAGACATCTCTCAGCCGTTTGACTCCCAGAGAGGTGGCAACAGCCTTCCAAGCTCCAGGTTCTGCATTTTCCAGGGATTTCTTGGCTGCTATGGCTTCAGCAGTATTCACACAAGGTAACTCACCAACCAGTGGTTAAGCCCAGTGGCAGATACTAATRGCAGCAGCCTCTTTCCATTTCTCAAGTCCATTTTAAATTAATAAGAATGTTCCCCTTCTGTTTTTCATCCACAAAGAGACCCCCTTCGCATATTAATTTAATGTTAAATTGATGGATTAAATTATACCAAGCTCAAAATCAATTCTGCACATATTCATTAGAACGGACTAAATCCCTTAGTAAGGATAAAGCACAGAAAATGCATTTAGAGACACTGATAAGTCCAGGTCCATTATATGTCATTTTAAACAAAGAGCAAAAAAAAGGCCCTTTGGAGACGCTCTATCAGCTATTAAACAGAGACATTGCATGCACGGGGAGATTGATGATTAGCATTTCCATTCTCAGAACGGCTCTCCCTGGGCTGATGATAACAAGTAAATGCCTCTTCATGTCTTTGTCACAGTTCACAGAGAAGCAGATGCCCAGACTAAGCTTTTCCCCTTTGTCTTTCCTCTTGTGCAATCAGTTAACAAGTGCAAAAGCACAACAGTATCTGCTGTTTGCTGGAATTCTCTGATCTCTGGTAGGATCAGGTGGCAATTTTACATATTTTTCTTTTTCTTTCTCAYACTGGCCATTGCTTTTGCAAAAGCCCCCCTGAGTGTAAGCTCATTACCCTACTCACTAGCATGGGAGGTTTCTCATCTGATGACATGGGACAGACCATCTTTCACACGGCTGCTATCCAGGAGAACTCTTCTGGTCTACAATATCAAAGTCCAAGCTCTAGACTCTCTTTAGCTTATTTTTGGCATTCCAACACTCAGCTTTGAACCTGAATCCAGATCTCATAAATGTCCTGTTTCTAAAAAGGAACAATCTAAGTCCAAATTCTCTAAAACTGAGAATTTCAGAAGCTTGTGTTCATCTATATCTTCACCTAAGATATGCTACCCACTTCTGCTTTAACAAGCTTGGGATTTTTCTTGACACTGCCTCTTTCTGAAGACAGCATCTACCACAGAAGAAATGCTGTTCTTTTAATGAGTACTAGGCTTGTTTGAGGAAAAACATTTCATTTTCCAGATGTCTGTTTTCTGGATAGAAGCAACTATCTAGACTGCTTAGGAAGGGCAGTTCTGCCTTTGTTTTGTTTGGCACCTAGAAGTGCTCTCACTCAGTGAAAGGAAGGGGAGGAGCAGYGCCCCAAGGTTCATTGGAGTCCTGAGCTGGGCATTTTCCAGATACAATCCCTATGGATTACCCTGCCTTGGGATGAGCTGTGGAGATGGAGAACAGAGCCTGTTTAAACAGATCTGTTAGGCACAAGAAAATCTCAAAAGCAGGCAGGACTATGTATTCCCTCATGAAGAGAATAGGGAAAGGGAAAGAGAAAGAAGGTAAAGTAATAGGTTTGGAAACAATTATACTAATTTTTCACTTCTTTTTTTTTTCAATTTCAAGCTCAGATTCACAACATTTGATATTGTGAAACTGGCATAACTTTACCTAGAGTCCAGCTCATTATTCTAGTCCCTGCAGCTTCTCCACAATAGGAGGCTGAGGATCATTACCAGAGGTGTAATATCTGCTCTCTATTAATATTTTCTAGTTTAGTTTGCAATGATTTCTAGCTCAAAAGTGAAGAAAAGAGACTGTAACTATGTACGAATGGACAAGAATTATAATCAAAGTACGACAAAATTTCTAAAAATGTGTTTTAAGAATATCTGTAAATTCAATGGATTTGATCCCATTTCACAGATACTGAAGGTCATACTGATAGTCTTCCAGCTCATTCTGCATGAAAACTAATTTGATAGGAAAAGGCACAGAGTATTGTGTGCCTTACATCAAGTAACAAAGTTGTTACAGATACCTTCTCTTTTTAAGCGTGATATCTTAAATTTCTGTAAAAAAAAGGCAGAACAACTTTTTGACTACTGGGCTGCTTTTCAGAAAATTTTGTGGTATGCCCAGAGTTGTCCATTACATTAGGTGAAATATCAAAATTGCTAACACAATTTTATGCCTAATCCCTAGTGTGGGAAGTGAAATTGTGACAGATGGTTGCTGTACTCATTACCCCTTTATTCAAAATGAGTAATGATTCACCATTAAATCCCACTAAAAAGAGTGTATCTATTCATGTAACAAGGTTTACTCAGTGTAACCAAAGAATCTGGTCTTTATTTTGTCAAGAGCTTTACATTTCAAATCCATAAAGTTGAGCTAATAGTACTCATTTACCTTTGCACCCAAGGCTGGGGATGACTTGAATACAAAACATTTTTTCCTGTGGTAAACATAATTGCCTGTCTTTTTATAGAAACTAAGGACATATTAAGTTTGGTGTTAGGCAGTGAGGATCTCTCCTCTAGGCCTGTGTCTAATGTTAATTTGTTATGAAGTAAGATGTTAATTTGTTATGAAGTAAATTTGACCTCAGTGAAAGAAAAAGGTGGACTTCTGTCTTATAGCTAAAAATTTCTGGAAAATTCTCTTTGAAAAATAGTATTTGTGACAAAGACAGGAAGAATAAACTTATTTCCATAAAAATCCAGTAGATCAGAGGGTTTCATGGCATGTTTGGCCTTATTGAATTGAAATGTTAATGAAGAAAAAAAATTCTGTTTCTTTTTTTATTGAGAAAAACATATTTTATAATATGTAAAGCACATTTGGAACTTTCCAATTTTTTATTTTGAGAATTGACTAAAAACTAATCCACATATAGCTCATATGTGTTGATATAATATTTAATACTTCTATTAATTATTTTTATCAATTGAAATAGTGGGAAAGCAATTACTTTTGCTAAAGGGTTAAATTTTGATTTACCAGCAATAGCTACTTATGATTTTATGTCTTGCCATAAATATTTCAGTGTTTATTCTCAGTGGGTAAATATAAAATCTTTTTCTAAACATACAGGCTTTCTGGCTACGTTATAAGGGCTGTTAATCACTTGCAACTGGGCTTGGTTAAACAATTACTGTTAAAAAAGTTTGAGTCAAAATTTTTTCTTTCCAGAAACCAACTGGAAGCAGACACATCAAATCTTAAATGGGAGAGGAGAGGAGAGGAGAGGAGAGGAGAGGAGAGGAGAGGAGAGGAGA
>JACDOX010000007.1:9222278-9371094 GCA_014549065.1 Cardinalis cardinalis
AGAGCTTTTTAGGATTAGGATTATTAGTAAATTCTTTTTTTTTACTAGATATTCTCACTTGAAATTTAGTATCTACTTTGTAAACAAGTAAATCGATGAGTCACAGAAATTAAAAAAGCAATCCCCTTCCTCCCACAAACTTGGTGTTGAAGARAAGGTGTCAGTTTGTTTATTCAGAAAAAAGTAGTATTTCATGAGCAGATATTTCATCTGAAAAGAACAGGTTGCACATTTTCATTTCCAGAAATCAGATCAATATTCAATGTGTACAAAGGAGTGTATCTTTGGATTTTCTATTTGAAAACATTGTGGCTTGATTCACAAGGGCCCTTGGGTGCTGAGTGCTGCAGCGTTTCTCTTCCAGGCAGTTTTGCCTAGTGGAGCTCTCAGCTGTGAACTAGGCAGAATCAGGTTCTTTGCAGAAAATACAGTCAAACTAAAGAGTCTGGGAATGGGATTTGCAGAAACCAGCACAAGAAGCTACAGCTGCTGAGGGAGGCAATGCTGGTAGGAAGGCTGTAGGTTAAGYCCTCACAGGATTCTTGATGTTTATCTCCTGTTGGTGTTCATAACCAAGACCTTTCCCCTGGAATAAGGCACTGAGGCTTTTTTCCAAGCATTGAGGGTGGTGTAGTCCTTTGTTCCCACCAAAGAAGTGTCAGAGCTAATATTGCAGTATCCCCTTCTTCTCTGCTCCTTTTCCCTTCCCTGTCTCTGTCTATTCCAGAATACTGATGGTTAAATTATCTTCCATGATCAACRTAAACCAGGTTCAAGCCTCTCTTCGCAGGGATAAGTCCAAGTCAGTTTATGTGAGCCTGGCTAGCACATGAAATGAGCAGAGGATGTCTCACTTATAAATCTTGGTGATACTCTGAGCAGCACCAAGCAATTTGGGAGCCCCGTGGCTTGCTTACCTGTGCACATCACTCACATTTCTGGTGATACAGAATCTGCTATTCAGCCCAAGCAGGTAACATGACTTTAATCCCCTACCTGTTTTTCACTCTGAGATCAGTTAATTCCAGTTTTCTTTCATCTACTTAAAGCTAAATGCAGACATGARCATTTATGGATATATTTATGGATATTTGGTTAATGTGGTAATTTGTTCCTGCTTTAATGCAATAAGTCCCCAGTCACTTGTTAATGAAAACAGTGTTTATTCTTGTCTGCATTTTGTGGATTAGAGGAGGGTGGTTGGCTTGCCACACTCAGTGGTCAAATGCCATTTCAACAAAATCCCAACTTTATTTGCATCCTCTGTTGAGGTGGACGCTTCTACTTTTTAATGTAAATAGAACACCTGCACTTTTCAATCACTTCTGAACAATTTAACACTGAAAGAAATAAATATTTCTCTTCTAAAGTTTCTCCTTTTTAAGTTGTGCTTTTTCCTTCAGGCTTGTCATAGTATGGTAGTTGTGTTGAATGATCATTTATTGATCAACACTTAGGTCCAGCAACGCCTTGGGCATATGGTTACCTTGGAGCACTCCTAGGAGTTCAACTGGAGTCAGCAAGACTGCTTGCAGTCAGTAGAGTGACTGCAAAATTGGTATCCTTGGTGTGATTTGCAAATCCTTATCTTCTTTCTGCTTTGGTCCTAATTTTTTCATCCTATAACTTCACCAATAATCTTCATGAGAAATCCCATTTCATCAGTTATATGTAAAGCAGTCATAGATCTGGAGAACTGAAGAACTTAGCCCAACACATATTTTTTCATTATAGTAGCAAGTGAGCTTCTAAAACAGTTATTTTGAGTATCAGATTATTCAGCACGTCATCTAAATCAAGATTTGGGAACAAAATATTAAGATGCTGCTTTTGAAAAAAGAAATATATTAGTCTAACTAGTTTGGCTCATGTAAACACTTTATACTATGAGGATACAGGAAAATGTGCAAAAAGGCCCTACACTCCTAATACACTAAAGATTAGGATCTGTCTCCTGTGATGATCAGTGAATCCTATTGCAAGGTTCATTTTTGTTATTTGAAATGTCTATTTACAGGTTTGTCCTCCTACACAAACATCTCAGTCATGATTCAGATCTGGGAAAATCTAACAGTAAATACTTCCACCAATATTTAATTTTTGCTTTGGATTTTTCCATGTTTTATAAGTAACCTCGTTCTATATGTAGTGGGAGAGGCAATACTCTTCAAGCACATTAGACCTCAATCCCTTTCCTGACAGTTGTTTTATTGATCCCAATAGACAGTCTTTGAGATCCACACATTAGTTTTTCTGGTTTTTTCTGATGTCTATGGGAGGTAAAGAGTGTAACACTGCTTAACACACYCAAAAGTGGCAGATTTATGATGCTAGTGCTGAAAAGTTCCAGTTAGGTGTTGAACACTTGCTACCTCTAATACCTTCCTCTTTCACTCCTGTATTTTCARCAATGTCATGCTTCTTGGTGTTGATCTCTCTCTTCCAGCACACTGTACAATAATTTCTTTTTTTATCCAACAGATGTGTAACATAAAACATATACACTATCAAAGGAAAGGCTAACAAATTCCAGGACTTCCTGCTTCCAGCCAGATGTTCTAACTTCCAGGGTATGAAATTTATTCCTGCCATTCTACTTAACCTTCTGGGAGACACAATGTCCCAGCACCAATGGGAGTGGATGACTGTGCTCTACAGACATATGGGATGAAGGTCTGGGCACACTGCTGGCATGCAGAGGAATCATATTATGTATCTCCCCAGGAGATCATTTCAATCCTAGTCTGGTGCAAAAAGTAGTGATTCTTTTTCCACCTGGGACCATGCTTGCACTTTGGTGCTTTGGTGATTCACTGTTTTTTGAATGTACTCAGACCAACATAGGACAATTACATCTAAATACCATCCAGCTGGTCAGTGATGCAAGGCAGTTTCCATGTTTGCAGGACCACAGCAGGCTCCATCACTCTCCTAGTCCCTGGAGCTGTCTCCTCATCAAGCTTGTGTCTGCACAGCAGACCTTGGATTCCCAAAAGTGTTATCCCTGCTGGGGCGGGGTTCTGAGAACATGCCCTTCCTTCACCGTGTGGCTTCCCTACTGAAGACGTTCAGCTGGCCCATCAAGCTCTTTGCTTGAGGCTCCCTCTCTTCTGGCTTTCCCTTGAACAACTTTCAGCAGCCAAGGTGAAGAAGCAGTAAGGGTTTCTGCCAAGCCATGCAGCAGCAGTCTCTTTCAAACAGGACAGCTCAATGACTGGTGATKAAATAAGCTCCTTCCACTTCCTAAAACCTTTCAGCTCCACATCTCATGACTGAGATGAGCACTGCCCCCACAGGTCTCTGTGCTATGTGACAGGGGGAGCACACCTGCTTGAGACAAAATAAAGGGAAGGAAAATGGACTGTTGGAGTCAGTGATGTAGCCCACTAGTTGTGGGTCACATCTGGGAAAGAGGAGAGAGTTTCCATTCTTTGCTCCAGAGTTTATACATGCCATTTATGCAAGGTAGATGTAGATTAGACAGCTGATTCAGTTATTGTGGCCCAAATTAGAACCCAGCAGTCACTTTTATATATGACTGCCGTATCATTCCTTTTCAGAGTCATATGTCTCCTGGCTCAGTTAAGTCCTGAAAATGTCAAAGAATTATGGAACAGCCCTGGTTGGAAGGGACCTTCAAAGCTCATCTAGTCCAACCTTTCAGAGGAAAGAGAGCGTAGAGGAGATCATCTAGCACCCTGACCAGCCTCATCTTGAAAACCTCCAACCATGGGGACTCAACCAAACCCTKCTGCTGAAGGCAAGTCCCTTTAACAGGAACCAGTTAACAAGACAGAGCTCATAGGATGAGCGGGAGAACTAAATTCATGGAAGAGGGAGAAGGGCAAGTGAGGGCTCCCTAGAGCTTCTGGATGCAAGCAGTATACTCCCAAAGAAAGGAGTTACCCAGCTTGAAGAACAGTATCTTTATTTTCTTGCTCTCAGTTTTAAAATTTTGTTTATTTATAAGAGCAGAGTCCCACTTGCCCTCACACTAGAGCATTTTTCAGGGGGAGAAGCTCTCCTGCAGTGGGATGTGGCAGAGAGAAGAGGGGGAGGACTGACACAGGAACCAGCACAGCAGGGGCTGGGAGGTTGGTGAAGGAAGCAGGATGCCAGCTAGGCATGTCCCAGACACAGCCCTTTCCAGGGTCTGGAAGGGCCTGCTTGAAATTTTCTGCACTTCAGAAAGCTACCACATTGACTGAAACAAGGACTGGAGACAAAGATTGCTGCTGCAAAGACGTACTGGAAATTCTTCCTCATCCTTTTATTTCTGTTCAGCTGAAGCAACGGAGTAGAGAGGAGGTCCCCCTATGGTTGGTGTTTGAATTTAATTTCCCTCCTTGTGTAAAAAATCTATAATGTCTTGAACCATTGAAGCTTTCTAACATTTCCCGGCAATATTCTAAAACTTATTAGAATTGGAATTATCTATTACATAGACTTCTGGCAAGTACCTGAGTATTTAGACCTTAACAGGATTTGGGATCATTAGATTTTGCATTGGGAAGAAGCATGGAACTCATCTTCATTTGTGATGATTTGAGAAGCAAGATATATTAATTTTCTGCTGTGTTTCTTTTCTCATTTCTATGCTGGTGATTTACATGATGGATTTATTAATCTAAAAATGCATTTAAAACCAGCTTATATTAAAGTAAATCATACTACATTTCTGAGATTGTGTTTAGTTTCAGATCTGTGATTTTTTTATCTTTTGTAACTCATTCACATTTATTGGCCCACACTTTCAAGTCCATTTCTGACTGATGCAACTACAAATTTCCAAAAGCAGGATAACCATCAATTGATTCTGACAGTTCATTTCCTGATTCAATCCTGACTGTAATCATACTGATTTGATGCATCACTTGTTGGCAGGAACATGATTCAGTATTCAATCATAATGCAGTGTTTTGATGAAAAGTTCTCCACACATATATAAAATATAATTGTAGTACAATGTATTTAACTGCCCATTGCTGTTGCAAGCATATGTTGTCCTAGGATTTCTCCCAGGAACACTACCTAGACATACTGAATGATAATAACTGCCACTAAATCAGGAGAGAGTTAACATCRCTGTCACTTAATGTGGATTAATTTAACTAGTGCTAATGCATGTAAAAAATAATTAACCAGAAGTTCGATATGTAGAAACCTTATTTTTTAGCCTTCACAACAGATCAGTTAAATAAAGATAAATTCTGTAAAGTTCACTCGTTTTTCAGCAGACCTCAGTGAAGAATAAAGGATTTCTGAGGTTCACTTTACAAGGAGAGCCCATGAGCATCAGTCAGAAAGTTTTTGTTCATCTTGGAAATGAAAACATTCATGAGGTTTTGAAACATTCCTTACCTGCATAGACAAATTCCTTGTCTTTTATTTTCACTATCGGTGAATATTTATTTGCAAGAGACCTTATGAGAAACAATTAAAAAGCTGTACTCTGGGATGTTGGTTATGAAGATGCAGAGTAGCTGAGAGTGTGAAAATAGGAAATACTATTTACACAGTTCTGTTTCTGAAAAATAGTCTGTACAATAACAATATCTTCAACAATGCAGTGTCAAAGTTTATACAGCCCATGCTGAACATTTTGATATTCTCTGGTTTTGAGGGTCTTAAATTACAGTAACATTTTCTTCAGCATAAAGAGCAAACAGACTAGATATATGTATGAAGCTAGCTTATGTTTCCTCAGTGTTTATATTGCATGTAGAAATTTTTGCAATGTTGATATAGCATGTAGAAATCTTTGCCAATTAATCTCTTCTTTGGCAGTGTATGGGGCTGCATTTTCAGCTGGAGCATGCTACCCACTTTGCCTCAGTGTAAGATCAAGCCCTGCATATTTTATTTAGGAAAAAAAAATTATGAAGAGAATTATGTTAATAAATGTTGAAGAGACTAGAGGAAGATGTATCAGGGGTTGAAAAAGCAGAGCTAATGAGGTTTGACAGGTTAACTTTCCTGGAATTTGCCTAGGGTATCCCCTCAAGAAGTAGATGATTTCAAAATCAACATCCTTGAATGAGCTTTTGCATAAGCTTTACCTTTCTCCTCCTAAGTGTTACAGGGGGAAAAAAGTTAAGTGTCTGTAAAAGCAAATAAAGAGAAATTTTAAGGGAAGATAAAGAGATCCAACAGCACGATCCCAGGGGAGATGTGAAAGGAGAGCACAAATGAATCTTTCTGTAGGCAAATGGAAGAGAAATTTTGTCTGGTTTAACTAGCAGTGGGTATAGCTGGTACTCATAAGAATAGCATGGTGCCAGCTTGTCTATAGCTATCAGTACATATATACTGCAGTCAGTATGAATGTGACAGCCAGGGAGTGCCCTGTGGTAGAGAGAAACCTAAGCCAGCTGCAAACTGGTTAGCTTAGTAGCAGCAGGCATCTATTGTGACAGAACAGTCATGGATAGAGTCTGCAAAACCAACATTGCAAGAAGGGAAAATTACCCTGAAATCTAAAATAACCATAGAAATTAAAGCTTAATAGAAATTTAAATGGAAATTGTGCCTGCTGTGAAGGAGAACTGAACAATTCAAGGTAGCTGTTGGTCTCAAGATTCTGTGGACCCTCACAGCCTAGAAATGTTTTGGTGCTGGCCACCAGCTGTCAGCAGATGGATCTGGCTGAGAACTCCTACGTGAGAAATACATKAAGATATTTGCAGAGATATTGGGCTGGCAAAAGTTGAACAGCTTTCACATCTACTTGTTCTGCTTTGTAACACTGCAGTATCAGTTAACTTGCAGTAGGTAAGTTAACCAGCTGTGTCCCATCTCTCAGCCATTTGCATCCATTATAGGAAGTGAGTTAATATGCAGAATACTGTTAAAATAATTCATCAACCTGAAATCAAAAGCTCAACACAGTCTCAGAAATAATAAGATATACTTCAGTTTAATATAAATTGCACTTAACTGCATTGAAAACTTCATAATCACCTAATTTAAAGCACAGCAACACAGGGGGAAAATCTTTCTAGACAGCTATTTAGGCTGGTTTTCTCTGACATTAGCAGAGATGGAAACTGATGGAATGGATCTAAATGCCTCCTTCCAAGCCACTGACTCTAATGAACATCCCAAATCCACTTCCAACTAAGCACCTTCCTGTTATAATATTGAATTACATTTCAGTCATTTTTTCTAAAAGATGAGACATTTAATTGAGATATTTTATCACTGCAGTACGCTATCTTATCAAAAGAAGTTATAAAAACCATAGTGCAGTCTACTCCAGTAGAAGATTTTGAAAAATTAGAAATTTTGGAGCATCTGAAATCTGGAGAGCCCTTGAGAGTGAGTCCTCCTCCAGCACAGTATCTGCTGCTCCTAAAACCAGCCTGTGATTGCTGCTTGGGAATTCTGCTGTAGCATCAGGTTTGCAAATATAAGGGGGGTTAGCAGAAGGGAAGTTTAAATGCTTTCCAAGCTGCTTTTGTGCATGAGATATGATTTAAAATCTTTGTCACAAGTTCAGTTTAAAAGTGACAGCATAATTCTGAATCTACCCAGTTTTTTTAGGAAGGATTCAGCAGTAATTTTCAAGTTCTACGTTTGCCCACCCAGCTTGCTGGCAACGTCAGATCTTTTTTTTTAAATCCCGTCACGACATTTATAGAACATTTTTTCCTCCTTTGCTTCAGGAAACAGTCACAGAAGTAACAATTAAAGTGCATTGATTGATAAAAACTGTTTTGTGGCAAGTCAATTACAGGCCCAAACAAGTATATCTATTCCAGTCACCTTCAGATCAGCACTCAGGCTAAATCACCCAGGCAGTCACTTCCAGGGGTTTACACTGTGTGCAAACTGTTATCTGACTGGCAAAGACTGCTGTGCTGTGAACCCTGAAGCCCCTTTAAAAATGAGCCCTTAAAAAATCCCCACACTTGTGTTCATGGCCTGCAGTAAGACTAGAGCACAAATTAAATGCTCCTTCAAATGGAATGGCTTTTCAGCAAGCTGTATTGGTAGATCCTTTAGGGTCTGGAAAGACACAATGCTAACAGCCCTCCCATTGCTCTTGATGAGAAATAATGGAGGAAGGCATTATTTGACAACAAGCAGTCACCCTGTCCTGAAGAAAAACAGAATGGCAGAGGAAGAAATAGAGGGGGAAGGCTTTTCTGGCTGTCCAGCTTCTGTGTAGCTGCTCCAAACCAAATCGTGCTGAAATACTTTACGTTGTTTGGAGTTTTCTTGCAAGTTGGAAGTCTGGATTTGAGGGTCTGTGCAGCTTCTATTTTGTTTTGGGGTTCTGCTCTGCAGAACAACTTGCAGTCAATTTATCAAGCACATTATGCAAACAAAGGCCGGGATATTCTAGCTAATCTGCYGCGTAATTAGTGTCTTACCAACTATTACATGGTGGTTTTCTATCCCAAGCATCACTTACAGGCATATGAAGGATGTTTTGGCCCTAAATCTATAAGGCTGTCAGTAGCTGGGGTGGAACAAGACAGTATTTGGGCTGTGACACTGACTATGTGACACAGGCTGGTGCTTTTATGTGTATATTGCAATGACAGGGGGAAAAGGCTTATCTGGGATATTTTCCTGCACCAGGAAGATGTAACTGGATGTACAAGTAAAGCTGAGCACCACATGTATTTCCCACAAATATATGTATTAGCAACATTAGGTGTAAAGATAAAAAAAAATATCTCTAGCAGTCACATGAAACTTTACTGCCTATGTTCCAAAACATTGTCTGTGTGGGACAAATTATTTTTTAACTCTTTTAGTCCAGTGATTGTGTGTCATTTGAAATGGAAAAAAAGAAAAACAACCAACCCATTATATTTCTTAGGAACATATCTATGAAAAGTATCTAAATAAAGATTTGTACAAAAATTAATTCTAGGAAACCTAAAAAGTCTGGTTTGAATATTCCTGTGAAAGTTAATATTCCTAAATTTAATAAAATTAATATTCCATAGGAATATTCTTACGAAAGCAATTATTTGTACCATTTTTTTCTGACATCTTTTTGTAAAGTTCTAGTGAGTGATCTGAATTGTTGTGTTGAAAATACTAATATTATAAAAAGTGCATTGGGAAATCTACAGCCTATTTTTTCTTTACCTTCTAGGATTTAATACTAAAGTATAAAATTGACTTTTTTSTCTTTAAAAAATTAAAACTTTAATTGCTGTACATAAACAGAATTCTTAAATCAAAAAAGTCAAATGAGCTACATTTAACTCTTTGTTTATGCCTCTTTCATAAAATGAAGATTATTGAATCAGGAGCATCTTTTAGCCACCTTCTCCAAGGTAGCTGCTCTAAAAATAAAAAAAGAAAAAAAAATTAGTCTTTTTAGCCATAATGCATTTCTGTTCTCCACTGGCATCCGTCTAACAGGCGAAACTGGTCCTTCAGCAGTCCTGCAGTTGAACACAGATGCGTGTCTTGCCAGCTCCTCTTTCTGCATCGGGTGGGAATGCTGAAATGATCGTCCCCATTTCTCAAAGCAAGAGCTCCACCATTTGTTGGCCGGCAGCAGTGCATCCTTCCACACGCTTCCAAGGGCGAGACAAGGAGAGGGAGGCCGAGGTTTTTCGAGCAGGGTGACATTTCAGAAGCGATGCACATTCTCGTTTGCTAGCCTTGCCTTTGCAAGAAACAGAGAGCTGTAGAATTCCTGGTCCCAAGATGCTCTCACTGCCGGACAGTCTCATTTTTCACAGTGCTGAGGAATGGGGGTAGAAAAGTCTGATGATGAGGAGAAGAGCCCTGAGATTTGTGCATGGCTAAGCAGCACATGGTTCAAGAAAGATTCAACACCATCTTTGCCTGGTACCAAGTGAGCTGAACCACGTTGTCAGACAGGGAGAGGCTGCTGGCACTGCCGTGCCTGAGGTACCATGGGACATACATAGACCAGTGCCAATGGGAATTTCCCAGTTTTATGGCATTTTGAAGTTTCCTGTTTTCAGCTAGGGTAGATTTAATTACTTCTTAGTAGCTGTTACAGAGCTATTTTGGGGGTTTGGAATGAGAATTATGTTGATAACACACTGATGTTTTGGTTTTTTGCTAAGTCATGTTTGTCCTAAGTCAAGGACTTTTTTCCTTGTCTCATGCCAGTGAGGAGGTAAATAAATAAAAAAAGAACAGCCCTAACTGTGAGGGAGCATAGCTGGGACAGATGACCTGAACTGACCCAATTTACTTTCTTTTCAATTATGAAACTGTTCTTATCTTAACATACAAGTTTTACTTCAATTTTCCTCCCCATGCCACTGGGGTGGGCAGAGGGGGGAGAAAGGGTGGGTTAAGCGAGTGGCTGTGTGGTGTTTTGTCTCCAGTTGGGTTTAAAACCATGACAGTTCTTTTTGGCATCCAGTGTGGGACCTGAAGGGTTGAGATAAGGACAGATCCAACCAGAGTGTGTTAAAAGAAAATTGTTATAAACATTCACTCTATTGGTTTAACAGCTGCTGCTTATAATTTGGACTTATTTGGTCTCATACTCACAGCATTTTGTTTGTATTATTCCACTTATATCTTATTTGCAGTAAGGGCTCTCTGTGGTGTATTTTGTAGGATGGGCTTATGATATGACAGTGTCTCTGTTTGGGACACCAGTCTGGGTTATGTATTCAGTATTGCAGGCATCTTTGTGCTTTTGGAGTCATCTACTCATAACAATAATCACACATTTGGTTTTTTTGGTTTTTTCTCCTCAGAGAAACAACCCACAGGGGAGACAACTTCCTATTTTTTTCTCTTCTCCTTTTTTACTTCCTTGTTCTCCAGGCTGATTACTGTAGTCAAGAAGTTTAAAGATTTTCAATATCTTTTGGCTACCCTTGAAATCAAACATATTGTTCTTGAAACCAGAAGAAGTGTCTATACAGAACAAAAATTAAAAGCCAGCAGATGTTTCTGATTTTTTTTCTTTACAAGTCCACTCAGACTTTAATAAAATGTCCAGATTACAGAAAATGAAATCTCTGAGGTTTTAAGTAGAAATTAGCACAAATACGGTGTTGCACTGTTTCCAAGGAAGAGTGAACTCAGGATAGGATCATAAAATAGCTTGAGTTGGGAGGAGCCTCAAAGATCATCTAGTTTCAGCCCTCCTGCCATGAGCTTGGACACCTTTTACTAGACCAGTTTGCTCCAAGTCCCACACACCCTGGCCTTGAATGCTTTTAGGGTTGGGGCATCCACAGGTCCTCCAGACAACCTGTTCCAGGGCTTACCACCCACGCAGTAAACAGGATCATATCATACAAAAAGAGTCTCTCTGGGGTAATAAATGTAACTGAAAAATAACATGCAAATGCCAGGTTAGGCTTTAAGCAGTTTTCCAAAGTCTTGACAATTATTATAATTACCAAACTACAGATTTTGTAAATGAAATGGTGCTTTTGAGACATAAGAAAGAATTTCATTCCAGAATAGAGGACCCAAAGTGCACTTTCTGCCTTTCCACAATGTTTCCAGGCCTTGTGCATCTGTATTTCAGGCCCCACTTTTATAACTTTGTACTTTCATGGAAGAGCAGGAGTTGCTGCAGTGATCTCCTCAGACAGCTCCAGCACCAGGCACCGTCACTGCCATCACTCAGAAGTCCAGAAATTTGACCAACTAATGAAACCTGATGTTTGCCAGGCCTGAGCAACTCAACAGGAGTCACAGGTTTTCATTTCCTCAGTAGCTTTTCCTGTTGTACATAAAACATACTCCTAACCATCTTATGCACTGCAGGTGTGCATACAGCTCTGTGCATATTACTCTGTAAGGATGGATATCATAATCTACCTTACCTCAGGTATTGCATGTTATATGCAACAGGGGATGTTATAYGAGTCAATCTTCAAATAAAGATCCCAAGCAACTTGAGCCATGTCTATTTATAAAGCCCCAGATTTATTGACAGGGGTGAGGGGCTGCCTGAGCCTGGCAGCACTGGTGGCTGCTGCCCCCAGGCTCCAGCTGCCTGTGCTGTGACTGAGATCATAGTGCCAAAGGAATCCTCACTCTGGCCAGGATTGTGTCCTTTTCCAGGTGACAGTGTCCCTTGAGACATGAATAAATATCTAATGTATTCATTCTTCTTATGACATAATTGAAAGCATATCTGAAGCCACATGAATGACAGATTCAAAAAGAGTATTGTCAAATTCATAATAAAGCCCAAAAAATTATGCTGCTTTTGGAAATCCGCTCCTCCTCCAGTGAGAAGCTGAAGAAACTCTCAAGAATTGCACAAGCTTTTCAAAGAAAATTAATGAGAACTATCTGCTCCATAATTTAAAAAATGAGAAATGCTTTCTTTGGGCATTGAGTTATGAAACAAAATTAAAATATCCATATAATCACAAAAGATTGTAATACATTACTAATTCAGAAACTTTAATAATACTCTATAAAGGAGACAAGTGTGATTAGCTTAAAAGTGCTTACAGGTTTCTAAATTTTTAAAATAATAGTAATTCCTGTGATAAGAATGGAAAAAAACTCTTCACATTTTACAGGGTGTGCCAAGACTTCCTGGAATTCTGGAAAGGTTTCTAGATTCCAACAGCTTTTAAATCTCTATGTGGACACCTAAATTGTTTTACCATTGTGGAGCAGGAAATACATAGCAATATCATCTTAGACTTCTCATTTGGACCTTTGAGCACAGTATTCTGCATTTTTTATACATGGTGAGGATTCAGAATTGTTCTCACAAGACTGGCAGGTCACTTAAACTTGCATAATATAATATCAGAACAATGCATTTATTACCATAACTTACTAATAAATAAATCAGAATATTTCTGGAGTCAAATTTTGTTATGCTTTTTTGTTCTCTTGGGAGAAGGAGAAGGGTGGAATGTCACACTGTGTGACAAATGAAAATGACCTGAGCCCTTGTGCTTTTATGATCTGTCAATATCTTTCTGGTAATAAGATGCCCATAACTGAACACAGCATTGCAAGAGCATGTTTTGCATCCTAAAACCACATAAAGAAAGATTATTAGCTTCCTGCTCCAATCCAGGATGATAGGGTGCCTGGTGGATGYAACCCAAAACCACATTGACCTTTCTTTCACAGGCACAACATATTGGAAGCTCGTGTCTAATTTGTTGCTTAGTATCCCTTGGGATTTTTAAAATTGGACTGGAAAAGGTACAAGGAAAACTATGAGTCTCACTTCAGCAAATGGATGGAATTTTTATCTCAGAAAATAGTTTCCATTCTGGYCTCTCTTATCTTTTATTGTTGTTTCAAAGCAACAATTTTACAAATACAAATCCACACTGAATAACTAATTATTCTATTCCAGTGGATTACTTTATATGACCCAAATCCTGATTGCTTTGGTAATATGAGGGGAGCCTTGGAATCAAAGTCACAAGTCCTGGAGCTACCAGGAGCCTGCTGAAGACTCGCAATAAATACAGAGGTAAGATGTAAGCAGTGAGTAAATAATATTTCAGTAATCACGATTTCTATTAAGTATGTAGGTTTTTTAATCACAAGTTAATTAAGGAGACAAGTAAGATAATTAAAAAGACTGTATTTTTWATAAATTGAACCAGCTGAAAGCTTTTATTCAAATGAGTGTTCATCTCTGTTAACTCCTCTTRCTGAACCCTGAGTGTTCAAGGACACAAGACGGTCTCCTTGTTTAATGTTAGGGGAGCCTGGTGCCCTAACTTTGTATCCCTGAAGGCRGTGTGTAATGCAGCTGGAATGCTAATGGGTGACATGTTGCAGGAAAAAGGAAGCAGGTTATCATATTTGGGACATTGACAACTCAAAGTGTTGGGTGATATTAAACAACAATAGTCACTTGACTAACATGATAGCATTAGAAAAGCCAAGTCCTGACCTGTAACTAAGATATGTCATGCTCAGAAAGTGGATTAAGTTCAAGATGAAATGTCCTGAATACAAAAAGAAAACCTCCCAAACAACAAGATTCAGGGTAGGCATTATAAATGTGGAATGATGAACCAATCTTACCTCTGCAGTTACAAACACAGCTCTGCAATGGTTAGTCCATCTCCCTTCTTACTGGTGTCGTTGTCCATACCTTCCTCTTAGGAAACAGAAAATAAAAGASACAGTTCTACAAGTACATAAAACTGCAAGGTGTTGCTTTCAAGCATTTGTGTATAGGCAAAGTAGGAGAGCAGAAGCAGAGGCAAGCCCCTGTGAGCAGCACCCGGCATGGCAGGAGTGTGCTGGGACACAGGGCAGCACAGAGCAGCTGAGAGAGCTCAGGGCCCATCATCTCAGAGCTGCCACCTCCCCCGGGGAGCAATTCCTCACTGAAGGGACTAAAGACAGCTGGGGGAAGAAAACAGCTGCAGTGACCCATCTGCACCTTGTTGTACCTGGGGATTTAGAGCTCTGTGACCATCCCCTGAAGATATCACCAATGTACAAGAGTCTCCTAGACACACCTTAGATTGCAATTGGCTTTTTAATATTGATCATCCATAAAGAAACTTCACAAGCATTAGAACATAAAAGAATATTTATTTCAACAAAACAAAATTCGAGTTTGGGGGTTTTCTAGTATGATCTTTTCTTTTTTTTTTTTTTTTGTGGCATAATTGATTGTCCTGTAGAGTCAGACTGGTGTCACTCTGTGTGTGTGTGTGTTCCCTTTTACTTGGTTTGATTTTACTCTTCTAACTACATAATGAATTTAAGGAAAGGAGCAGGACACAGATAATATGAGCAAAGCTCTATCAGGAACCTGTGATTTCAAGGTCTGTGATAGTCTCACATTGCCTTAARCTTTCATGTTTGAACAGTTAAGAACAAGAGTATTTGATCACACACTTCAGAAGAGCATTTTGAGGCTAAATCCATTGCATCTCCTAATACTTTGAGAAGTCTGAAAATATACATACAGAAGTTGTAATTTCTCTAGGCTAATGTACTTTACATGTATGATATGGATACAACAGTTCCTTTTTCATGAGACAGTAGTCCAGATTTTTAGTTGTTCTACAACAAAAGGTTTTTGCTTCATCATGGAACATGCACACACCTTTTATGCTACCTATGCTAGCATTGATCCAGACTTCAACCACTCTAGCACCTGCTTCACATGTCTGTCTCATGGAGCTGAAATGCACAGCAGCAATGACTACTTTGTACAATGATTAATTATCATTAGACCTCAGCTGTCATTAATAGGAAAATAGTCAAACATATAGTGTTTTCCCAGTATAGTGAAAGAAAAATCACTGCTAAGTCTGATACTAATTAATGTAGTCATATGCTTAAAAAAGAAAATCAACAATGACAAAACTGTGGTGACAGCTTGGCAGTGTGATAGGTGATACTGAGGACCAGCCAGTTGCACAGTAATCCAGATTGCTTGGCAGGATCATAAAACTCAGCACTGGCAAGTTTTTCAAATTGCCTTCTAGCATGCTCCCCACTCACTCCCAAAMCAAAATTAGGGATGCCTGTGTAAAATTTGTAGAATTTTGCATAGTCTGAATTTAAATACCTCCCAAGAGGGTGATTTACTGGCACACTGGGAGAATCTCTTCCACAGTTTCACCATCCTTAGGGCACAGAATCTTCTGGTTTCTCAGCTGAGTCTCCTGATGGGCAATTGTAATGCTGATTCCTCTGCAGTGCCCCATGTGTCTGCAATCTTCCCTGTAGCCACCTTTATCTTATTTAACAGCTTCTAGCCAAGTTTATTGCTGCATTCTTTACTTCAGGCTACCCCTCTTTTTTCAAATTTCCTTCACTGAGGATTTTTTCCAGACCTATGATCATTTCCAGTTTCTTTCTTCAGTTTTTCATTTCTCTTACGGTTTCAAACTGTGCCTGCCTTCATGTCCTCTCCTCCTCACTCCTTCTTCCATGCCCATAGATATATTCTTTATCCCATACTCTAGGTCTCTTGTAAAAATACTGAGCAGCTGTAGACACAAAGTAGCCCCTGTCTGTTTTGACGGTGTTATCAGTTGTAAAAAATCTTTGCGCATACTTTTCCAAAGAATTTCCAAACTTCAGTTTGTCCAGAATGTGCTTCCCTATCTCAGCTGTCAGTGTATGACATGAGGCAGAAACCAATGCCACCRACTGCTGCTCATCTGTACAAGAGATTTTTCATCTTGCTGAAGAAATGCAGCAAATTGCCACAAATTCTTTCTGACAAATCTACACTGATTGTAATTTATTTTATTGCTTTAATAGGGGGGTTCACAGGCATTGGCACCAATGCTTTTTTTTTTTCTGTAATTCATTGCCCTGGGCCAGGGTGGGGCTGTGAGCAGGCTGGGAGAGCTGCAGGGGGCTGAGCAGGGACAGCCAGGGCTGGCTGTGCTCTCATGTCCCTGACAGTTTCCTTACTTTGTTTGACATCAGGGAAAATCTTATCATTTGGCCACATCGGTCTCTTCTCCAAGGTAAGCAACAGGACAAGACAAAAGGAACTCAAATTACATCAGGGGAGATTTAGATTGCATATTAGGARAATTTCTTCACTGAAAGACTTGTCAAGCACTGAAGCAGGCTGCCCAGGGAAGTGGTTAAATCACCATGACTGGAAGTGCTCAAAAAGCATTTGGATGAGGCACATTTTAAGTGAATTCATAATGCAGCAAGTCACTCCAGAGCAGCTAAGTATGGTAGTGAGTAATTGTTTCTTTGGTAACTGCAGCAAACAGCCTTATGCCTAATAAATCTAAGAGAACAGAAAAAGTCACAGTGCTCAGTTACAGCAAGAGATTAGCCCTCACTCCAGAGGCACCACATCCTGCCCAGTCGCCCAGATCCAGCCCTGCTCCCCAGCTCAGTCATGCTGGGCGCTGTCATTTGGTCATGATTTATTTACCCAGAGTGTTAAGTTGTCCTGGCATTTCCACAAGAACTTGTAATGGATATGTAGCTGGCAGAGGGCATGTGTACACAGCACAGCACAGAGCATTGTCAGAGATACCGATCTGGCTGGGAGGGAGCCAGCACACCTATGTGGAACAGCAGAGTTCTCTGCAAAAATACAAACCTGAAATCCCCGGCCACATTCAAGCACAGAAGCGAATTAGCTCAGCTCAGCACTGCACATGCACAGCTCACATCTCCCAGCCAAGCAAGATCAGGGCCAGCAAAGAGATCTGTGTGTTGATCTCTGCTGTGCAAGGCTGGCATTCCCCACAGAGGTGGCTGTGCTGCCTTCTCCTCCTGGTGGCAAAACCAGCTCTTCCCTCAACATCTTCTGTACAGCAAATGCTGGAATACCATCTGCTCTTTCCTCTCCTTGTTCTTACTGAGCACGGGCTACAACCAAGATGACCTTTGTCAGAAAATACTTATCATACTATTTATGTCTTGAATTGTTGACATACCTTGTCAAACAAAGGATTTACGTCCTGTCTAGTTGATGTATGAAGTCCAAACCTGATTTATAAGTCACGCCTCTTTGCTACTGCATTCATTTAAGGGTCACTGAGCTGATGTATGGCTTGAGATTTTGAATGATAAATCACAACTGCATTCTGCATTTCCTGTAACTGATTTTTAATCCAGCACTTTTCACTTCCATTATAGTCTTTGCTCTTCTAACTTGCCTGAACAAATGGTGAAAAGATGCCCTGTTTAACAAGCTAGAGCTGCAGGAAATACTTTGCAATGCTCAGGCACYTTTAGCACCACCAGACACATCAGGCCAGGGAAAACTATCCTAGTCCCTGTATAACCACATCACACACAATCCCATGAACCATTCTGCAGCCTAACTCAAACCAACACCTTTGAGGCTGGTGTGGTATAAAAACCACAGTTTTTATAGGTCTCTGTTTGTGTCTGACAATGCAAACAGCCAGCATCCACTCATAAGGGCTCAATTCACCTACTCTCAGATTTGGGATTATACAACAAAAAATCTGTGAAACCAGGTGAGCGTGGGCTGGCAGGATAGATTGGGCTGAGTGCTGAGAGTCCAGCAAAGCAGGTCTCACAGGGGAAGGCCACCAAGCCCAGCTGGGCACAGGGAAAGAGTATTAACAGAATCCCAAAAAGATGGCAAGGTGCTAAATGCAGGAGTTTTCCACAAGAAGGGGGTCAGACAACTAATACTGCCTATACAGCACCCTCAAACATTAAAAGTGTGAATTACCATCTGCATATTTTGGCAGATCCTTCTGTTTATGAGTATCTCATGCTCTTAAAAGAGATGGAATAGGTAGTAAAGTTAAAGAGAAAATAGAAAAAGGAGTCAGCCAACTCAGGTGCAGTTATCTTCCCTAAATTTTCTATTTAAAACAGACATAGAGTTCAGCACGTTACTGGAGGTGACAGCCTCTCATTGTTTTTGGTAGTACAGTGTCTCTTGGGAATTAGGATAGGAAGCCCAGACACGTATTTGTATATGATTATTTGTATATTATTGCTATATATAATAACAGAGATTTCTTCTGCTGTTGTACCATGAGTCTCTATACTGGTCAGGTATGTTCTTTCAGGAAAAAGAGCTTCTGTCACTAATTTGTGGCTTTGTCAACCAWAATTCAGAAAAATATGGTAGATTTTAACGCCTGCATATTACAAAATCTGGTTCAACTACAACAACTTGTTCATTGAAAAGGAAACCTCTCTCTCTGGTTCCAGTAACAACTGGGTGTTTCTTCATACAAAGCAATAAAAATGTAAACGCAGATGAGAACTGACAAAGTCCTACGGGTAGGTGCCTACGCCCTGTTCCCTTGCTCCCTCTGTACTTGGCACATCCCATGGCCCACAGCTRCCCTCTTCTTACAGCAGGTGTTGTGACTCAGTCCTGGGATTGACCCAGCACAGTAAGCCAAGTCACAAAAAAGTCTTTCAAGAAGAATATACATTCATCTCTTTCTTTGGATCCTATCACTAAACCAGATGTAGAGATGCTGACCAAAAAATAAGAAGGGTCAAAGGCTTCTGTTCCAAAAAGCAAAATGATTGCTGAAAGAACATTTTTGTCACCACTCACATTGTGACTGACATTTCCATGCCTGCTGGGTGTTTCTGTGAATGCTTAATTAATGTGTTGAGTGTCGTAAGTTTAGAAATGAGACAGGTTGCGTGTGACACACAATAGCACTCTACATGTCTCTGTGATGCACATAAAAAAATAAGAAAGCTGTTTTAAGAGCACTGCAGGACCAAAGGAAAAGCTGCAGAAGTTACTCCAGAGCCATACTGAGGCTTTTCAGCAGAAACCAACCAGTGCATTCGAAGGTGGAGAGAGGAATCAAGGGACTTCAATACAYATCAAGCCTGTGTGTGTGGCATGTTTGCATGAGGGAGTCCTCACCTAAGGCAAACATCTGTTTAACATCTTTATGGATTATTTGGACAGGGCAATTGAGTAAGTTCACAGATGAAACAAAGCTGGGTGGAGTGTTGGAGTGTTGAAGGTAGAAGGTCTCCACAGATATATCTTRACAAACTATGGATGGGCTGAGGAAAATGGCATGAGGTTCAATAAAGTAAAATGCCAGGTCCTGCACTTTGGTCCCAACAATGCCTGGCAGCACTACAGGCTGCAGGAGGAGCAGCTTGAGAACTGCTCAGCAGAAAGGGRCTTGGGGATGCTGGTTAACAGCCAGCTGGATATGAGCCAGATGGGAAGCCAAGAAGGCCAATGGCATCCTGGCCTGTATCAAGAATAGTGGGGCCAGCAAGACAAGGGGAGAGATTTTGCCCCTGTACTCAGCACTGATGAGGCCACACCTGGAGTACCATGTCCAGTTTTGGCCCCTCACTTCAAAAAGGACCCTGAGGTGCTGAGGTGCTGAACTGCATTCGGAGAAGGGCAGTTGAGAGGTTAAAGGCTCTGGAAAACCCGTCTCATGAAGGAACTGAGCTGAGGGAGCTAGGATTAGTCTGGAGAAAAGGAGGCTCAGGGGGGAACTCATTGCCCTCTCTAACTACCTGAAAGGAGGTTGTAGTGAGGTGGAGGCCAGGCTCTTCTGCCACGTCTCAAGGGGAAGGATGAGAGAAAATGGCATTAAGTTGCACCAGCAGAGGTTCAGATTAGATATTAAAAAAACCTTTYGTGGACAGAGGGGTTAGGCATTGGAGTAGGTTGCCCAGGAAGGTGGTGGAATCACTGTCTTGGGAAGTATCCAAAAGGCACCTGGATCTGGAGTTTGGGAATATAATCTATGGYGCTGCTATGCTGGCAGCTGGACTAGATGATCTTGAAGATCTCTTCCAACCCTGATGTTTCTGTGATTCTGTAATTGCTGAGGAGGGGATTTCCAAAYTAGAGGAAGAAGATATAAAGCAGTAGCAGCACAGACTTGGGCAAGTCCCTCGATTGCAGCAAACACAATATTTTATAGTTCTGTTTCTGCAACAGTGTTTGGGAATTTTTCTGGTAGGTATTGACAAAAGGCTGAATGGTTTGAATGAGAAAAGGATTTTAAAGAAATCTTCCTCTAATTCACTTCTCAGCTACCATTTCAGATTTCTTTTATTTAGGTGCAGATGGCAGTACTTGTAGGTGAGGAATGGTACTGACATCAGATTAAGGGTTGTGAGAGGCTTGTAACTTACTGAAGCAGATGTCTAAAGTCTTTTAAGAGTAGTTATTCTGTCAGAATAAAAGTATTCTTTAATAATCACATTAATAAATGTTATTGTCTGCTCTCTATTTATACAATCACAGTTTGAGAAGTTCCAAGTAGAACTTAAGGAGTTGTTATTCCCTGGGAAACATACATTTGCATGGATCTAAGATTTTTTAAAGAAAACATTATCCAACGTGGTGTTTAGTTACAAATAGTGCTGAGAAGATGCTTGTGGTTGAATAAATCCAGCTGCAAACAGGTTGCAAAACAACCTTTTTCTTCTTTGGGCAGCTACCTGTAAGGACTTTTTACGGGTGTCACCCTGACACAGAGGGGAAAAAAATAGTTTTAAGGTAATTTCCTCTATTTCTAAAAATTCATCAGACAAAAAGTAGGAAAAAGATGTTTAAAAACCAATAAATTGCAGCCATTTTCAAAACCAAYAGTTTAAAATTACTCTTTGCATCTATTCAGGGCTACTTGCAGCTGCTATGACCTACAGGCAGGTTAGYTCTTCTCACAGATTTGTGACAACCAGCAGAGGGAAAATGGATTATCTCTATGCTTTGACACAATTTTTTTCTGCTATATAGACATGCCTCAGAAATAAAACTGCTTGAGGTGTTCTGCTGAAGGTGTTTAACTCTCAGTATCCAGAGACAATGACTGCTTGCATTAACAAATGTCACTGCATGGAATTTTAGGTGTTGGTCGCTAGAGCACTGTGACRGTGTTCACAGGGGTTTTCAGGTGAGGGAGGAGACGAGAATGTTGACTCCATGTTCAGAAGGCTTGATTTATTATTTTATGATATACATTACATTAAAACTATACTAAAAAGAATAGAAGGAAAAGTTTCATCTCAGAAGGCTAGYTAAGCTAAGAATAGAATAGAAAAGAATGATAACAAAGGCAGCTGCCTCAGACTCTCTGAGTCAGCTGTGCTGTGATTGGCCATTAATTACAAACAAGTAGATGAGACCRATCACAGATGGTCCTGTTGCATTCCACAGCAGCAGATAACCATTGTTTACATTTTGTTCCTGAAGCCTCTCAGCTTCTCATAAAGAAAAAATYCCAAGAAAAGGATTTTCGTAAAAAGATGTCTGCGACAGAGCAGAGAAATGGACACACTCTCTGTAAYAGTTCATTTCCTTGGCAAACCAAGGTTCTTGTTTGGAGATACTTCATCCTCTTGTGTGAATCCAGCAGGGCGCAAACTGTTGGCAGTTATACTCACACCAGTCTCCAGGCTCGCTTTTGAGTTTGCTTGCCTGCCAAAGCTGGAAGATCTCGGTTAAAATATTTTTTCTTCACTGCTGGCTGACAAGATTACAGCAGCCCTTCCTATCTACTGCTATAGAGTGAGGTGA
This sequence comes from Cardinalis cardinalis, assembly GCA_014549065.1. NCBI lineage: Eukaryota > Metazoa > Chordata > Aves > Passeriformes > Cardinalidae > Cardinalis > Cardinalis cardinalis. The sequence continues at coordinate 9,244,207 of JACDOX010000007.1, forward strand.
TAATTAAAGAAACTGAAGCACTAATACTTGCCATAGAAGTTGCATCACTAGCCACAATGACACTTGTACTTCCTGAGAAGGCACCTGAACCTCTGAAAGTTAGGAAACAGTGCAGACAGTGCTGCCAGACTGGGACTTTCTATTTTCAGTGTAAGAAATGGGCAAGCACTTAGCTTTTCCTTGTTCCATGTGCAAATCCTTTTCTCTACAGGTCCCAAGCTGTTTTCATTCACCTGTCCTACCCAGATGGGCAGTGTTGCTTTGCAGTTTCACCCAGTGCAGTCTGTGGTTGTTTGCCTTGCTCACTACTGATGGTGGGACTGAATCAACCAAAGCCTTGAGGTACAACTGCTCCACATAACTCTGAAGGGAGCAAACCAGAAGATACCATCTGCCTCCAGCTTTTAAAGCAGGATTTATTAGAACTCAGCATATTAGTGCAGAGTAACTTGTCARGTAGAGAAATCTTATTAAGTGAATGATGTAAATTCACAAATATTTAAACAGGTCTCTTGTTCCCTAAAGCATTGAAGGGAAGATCCCTCTCTCTGCCCTGCTTCCTGCCTCACCCTGCCCCTCTGTCCACCTGCTCTGCCCTTGGGGCAGAAGCCATCTCCCCTCCTTGTTTAACAGAACCACCATGGGAAGCACAGGCTGCCCCAAACTGCCCCATCCAGCAGCCACACAAGCCACACAACAAATGCTCTGAGAAGAAATGTGATCCTCATCTCTCAGTGACACCTCACTGTAAGCTGACATTTTTATAAATAAGACCTGTCTTCTCTGGAACATAAATATTCACAAGGCTGGATTCAAGGAGGACTGAAAGCAACACTTCCAACCTTGAACCTCCTCCTCCTCCAGCAGTCCTATGAGTTCACCAGGGTCTCRCTTCACCAAAATTAATCTGCCTCAGTGAAAGTCCAAGGTGCCAGCAGCAGGACAAGAAACCTGGAGGGCAGAGCCTGCACAGGCTGTGCCAAACTCCTGAAGAAGCACATCTCCATGGGACTGCTCAGTGCCATACACATTTTTTTTCCAATCAGATCAAAATGGTGCTTGGTTTTGCACTAAGAATAGCATCAGGATTCTTTTCTAACTTTTCAGTAGACCACTAAAGGACATGTTCAGCACACTAAATTCTTTCGTATATCAGATGGCTTATCTGCAGGTATCTCCTGTTCAGCTTCCAATTTCTTGCTCAGTGCCAGACTTAGATAAACCTTTCCACTCATCATTGCTGCTGTTAAAAGGTTGTCTTTAGCTCATATCAGCCTGCTGACTGCTTGCCATCTGACTTAACGTGGCCACTGACATGGGGGCTTTAAATCCACAACGTATCTGCAGCCTGTAAACCATGGTTAAGCTGACATATTGGTCTTCCAACAACCAAGAATTCATTAGGAGGAAATTCCGCTGTTATTTAGTATGTGTGCATATCTGCAATGACAAGTTCTTCTTTAACAAGCAACAAATAACCCATTTTTTTTAATGTACAAATCAGAAGGGGTGTGACAGAAACTCTGTACCAAAGAATAAGGCAACAGTGATGAGTCATCCCAGAGACAAATAAAGCAAATTTGCTATATGCGAGCATGTGCAACCTCTCCTGAATGACTTTCACGTCCTGTACTGTACAGGTCAGAGTGCAAGATAGCTGAAAAGTAACAGTACCTTTAMAATAACTGTAAATTGGGCATTTTCCAACCTCTGCACAGCAAGCCAGAACTATACTTCTAATCATTTTGGCATGTGAATTTATTGATTTACCCTGACAACCTGCATTTCCCTGGGGAATGCAAGCTAGGAAAAATTCTTTTTGTACCACTTCATATCTCTGCCAAGTCTGAGTTCAATTTGGTAAGACAAAAAGAAAGCACCAAATTTTATCAGCAGTGTAGAAGTTCTCATCACGTGTCTGTGCTCCATCTGCATGAGTTTGTGGTCTCACAACTGCAGTAATTTAGGCAGTACTTTGGCATTTGTTTCTGTTGGGAGACTGAGTGAGTAGGTGTGTGTGTTTATGTGTGGTGGCCACCTGGCTGACCATCTAGGTCTGTCTGGGAAGGGAGGGACTTTTCAATAAGCTTTCTGATTAGCAAAAACCTGAGGGATGATGCAGCTGTGTGGAAGTGTCCTTGCAGTGATTCAGGGTTTTCGGGGTACAGGAAGCTACATCAAAGCCTTCTTCATTCCTGGGTGGGCATGAGTGGGGATGAATGGGGAGAATTGGTCTTCTGCAAGAGTGGACAAAGTGTTGACAAGGAGGCATTGCCTCACTCCATGTTTGGCAGCAGATGGGCCAACATGGCTGGGTAGAGATGGGGGTGCTGCTACTCTAGCACGTATATTCTGCATCAGGCACCAAAGAACCAGTGCCCTGGAGCAAACCAAGCAGCAAAACATGCCAGAATAAGGAGCACCTAGCTGCCTGGGGGGCAATACACACTTAGTGGGAATATAGCTTCACTGAGCTGTGGGTCAGGACCATGAAAAAGACTCTAATGGCTAAAACAGTGACACAGGTAACACCACCACAGTCTAGATGAAGAGATTTGGTTCTACCACCCAGCCACAAGGCTGMAGAGTCTTTCATAAGAAAATATACCTTTCATAAGAAAATTACCTCAGGCAGTAAGACTCTACCTGAAACACCTTGTTTTCTCTTTCAGGGTATGAGGGATCACACATATATTTATGGGTATGAAGGAGCAGGTGTATCTTTCAAATACAAGTCCTTTCTGGGGTAGGGAAGTGTAGATTATAGATCGCTCTTGACCTGTCATTTCTGGGTCTGGAAAAATGACCAACCCAAGCAAAACAAGTCTCACAAGACAGGAAGTAAACATAACTTCAGAAGGTGGTGTATGTGGTGCTGTAAGAAGAGGGGAAATGTGTGGATCTGAAGGGGTCTTAAACAGTGACTGAAAAGAAAAAATATTTTCCTAGAAAAGGCAGACGCTATACAGAATTTATCTGGGAAAAGGATGTGTTTCTATCACAGCATTGGATAATCATCTGTCTTTGTTTATTACTGTTAAGTAGGGGAGAATGAACTGGCAACTAATAATGTATTCAGTGCCTGAAACTCGATCAAGYAACAGAGTTAATCCCAAGTTAAAATTTAATAATAACCTTTTTTCCCAAAAATCTGAATGAAWGTGCTTGATCAGACTCTGAGTATATGTAGGAGTGTATTTTCAAACAATAGTTTGGAGATCTGGGAAGCTTGGTTGCCATGCTCTTAATGCAGGGAATATAGCAGATTCATAAGGAAACCCTGGAGCAAAACAGTTAATAATGTCATGTAAACATTTTCCATGCAGAGGTCACACATAACTGACACACAGCATTGCCGATTTGATAAAACACTTTTGTAGACTAAAACAACATAAGCCAGCCTGTCACTCATTTGAGCCTTAGCCTCAAGGCTTATTTAAGATATAGAAATGAAAACGAAGTGTGCTTTTCTGATACTCTCTCCTGTTTCTCTTCCACTGGTGCTGGAAGGACCAGTAGGAGTTCAGTACATGTTGGAGGAAATTGTGGTGCCTATTGGTGAATGACACTGCTATTTGTACTCTATGCCCTACATGACCCAATCAATTCTTTGTTGCAATAAACACCACTGCCTGGCTAAAAAACTGAACCTCAGAAATACTGAACTTAAAACAAATGTCATTTGAACTAAATTGGCTTTTTTTTTTTTGTTTGTTTGTTCATTAAAATTGTTCATAAGATTCTATTTCCTGAGGYAAACAAAGGGCAATAGAATCAGAGATACTGCTAAACATAATCCTTGATGATTTTATATTGAAACATCAGTGCTTGGCTACACCCATACATCTTAATTGTGCTGCTATACTCAAACATTCAAATTAACAATTATAACCAGGAATTCATAAATATCAAACTTTACTACAAAAGCCTACCTTCTATGTTTATCTTTATTGTATTGCTACCTATCAGGCACTCTACATCAGCTCAGGATTTAGAACTCAAGAGTTTGCACCTGAACTTAGAATTTTGATTGATTTGACAGCAGACTACTCCTGTCTCCTCATGTCTCTTGTAAAAAAGACCCGTTCCCTGAGGGAAATATTGTGCCATTGAAGTTAGCTATCTGACTGAAGAATTTCCTTGCTGTGACTGTTATAATCAGCTTCTCAGGATACTTTTTCTGATTCAACATTATGACAGAGATAATAATAATATWTTACTAAACTTGAATGTGGCTGAGACTTAAACGAGAGTATTTTTCGTACTTTTTGCTATYACAGGAATCTAAAAAGGTTGAGAACTCTCCCTTTGATATCATCTTGCAGACTAGCTGTCTAACCCACATCAGTGAAGAAAGAGATGGCTGGCTGATTTATGAGCAAAATAAATATTTTGTCAGCCTCCTCCAGCTGTCTGAAGGACCATGAGCCAAAAAGACAATGTCAGGTGTCAGTTCTAGAAGGCTAAAAAAGGCCAAAACCTTCCCAGGGAGAACAAAGCATATAATGAAAACTGTTAGAAAAATATAGCTGTATCTGGGTAATGCACAGAACCTATAATTCTGTGGGACTAATCCTGGAATAGCAGCAGTATTCCCTGGCACACAAGCGGGATGTGCAAGGGCTGCCTACACTAACACCACTAAGAAGGGAGCAATGCCTATGCCAGAAAAAGGCTGTTAAAACCTCATATAAGGTTGCTGTAAGTTGAGTCAACTCCCTCTCCAGATGAACACTCAGCAATATTTGTGTCAGTGAAGGAAATCCCATCATTGGACTGCAAGAAATACCCTGAACATTTGACAGTTAGTGAAAACATTAGATTACATTGGTGCAGACGAAATAGTCTCTGCACAGAGGAGGTATGTGCCATAAATGGCATACACAAAGATTTTGGTTTTTTGCTGAAAGCTGCCAGAGAAAGTGTCTTTGTATGCTATATCAGGAGACTGCTGATTCCAAATACAGTTTTTTATTGTATGTTTCAATCTGTGCTAATTTTGCCTTGTCATCTGTTTCATTACATCATAAGGACTTTCGTAATTTATTTAATGAAAATTGGGAGCAATGAGCAAGCACGCTCCATTGTAGAGCTCGGTGATTCTCAGAAAGAAACATCATTAAAGTCTTGAAAAATGAGAAAATTGGTGCTAATGTATTTTGAAATAGTACATTTGTCAGTGATGCCAGTTACTGAAAGACAAAGTCTGGATAAACAACTTTTCTTTATAAACATAATGTTTTRTCTGAGACAGACATTATATTACTGTTATGGTCAAAGGACATTAGAATGGCAAGATATGTAATCATCATTCTTTGCTAGACCAACTAATATTTGAAAGAAAAGGTTAGATTTTGGGCACAGAGGCTCTTGTGTACATAAAACCTTCTTTTTATTTTCCATCTCTTGATAACAATGAGGATATACGCACTATAAAAAAAAAGACAATGCAGTCTCTTCAACTTTAGGCTCTTTGAAATCTGTATGTGAAAAGTCTCAGGCAGAAAAAAAAAAAAAAAGGAGGAGGAGGCCTTTTTTTGCCATCCTTATCACTGCTACATTGTGATTTACACCAGGTTGTCAGCTCATTTTGATCTTGAGGGGAAATCCAAGTGAGTAGCCTGAATCCACTTTGGAACAGGATTTGACATCATTGTGAAAATTTGTCATGACAATGGATTAGCCTTYACTTTGGCATGCATGATGAAATCGTATTTGTGTTGTGCATAGAGCAGTGTGATTTTGAGTGGGGACTTCCTTACAAAAAGATAGAATCCCACACTCCCAAATTTTATATCTTGGTGACTCCCTCTAGGGTAAACAAATCTGATTGCTGGTACTGATGACTTTTTGTGACAAAACAGACTGAGAAATTAGTCTTACACTGTCGTTGCAACACATTGATTTTGTCAATTTCAATCTGCATAGAATTTCATTATATTTTTATTAGGACTAGCATTAAGTGTAATTATAAAAACAAGCTTTGTCCCAAATGATTTCTGTTTAGTAATGCACATAATTTTAAGTAAAAAATCACTATATGAAGTCATTATTCATGCTAGACTGGTTGTAAAGCCATTAAATGACAGTTGTCCAAACATAATTACTAATGAGCACTTGTTGATAATAAGTGTTTTCCTGATAAACTCTCTCAGGGATCAGCTGCCAGRATAATGTTCCTCAATACTCCAATGTGAGTTCTAAAGGAAAATACAGGCAGATTATATCTGGGCAGGGAGCTCAAAGATCAACCAGCAGCAAAAAGGAGCGGTCATTTACACAGTGGGGACATTGCTGGGTCAGAAGGTGGGACAAGGATAAAAGAGTTGTGTTTGAACTGGGCATGTATTCTCCAGCTCTGGATTTGTGTGTATCTTTTAGCCCTGATCACATATGTGGCTGCTTGGAGCTCTCCCAGGCAGAAGGCCGGGACAGATTTCTTCACTTCCTCCTTCAGCAGTCACCATCATGGTCAGCCTGAAGGAATGGTGTGRGCAACAAGGGGAAAGGGTGGCAGCCTTGAGAGTGGCTCTGGGTATGCACCAAAGGGATGRGCTGAAGGAAAAGAAGCTGCTCCCGAGGATGTGAAATACTGATGCCTTTTTTCTTCTTTATTGTCATTCCCATCTCAACCTCAAGGCCCAATATTTCTAAGAGGTCTAMAATTAGCAACATCTTTCCTTGCTGGTGGACTCAAATCTCGAAGGAGGATGTATGAAGAGGACAGAGACTGTTCCAATACCCTTGCAAGGGGAAGCAGAARGGCAGGTGCTGATCTGTTCACTCTTGTGACCAGTGATAGGACTCAAAGGAACAGCAKGAAACTCAGTCAGGGGAAGTGTAGTTTGGATATCAGGAAAAGTTTCTTCACCCAGAGGGTGTTTGGGTACTGGAACAGGCTCCCCAGGGGAGTGGTCACAGCACCAGCCTGACAGAGTTCAAGAAGTGTTTGGACACTGCTCCCAGGCACATGGTGTGACTCTTGGGGTGTCCTGCACAGGGCCCGGAGCTGGACTCGATGCACTTCATGAGTCCCTTCCAACTCAGCATATTCTGTGACTTTAGTAAGATTTTAGGGCACAGCTATTAATAATGAAATGATGTCAAAACAGCAACATACAAGTGGACCTTGAAAGAATAATAAACCTTTTAAATGCTTAGCTGGTAATATTATAGCATATTGTGTCTATATCACAGTGATTTAAAACATTAGAAATATGTGTAATTATACTATACAAAGTTGACTATATATTTCTAAAAGTTAAAAAAAATATTGCAATATTTTAAATAGGGGCTGGTTTTATGTAATTTTGTATGATGTTTTGGGGGAAAAAATAAAGTTATTTTCACTCATGCAAATGATGAAATTCTACAATTTTTTTCCAGAAAAAGAAACCTGTAAACATATAAAAGTTCAAAGTTAAAAGAAACAACAAATATTTTAAGGCAACAATGAAAGTAGATATACTATAATTTTTTGCTCGTTGTTGATAATCATCAAAGATCTCTGCTTTGCACAAAATCATTTGGTATCRGGGAATGGGGCTCTGAGGAGCAATTGAAATCAAGTATGCTTCACTAACAGCAATTAACAGCATCTAAGCTGTAGTAGCTGCTGCAGTGAAACAGGGTTAAGCAAGATGAAGGAACTCACTGATTACTTTGAGAAAGATTCCATTTTCTTTTAAGGCTGATGTAAATCTGTGATTACTTCCGTCACTTTTGTAAAGTCACTATGGCCACTAAAGGCAAATGTCATTTATCAGAATTCACTTCTCATGTATATTAACCTAATGCTCATTTTCAGAATGACTAATATCAAAATAAGCAGTAACTGACTGCATACAAGAAGATTTGTGCATGTGACTGTTCCAAGTATTGTTTTTCCTGTGTATAAATGAAAGCTAAAATCTACAGAAAGGGGGTCTTTTGCAGCCACTTATTTACAGTTGTTAATAAATGTCTCTCAATCCTAAAAAACCATTTATTTCTGAGAAAACACAAGGTCGGACATCCAATGGAAATATGTTTGCTAACAGACCACATGGAACAGGATAAACATTTAATTATGTAATTTTGAAACTCCAAGCAAATCAGCAAAGCTATAATTTGTCACGTTATTTTGGTTTTGAATACTTCACATGAAACTGTCTAATTATATAAATGCATGTTGACTCTCATGTTAAAGGCATTTTTTCTTTTGAGCAAAAAAGGACAGATTTTCTCTCTAGACATTGGAGGATGGAAATTTTTCTGTGGAACCAATAGTGCTTTAGCAAAACCACCACTTTACAAAACACTGCAGGAGACTCTACTGTGAACTAGTTTTGTTTGTCAAAAGACTAAAGTATTTCCATCTGCCTTCAGCCAGCGAGAAGCTATCCTAGGAATTATTTTATAGGAGACTGAATTGGAAATGATAGAACTGTTTGCTAAGGAACATATAACCTATAATTGATTTTACTCCCCTCAGTTTGAATAATACTTTCCTTTATCTAAAATGCATGAGCACATTTACATCTGTGGTTCATTTTGGCACAAAACTACATTAAAGCTTCTCTCTGAAAATGAGCTGGAGTCTGCCCACRTTGTTTACTGTCTTATCCTCCTTCTTCAAATATTAAATCAGTACCACAATCAATTTCATACTATTAAGTTATAGACTTTGGTATTCTTGATGGATTGTTAGGTCATCCTGCTCAAAAGTGGTGCACAAAACCAAAAAAAAAAAATAGACATGATAAGTAAATAAGTCACAATATACTTATGTAAATATGCTGGTGGGAGATGTGCTCAGTTATCCATTTCCATAGGCTTTTTCAAATTTGTAATCATGGTTGACATACAGAAGTCATAGAAAACTCCAAGGAAGATTATAATCTGAATTATATGTACTAGTTTCTAGATTTATTGGTTTTTTAGCATTTTGGAATAATTACTGATCCAACATGTTTTTGAAGGTTCACATTTGGCGCATGAAGGACCTGACCTCACTATAATGAAGAACTGCTTTTTCTTATAAAAAAGGTACTGCATGCAATCCCCTTGAGTTCCCAGCCTTATCCAAAAAGGAAGATGCATGAAGTTCATTTGTGGAGAGAAGAATGATGTTACTGTGTCTTGTGCTGCTTGCAGATCCTGTTTCTTACATACTGTATTCCTACATGCTGAAGACGATTTGGGTTACTCTAACAAAGAAATGAAGAATTAATACAAGTTAATGGCAGTGGGGAAACGGGGAAGAAGGGAAAACAAAACAAAGAAACCCACAAAAATAAACCCACCAAACCCCAAACACAGGAGTTCAGTGCTAAGGTTCTCAATAAAACATTACATGTCTTGACTCAATGGTCCTGCTCAGAACTCTGAATGTGCAAACGCTGTCACAGAGCAGTGGGTCCAGCACAGCCATGAGATGCATCTGCAGCATGCATGGAAGTACTGGATCTTGCAAAAAAGGTGACTTGTTTGTGCTGGTGCCAACAAAGACTAGGGAGCAAGAGACCTCAAACTGAATTGAGAGCAGAAAACATTTTATAAGATATTCTTAAAATGGATAGTAAAGAATCACGAAGACCACACTTCCTTCTAATCAAAGAAATGCAATGAAAGTATTGCATTGTCATTTGTAGGCCATGTGCAGATACTTCAAAAAGGTTCAAAAAATATTCATGAACTGCAAAAAATGCCTCTAAGAATAGAGAGAGAGAGACTTTAAGACCTCAAGCACTTTAACATAACAAACAGAAGACTGAGAGGCGATTACACAGTATAATCATCTCTATGAGGGAAAAATACTAATACAAGAATTAAGAAGTTTTTGAAACYAGCAGTGTAAAGTGCACCTTTCAACAACAAGGTTGAAAGCTAAAACTTGTCATCCACCTTATTAAACAGGCAGAATATTTTTAAGGGGAGGGTAGTTTACCTCTGAAAAAAGGTAATAGAGGAAGTAGCTGATTATCCATCTCTCGTGGTCTTCAAATTAACTATTCAAATTAACCATATCTTGGGCTGCATCAAAAGTAACATGTCCAGCAGGGGAAGGGAGGTGATATTCCCCCCTATTCCATTCTCCTGGGATCCCACCTGAAGTACTGAGTCCAGCTCTGGGGCCCTTAGCAGAGCAAAGACATGGACCTCTTGGAGTGGGTCTAGAGGAGGGTCATGAAGATGACCAGAGGGCTGGAAAACCCCTGTGATGGAGTTGGAGCTATTCAGCCTGGAAAAGGGAAGGCTTTGGGGAGACCTTATAGAACCTTTCAGTACTTAAAGGTAGCCTGCAAGAAAGCTGGAGGTGGGGTTTTTAGAAGGGCATGGACTGACAGAACAAGAGGGAATGGCTTTATGCTGGAAGGTTAAAGATTAGACATTAGGAAAAAAATCTTTACTCTGAGGGTTGTAAAGCACTGGCACATGTTGCCCAGAGAAGCTGTGGATGCCCCATCCCTGGAGGTGTTGGGTGTCAGGCTGGATGGAGCTTTGAGCAATCTCTTGTAGTGGAAGGTGTCCCTGCCCATRGCAGGGAGGCTGGAACTGAATGACCTTTAAAGTCCCTTCTAATCCAAACCCTTCTACTGTTCTATCCTGCACTGAATCACAAAGGAAGTGCAGCTCCCTAATGAAGTAATTATAAGGAAAATGTTAACAGGTACAAAACAGGCTTCTTCTTGTAATATCACTCTGGGAAATGACCAGACTGTTTCAGGTGAAAATCAAACATGCACAAACACAGAATCGGCTTGAAGCAGGCTCCTGAAAGGAAAGGTTTGCAAGGCTGTAGACAAATTAAATTAAGCCTTAATTATAAGCAGTAGTAAGACCTCATTCTTTTCAACAACAAACAACCTTTGGGTCTGCCTTCTCTTCTGTATGGAAGGTTAGGCAAAAACAACCTTCATAKCTCAGTACTAAGCAAAATTATTAACAGTATCTAATCATTGCTAGATTGCTTTCAAATATACACAGAATTAGTGTAGCTTCATAGTCAAACATATTTCTATTTCTGCTTGATTAAAATTAAAAAAAAAAGAAGAATATTTTAGATTAAAGAAAACATTTTGTTTTTCATGAGGACAGTAACCTTTTAAAAATGCCACATAGCATTAATAAAACTATCTGCTGCATTTCTTAGGCCAGAAGCAATCTGAAAGATAATGCAATAATAGAGATTGAGAACGTATTTTTAAATAGTAAAAATAAACTTAGTTTTGAGAGCTCACAAGTTTTTGAAAATTTTTTTTCAAAATGTATTCATCAGTTTAGTATAGAGGTAAAGTGCACAGTAGCCTTTACCTGTAAAATACAGAAAAAGTCCTTAACCATGCCAAACATACCCATATGCAGTTAGAAATGTGCACTCACACACATGGATAACATGCAAGTAACAGAGTTTGGCTTCATGCTTGTAAATTGCATTTTTTCTTCTGTTCCCTCCCCTAAAATTCAACTGCTGTAATGAAAGCCTTATTAGATTTTCTACTTATTATTAACCTGGAGACCCTCCAGCCTCCTCCCTACTCTCTTTCTTATTCGTTTTTAAACTTCTGACCCGATGCAATCTGCCTGCAGGGGCAAATACAGTTATCTCCTTCTAAATTAAAATTGTAACTCATTTGGTACAGTTTACACAAGGCCTCAGATTTGACACATGCAATTACTATGAACATAGGAGGAACATGATTGCTGAGAGCCACCAGAAATAGAGTTTAATCAGAAAACATGGAGTTGTTCCAACAGATTTGTAATTTCACCACTTGCTATTCTTTTATGTTCCTGAGTGTTCAGATAATTAGATACACTATTTTTTTGCTTCCCAAGAGGCCAGCGAAAGCAAAATTCCTTCTTTTACATTAACAAGATGAAATTATAATACACAAAATCTATAACTTTTCTGTTGAAATGACAAATTCATACAACATTAATTTTAGTACTTACAAAATGTTACAAATAATTTGTTCTGTAGTATCAGTGTGTATCACAAAATGTAGACTTAGGTGAATTAATCACCCATTCAGATGGATTGTCCAGTCTATCAGCTTTTACTCACGTAAGGACCCCTAGGTAGCTCCCTTTGCCTATCTTAAAAGGCAGTGGTTTTTAAAAGTTCTTTAAAATATAAGGTTCATATTTTGTGCCACTATTAGGGAAGGATCCTCTGGGGCAGTGGATCAGACTGCAGATCCATTTAAAAAAATTGAGACGTTAGGAAGAAAATTCATACCTCCCCCTGATCTCTGTGTCTCCAATTCCTCTCTGAAAAAGAGATTTTTAGTATATTTGATCAAGTTTGGTGAAATATAGATATGAATTAACAAAGAGACATCACTCACTGTAATTAGAAAGGAAGATGCAGACTTCAACAATATGTTGCCTTGCATGATGGAACCACACTCTTTCAAGAATAGGTCTGTTCATGACTCAATTGCTTTTACAAATAAAAGCATCTGAGCTGTAAATATACATGAATAGACAAGTGCAACATTGCAGGGTTTCGGGGTCCTTTTGCTGGGGTCTGAACACATTCATCTTAATTATACTTTAATATCAAGTTCCCCAGGCTGATGGATGGGCCTCTGGGAGGACTGCAGGTCAGGTAGGGAGTAAGGTTACARAAAAGGGCTACAAAAAATACTTCAGGTAAAGAAAATGCACGGATGATGATGTGCTCTGTAGTACAAATGTGGTCCTGCAGCTCTGGCTGTTTTTTCAAGAGGCCACCTGCTTTCTATTTCTCCTTTTATGTTAGCCATTAATTTTGCTGCCACAGGCACAATTCATACTTACAAGGTTGGAGGCTCAGACAAAAGCAGCTGCTGTTTCAAATAGCACCACTCCATTCCCAAGACAGCCAACTCAGCTGCAACAACATCAATGACGTGGATACACCAAATTCACCAAAAGATAGACTTTCCCATCTTTAACACATGCTTTTATGCTGCATATATAACAGCAAAGCAAACCCATAAGGCTAGAAGGAAACAAATTGCAGATAAGGCAAGCTTATGTAAAGAAAGAGTCTGGAAGAGCAACAGAGAAGCAAAGCAAAAGAAAAAAAAAWGAAGAAAAAGATTTTACAAATATTGGCAATGAGGTTTCCAGCCTATCTCAAGCAAACTTCTTGGTCTAGAAGCTTTTCTTGGTTAGTGAAACCTAACTTGTTTGATAGTAGCAGTTACCCAATTTATAAAGAAATGGCAAAATAGAGAAATGTTGTATGTTGTATCATCCTGCTTGTTTAAGTGTGGGATGTCTGAGTCCATTGCAAAGGCAGATTTATTTTACTTGGCCCCAGGAACATGCTCTGAGCCATTAGCACACATTGCCTTTCTGGCAGCCTGTGCACCTCCAGCCCTCTCTCCAGGACCCCAGGTTCAGCAGGCTCTGTGGGAGAAGRCAAAGCATCTCAGAGCTCTCTCAGGACTTGAAGAGTTTCTGATCTGAGAGAGCCCTGGGCAACCTGTGCTTTTTTGTTTAAAGCTCATTTGCTTTCGTCTCAGCCCATTGTGAGAAAATCCAGCCCAGGGATCCCTGCACCACACTTGCTGAAAATGCAAGCAATGCAACTCAAAGCATCCCAATACTATCACAGGCACAGCTCTTGAATTGCATTGATATTGATGCAAGGAGGCAGGAGCCTGCAGCCAGGAGCAGAATCAGGGAAGAAGAGGAGGTGAGAAAAGGACCTCAGTAGCCCCAAGCAGTCTGCCTTATGTTGCAGATAAGAAAACACCCCCTGAATCAGCTGGAATTTAATCATGCCATTGTGCACCAAGGAGAGATAGAGCTTGAGAGCAGCTCTCCACTAACATGTGGGGACAGCAAGGGCTCACAGTGAGTGGTTTTGCAATATCCTGAATGGAAAAGAGTCTGATTGTTCCCTTGTACTGTCTTGTCCAGTACAGAAGCAAAAGCCAAAAAATTCATTTAGTAGCAGCCATGCTCAAAACAAACAAAAGGAAGTGGCTCACCACACAGCAGATGGAGAGATGAGAAACTCCTCAGTTCAGAGGCTGCAGCTTTAACAAGTGTGGTGGGCCTCTAACAGAGTCTGCAGGAGCATTTAAAAGGTCCTAAGTGTTGCAAAAGAGACCACAGCAGATTCAAGAAATACCCTCAGCTGGGAAAGTTTTAAAAGGGAAGTATTTTGTAGATTTGTTCTTATTGTTCCCAAGCCACAGGCTTTTGGACACTTCTGGAGACAGGATAATGGGTTAGTTAGCCCATGATTTGTACCAGTCCAGCCACTCCTCAGCTCTTAATCTTATATGTCCTACCAGCTTCCAGTTAGCAGCAGCTGGATATTTCCAGGGCTGCAGCCAAACTGCTGAGTTTGACAGCCACACCAGGCTTATCCTCCAAAAGTATGCTTAATCCCATTTTTTTAAAACCTGTTTCTGATCTCCATCTTATCCTCCAACAATAATTCTAAACTCTGTTTAGAAACTGTGAATAAAGGCATTTCATCTTTGTTGACTTTTAATAGGTCACTTGGCACCTTCATTGAAAGTGCTCACTAACCACATTATGAGAAAACAGTAAAAAATTGGGACATCTTTATCATATTCTTTACCATACATTCATACAGCTCTTTTCTAGCCTGAAGCAGTTCATCTACTTATTTTTATTTTATCCCTCAGTGCAAAATTATTCTGATAAAGTGTTAGAAAGTACATATTTTATGAGGTAGCTTTGAGAGTTTAATGTCAAAATTTACTACAGATAAAGCATAGGAGTTTAAAGGATAACTGTTTCTTTCTATAGATAATTTTCAATTCCTATTATGGTCTTCTGTTGTGCTGATTTTTTATGGAATACAGACTCTACCCTTGGACCAGACTCTTCTGCACCCCTCTGTCACAGTTCAGATATTTACAGGCACATGAGCCGACTCTGAGGGAACTGTGAGGACACTGAGTACTGTAATATGAACATGAAAACATCAAATACTAAGTATAGCAATGGAATTATCCACAGCACTTAAAAAGAAAGGACTGTCTAAAGTGATGTTATATTTTTATGATGGCCACAGAAATTGATAGTAACAGTGGCTCAAAAGGAATAAGGATAGAATATAAACACTTTTGTAATTCATTTGATTTGTGAYGTTAGACTTAAACTTCTCTCCTGTGCTTGTAGATAGAGACAAAAGCAAGGATATATACTTCAAAAGTAAAGACAAAAATATCTCTTGTCCTGTAAGAACATGTTTATTTGCTGGAGCAGCATAGCTTTCCGCTAGATGGTGCTCCTAGCCTTGGGAAAGCCATAAAGAGGTTAAATACCTCCTGCATTGCGTGGGGAGGAACAAGTTGTTTCATGAGCTGGTGGACCAACAAATGCAAAGTGGCATTTTGCAGATCTCAATCCCCATTTCTAGAGCCCTAGGCTGCAGTAATTTTGTCCTTTCCTCATACTTGCTAAGGACTCATAAGCATATTTTCCATTTCATTCTCATGTTCCAGTCTTCTCATCACAGAGACTGCCCCAATCTTCACCCACAAAAATTCACAAAGCCTGTAAAGACGCCTTTAAAACATTTTCTGCAAAGCAGGTTTGTGAAGAAACCACATCTCTCAGAAAGCTGCTTTAGGAAAAAGTATCTATATGCATATATTATGCAAGTTCTTTACCTGATCATCTTCATTCTTACTGCTATTCTTTTTATCTCCTCCATTATTTCCATAAGGGTTACGATCTTCTTCATTTTTGACAGGTAAAAAAAGAAGAAAAAATCCTAAATAATGCTCTCGACATACAGTCACTGCTATTCCACTGGCAGATTGTATAGATCCACATCACCTCTCCTTGCCCACCAAGAGGCATTAATTCTTTTGACTTGGGCAACACTTACTGATGCCTTCTCCTGTACGCTCTTCCCTCTGATAGCAGAGCAGCTTTTTCATCAGCCCCCTCAGAATAGCAACATATGTCAAAGGATGTTGAAATACTGGAGACATTTCAGAGATGAGCTGCTGAAATGATCAAAGATAGGAAAAAAGTATCTCCCAGTGAGAGATTCAAAAAGTTCAAATCTGTCCACTTTAAAAGCGTTTAAGTACAATCACTTCCCAAGATAGGAAAAGAAAGTAAAGAATTAGTCCAGAATCAAAAATACAGACATAGTTCAGTCCAAGTTAGCACTGGTGTGCAGCAGAGTTGGGTTCATGTGCGTTATAAGATGGAAGAAGCCAAAACTGAGTGGACTGTGAAGTCTTCCCAAAGAGAGTTGTGGGTTGTGGTTGTTTTTGTTTTGTTTTTGCTTTTGTTTGCTTGGGTTTTTTTCTCCTTGCAAGAACTGCCTGTCTTTGGCTCAAAACATCTTCCTCTGGTGGGTGGAACAGCCCAGCAGCTGGCAGCACCATCACAATTTTTGTGTCAGAAATGTACTGCCACAGTACAGTAAAGTGAGATTTCTATTCAGGATACAAGACTTTCCTGACACCTGGAAGATCACCATTTACAATTGCTGTCACTAGAACACTGCTGATAGACCTGTTGTTGTGACAGAAGTCCACATTGCCATCATGAAGGAGCAGTCCACAGTGCTGCAATGCATTTGGAAAGACCACATGGTCATGCGGGCTGCTGGTGAGATTCAGGTATCCAATACACTGAGTACACTCACGGAAAGAATATTCCTCTGCTTGATAGAGTTACAGAGAAGTCTAGTTACAGTAAGACTGGTTTATCACTCTTAATAGAGAAAGACAGTTTGTTTTACTCTCTAGGCTTCAAACCTCTTTAATAATTACTTTGCTAGAAGAGAGGAATGGCTGACCATGGCCCTAGGCAGATCAGGAAAATCTGTACTGACAGGCAAATGAGAAATATGAGGCTGAGTCTGACAGATCCATTTAACCTATCCTGGGTGAGCAAGACATAGAGAAGAAACAGAGAGACAGAGCTGCCGAAAGTTTGAACTGCAGATGTCCCTTCTGTGAAACACTGTGACTGATAGGGGAAGCCCACTGTGGCCTTACCAKGTAGAGCCTTGACTCCATGCTACAGACTACACACCTCTACATCTGGTAATGATTCCTTAAAGGGAATCATCATGGACATTGAGTGCTCAGAACACTACACAAAATAAGAATATCTACACATCCTGCCCAGATTTATGGCCTCACTACTGAGTACRTCCTCCTTCGCCTGTCTTTTCCCTGCCCCGTGCCCCAGTGCTACCTTGTAGAGCACCTGGTACAGCAAGGAGAAGTGATGGCAGTGGTCAGAGGCTTCCTGATATCCTTTCCAGCACATGTCCCTCACAGAAACCGTTAGGCTGCATTCTCCTGTCCAATGGAACAGAAGTGGTATTGAAACCACTGTCACAGTGGTATATTTCTGATTGCAGACACGGCAATAAAACACCTTGCGTTGTGGCAAACAGGGGTGTCTTATGTTCACCTCTTTTCAAAGGGGTTTTGACACAATTTTGGCCTCTATTCCAGAGCAGAAGTCCTTGGTAGAAGTGCTCATTACTTACAAAAGCATCAGGCTCTCTGATGTGTCCTCTTCCACCAGACACACACTTGTTGGATTGATTTGCCCTGGTTTGAAGAGCCTGTATGAAAATACGACGTAGGCCTACCACGTTTTCCTGAGGCTGAAAGCGCTCTCAAGGGCCTCTCAAGGCAGCCTCCCCCCCATGACTACCAGGTCAGTGTAGGTGGGTTTGCAGCCTCTTTGATGACTGCTGTCAGCTCACTGGAATTGGCAGTTACTTGAAACCCATCAAAGAAGGACATATATGCACTGTGCTACCCTTTCTGGAATTTTCTCCTTTCAGGAGTTTCCACTTGCAGATGTAGAATTCAGCTCCTTCATTCATTGTTACAGAATAACACTGCCTCAACTTAAATGGTAATGGAGTAAAACCAGTATTGATTTAGTTATCAAAAGCTGCAGACTCCAYGACTTAAGATTAAACATGGCTGAGTCAAAAGACTGGCTACAAAATTTACCAATAAAATAAATGCCTACTGCACAATTTGTCAAAATTGTATTTACTGCAAAATACAGAGAAGCTGACCCTCTTTGGATTCTTTTCTATGAGGAAAGAGCCCTAAGCAGCAGTCTTGAGTGAAGAAGAGTAACATGCCAGTGTAACAGAGGTTTGGGGATTTCACAGAAGAACACAAGACATTGTGGGTTAATTGACCTTTTGAAAGCAGATATGAAACGATAGGTTTTTTATGTGGTCTGTGGCAAAAAATTACCTGCWTGCACTTATACGGTAAATTATGTGAGACCAAGAACTGAAAGTATGGTGCATGCATGAATATATATAAATTATTATTATTATTATTGTTGTTGTTGTTGTTGTTACATTACTGTTGAGTATCTTTTTATAAATATGATGCAGTTGCAAAGCTTCAAGCTTCTGCTGAGCTGAGCAGGAGGATACTGAGCTATATTTCTTGCAAGTCATAGAATAAGCCAATAACTAAAAATTTGACATTCATCATCAGGGAGAGAGACTAGCTAAGAGGGTGCCCACGGACTGTGGACTCTGGCATAGTTCAGYTTTGAAAAGCAGTATAAAAGATTCTCTTTATCATGTCAGACATCAGAAGGCAGTGAGTTAATGGTTCAAAAGAGACACAAGTAGGGGAATAAACTTTTCTCAAGCTTTCTGAAAAATCCCAAAGAGCAGTTAAAAAGGAGGAGCAAAAATGCTTTACACAATAGCAGCAGCGTATCTGAAGAAAAATGTGTTTTCTGAGAAACCTCCATTCCTTGACTTTCACAAACACTTTGTGTGACAAAAACAGTCTCACACATGCTACAGATAGTGAACTTGAGATTTTTAGGGGAGATGAGCCTTGAAATATATTTCAGCTTGGCTCCCTGTCACACTTTGCTTTTTGTCTCTGATACTGCAACCATTGCCCAAGTCCCTGGCTGCTGGTAGATTTTCTGTGCAGTTCATTAGTTTAACTCACTAGTCAAAGAGGTGAAGTCCACCACTTCTGGAGCAATGGCCATTCAGGCAGAACACCACATGATGCCTAAAGTGATCTCTGTAACTTCTGCCCCCAAATCCCAGACAGAGACTTTTGCATGAATTTCTAATTCCATTAAGAAAGACTGAAAATATTTACTACAACAGCTAATGTGAGAAATGTAAGCATCTGAAAGGAAACCTTTGAATGTTTAATTTTTTTTTTCACTAGTCTTTTCCCAAATCTGCTCTTCTCCAAATTAATTTCAATCTGGATGCTTTTAGCTTTCTTCCAGTCACTGGACCTTGTAATGATATTGTTTTCTGCAGGGTTAGAGTCATCTGCCATTGGCAATCTCCTTAAGTGCCTGTAATTATGAATCCTACAGGATACGTCAGACTCCAATTTTCTCACCATCCAGTTTTTTTTTCAGATCACAGAATATTCTTTTGTTTTCTGGCTGAAATCTCACTTAAACACTAGCATCATTTATGGAGCTGTGATCCTCTGGTAACAATCTCACTCAAGCAGCAAAGTACTGTCCCATGCTCAATCCAAACAGGAGAGTCATGTCAATGCATGCTTGTGACATGAGTTGGAGCATGAACATTATGTAGGGATGTTCAGCTGATTCTGGGCTGTTGATCTCTGTGCTCTCTTAATAAATTCACCATCTCTGAATATTGTTTCCCTTCTCTCTGGCTCACTGTGATATGAGCCAGAGAATTACAGCACATGAATCAAAGGACACAGATAGGGATGCAGCCACTATGCAGGCAATGCAACTACCTCTGCCTCCTGGGGACAGCATGTGAGGAGCTCTGTATTGTTAGCAAGGCACAGGAGCAATAATCTTCCCTGCTCCCTTTGCAAATCCTTTGCTGGCTGACCTGTGATTCCTGCTGGTTGTAGGTGGAGTTGTGGGAAGTCACACAGAAGAGCTCAAAGCTGGTGTAAGACATTTTGCTTAACAGGGGCTGCTCTGTGGACCATCACTATGACTATTTTTCTCTGCCACTGAGTAGATTTTCTAAGATCTATCCATCCTTATCAAAGTTCTGGGAAAACTATCTGATCCAGCCAGCAATAGCACACTATGAATAAATCAAAAGAGAGCTCCTGCAAACTGAAAACTGGATACTTAGTGCCATCTTTTTCCACTTTACACAACAGACATTAAAAAAGGAATTACCTTTTAGCAAAAGCCAATGAAAAGTGTTAAAATCTAATCTATACAAGATTATAATAGAACAGGACTGTGCAATTTACAACTGAATCCTTTCATGTGACTTTTATTACTTGACAGGCTTTAAAACTTTCACATCAAATTAATGCACTCTGTATAGCCAACCTTACTGTTTGTCATCATTGCTCACTGTTGTAAAATATTTATTTTGAAATGTTACTAACACAAAATGTTCTATTCAGATGATCATCTTTTTATTGGCTAGATTATCTTGAATTTAAGAAAAGCTGTAGAAAAGTTAGATCCAATATTAACTAACCATTCTGTTCTCCAGCACCAATAAATTGTTCATAGCATGAAGAACAGCCAAGTAATTCTGAGCTCATAGAAGAGCCTATCTAAATTTAACTGCTGTATCATGGTAATGAGAGATAAAATGCCCTGCATCCACAAACAGATGGTGCTAGCCCACATTAATAAACTCATTGGAGAACTTAATATGCTTAGATTTAGATAGGTTATTCCACTGGATGACGCAGTCCATGACGCATCCTGAGGCAATGTATCTGTATTTGGCAGTTCATCATCATCCTACTTGGTTCTCAAGGCTACACTGTCTGCTGTCCCTATGTCCTGCCTCTGGGCTATCCTCCCTTGCAGACATACAGGTGCAGCTCTTTGTGGTTCTTACTTGTGGAAGCCAAAAATGCTCACTGTGGCACAGCCATATTTTGTATTTTCACACAATCCCTGGATTTTACTGACCCCATGGAAGATCTGTGCGTCCATTGGTATTTGGAGAGCAGTTAGTGCAGCCCTGCTCTCCCCAGCAACATCCACACACACACACTCCTTTCCCAAGCAGAGCAAAAGGAGTATACAGGTATGGAAGATATGGATGCCTGCCTTGCCCTGCTCCATCTGAGGGCTGCAGCTGCCAGGGAGCTGGCAGGGGCAGGGGCATGAGCTGGGCATAAGGCTGCTGGCACCACTGTGACTCCCATATGGGCTTCTTATGGCTTCAGGCTGTGATTTTGCCTCCCTAAGATCCAAGGCGACAGATTGAATCTGGACAATTTTGCCCAGGGATCTTTTGGCAGCTCATCCTATCTGCACTTCCAAAAGCATAAAATGTTTGTATATTATGCTTTGCATATTTAGCCACTGTTATTAGCTTATAGTAAATAAATATTTAAAACATATTAAATGCTTTCTATTTCTATTAATTTTTTTCTTTTTTATTTCTATTTAATGTTTTCACTATTTCAGAAAAATTAAGAATTCATGTGATTGGAAAACAGTATTGAATGCAGTTGGATCGTGGTATTAATTTCATGAAGGCTGCTTCTGGTGATATCATTTATATTAATTTGATTAATCTTATCAGCAATCTCTATTACTATTTGTGAGCTGAATAATGAACAAAGCTTCCAAAACTAAATCTTTGGATACCATTTTCCTCCTCTTCTGAATAATGTTAATGTAGTCCTCCTTAAATAAAGGTTGCCTAATACTAAACTTCTGTAAATAAGTACAATAACTTAGAAATGAGAAATCATAGGAAGTGGGTGGAAGAGAACAAGTGCAAACTAGAGTTCAAATGTATTGGAATTCAAAAGGTATTTTCCTAAGATATTGCAATATTTGCACAAAGACACAAGTGGAGTATTCAGAAAACTTTAGATGTTCTTATCTACTTCATATAATGTGACCTAGAAGACAGGAAGTGTTTACTTTGTGTCCTAACTTGCAGAAATTATCATGACAGTCATGGGGCTTTAGCTGCTATATACCTGGGCATAGGATTTATATGGGGGCAGAGAAATACTCCTTCTTTTGAGCGCAAGTGCATCTGTAGAATTTGGTGGGCATGTATAGTCTACTTGCAAATGACAGCTGTACCTGAGAAGGCACAGATAAGAAGTCAAGGATTTCATTCCCTACCTTCCAAGATTATCTTATATCAGGGGCATACTTTTTCATTTCCTGAGTATTCCACTTTCCTGAGAGAACTAGAAACATAAAATGTTTTTAGCCAAGACATTCAGAGAGAAAAGAGGGAGAAGGTATAGGAGCATGAGAAAGAAATGAACACATAGAGAGAGGGCTACAATCTTAGTGAAGCACTGAAAATATTTGCTACTTTATTTTGTAACTAGTTCCCTTTAACTGGGCTCTGTTTTCAACTTCCTACACCTTGTGTGTGTAGCTATTTACAAGGATGTAAATTACTGAGAGAAGTTCAGTCTAGATCTAAACCATCCCTAAAAGCCAAATATTTTTAAATATCTCTGAGATATTATCAGAACCAGTATGGACTCCTTTTTCTGTATTTCAGTTTAAAAAAAAAATAGGAGAGAAATAAAATACATGGGACAAACTGGGATACTATTGATCAATTGATCAAGTATGAAGCAGATCTCAAATTGCACTGCAATTTGTTCCACAGTCTTAAATCAGCCTTTGAATGAGGTGAGCAAGACTCCTGTTGACCAAAATTTCTTTTCCTCAATGGGGAAAGGGTGAAATCAGCACACACTGCACCTTAAATTCCCTGACTCTCATAACGCTGGGTATTTCCAGTAGTGTGCAGGGGCAGGRTTTGTGCACCAAGTGTGGAGAGCTCAGCACCTGGCAGAGTCTGTGACACCTAAAACATCAGCCTGCTCCTGCCCCACTACCGAGAGGCCATCATTGGGGGGGATCTAAAGAGTTTCTTTGCAATGCTGAAGCCAAGGTCACGTGTGAACTACAATACTGTGGATCCTGAGGTAAAACAGGCATTAAGAGAACAATTATTTCTTGGAAATTCTGAATTATGTTATGCTATGTTTCCTAATAATTTCTGAATGAGGAAACTATCTTTCTCTTTTTTAACTATAAAAGCAAGAAACTGCTCTTCTTCCCATAGACCTGCCACTAACTCCAGCCATTCCTTTTCTGATTCAAGAAAGTCAGATGGATTCTGTGTTTCTTCACAAAGCAGAAGAAAAATGTTYGTGCATTTTCATTGCAAAAATTTGTACTACTTCTAGTAATTCAACATGAATTTTTCCCTTCACAAAATACTTTTTTTATCAAATATTTTTTAAACTTTTCCTAGTTTAAACAYAAAATAGATTTATGATAAAAGCCATAAGAAAAAAATAAGAAAGAGAAAGACCCCTAAAGAACATGTGAAATCAACTGTAGAAAAATTGTTTTAAGGGTGGAAGTGTACCAGAATCATGCTTGAATAGGTATCAGCTGATTCTACCAAATGGCCATCAAGGTCAAGGACCATCATAAAAATCAAAGCAAGGACTTTTCCAGGCAATAATTTTTTTTTTTTTTAATTTTGAAATAAAGTTCAGGGCAGCGGTTAATATATTTGCTTTTTATGAACACTTATTTGATTTATTTTTGAGAAAACCACTTCAGTTTAGCGGTTAAATATTGAATATTCCTTTTCCTACTTCAAGGTTCACAGAAGCATATTTCATAATATTTGTATGCTTTTTATGCATGAGTTCTCTTATTTACACAGCTCCCTATAAATCATATAAATGAGTGACAGAAAGGACCAATTAGAGCTTTTTCAGGGTGGAATGGCTCTTAGATAGTTGTGCAGTCTCACTTTAATGGTTTCAGGTTCCACAGTTTCCCTGAGGAGATTATTTGAGAGCTTATTGCAATTTGTTCTCACGATAGTCAGCTTCAACATTTCCTTTCCCAATTCACAATATACTTACATCCAACATAATGTATCACACCTCTTGTGCTGCAAGGTAGATTCCATAAATCCTGCAATAAATTCATCACCTCTCCTTATGTCCTTATAAGCCTGTATTAGCTGAGTTATGTAGCACATRCCAGCCTTGAAAGCAACAGCACAGTTATGCCTCTTTAGTGATTTGCACAAAAAACTAGCACTCAACCTCCAATACTACAGACATACTTTATTCAAGCATCAAATTAATTCACAAAAATTATCTATGTTTTTTTAAATAATTCTATGTTTCTGTGTATWATAAGTATAAAATTCTGCCCCTTTTTTGTGCATGCTTGCAGAGTCTTAAGCCCATCTTCCCAGGGTCATATAATAAAATTCAAGGAGCAAGTTTTTTATCATGCATCTCTGGAAGGATTCAAATAAATTTTCCAGTTCATTACAAAGTAAGCAGTGCTGTGGTGTGTGTCTGACTCTGCCCTGCCATGTAGGCTGGTCCCTTCACCCCTCTCCTTATCACATGCCAAACTGGTTTGCTTCCAGAYTCCTAGCCTGCCTTTCCCATTCAAGTGCTGCCATGGGATTGCCCCTTTTCCAGGGCTCATGCTCAGTTCCTTCACTGCTCAGATTTTATTACACAAGAAACAGGGCTTACATTCATCGTTTTATAATTTCAGATTAAAGGGACTACAGAGATAGGGAAACACATTCCTGCAAGTTTAAGACTGCTAGGTTGTACATTTTTTAAGTTATCTGTCTTCAGTTATATTGATCACAGCAGAATTTTGAAGGAAACAAATGAGAACCAGAAACCAGGAAAGCACCCCTTAACATCCTAGTAGTTCATGTATGTACATATTCCATGAATTGTAATTTGATAACCATCTCCTAGTTTGTTTTAGAGGCTATATTATCTCTACTGAACTCATTTAAAACTCATTTAAAAACGAGTTCTATAAAACTACAAAGTCTCCTGGAAACTCTGTCAGGTGTTAATGTGCGAATTAGAAAATAATTGACTAAACCCATGAAAGCAGTAATAAAAAGTTAGRATACTGCTCATTCACTCAGTAATACAGAACAAGCGCTCCAATAGCAAAGGTTTAAGAGCCAAAGGACCAGGCAGGTGCCTAACACTTTATTAGGTTTATAACTGAGGAAGACSCTACAAATACCAAAAGCTCTGGTGCAAATAAGAATAATAATRATAAATCATTTTTGGAAGATGGCTTTAGAAAACAAAACACAACCAGCAGAAACAAAGAAGCCTGAACACATCTCAGAGCTGAACCCATTCCAATACCTTCATTGTGTCCTACACCTACCAGATGGGGAGGGAGGGCGTGCGCTGGAGTGCTCAGATGGGCCATGTGCAGGGGAGCCAGTGGCCACCACCTCCTCCTTGCTGACCTGCAGGACAGCTTTTACTGGCTGAAGWGCCTGGAAGATCCCTGAGGGAAGCTGCGATGAACTCCCTGGCTACGTGGCATGCAGGCCCTGTTAGAGAGAGTCTCTCCTTCATTCTGTAAAAAATCTGTCATTCATTACTGAAATCAGCCCCGTATGGCTGAACCAGCAACTGGCTTGAAGTCACTGGAGAGGGAAAAAAGGTGAGGGCAGCCAAATTGTTTGGAATGCAGCTAAAATACTTCAGAGAGTTTAAGGTTAAAAGGGATCATTGGATCACATACTCTGACCACAGGCCTGTAAGTCYTACTACCAATCCCAAACTGAGCCAAGGAGCTTGTTTTTGATTAAAACCACTACATTTGTATTACACTATCTCAGCTCCTGACCACTGATTCTTTTTTTTTTTTTTGTGGTTCTCTTCTACCATTTTAAAAAGCTTTAGCACAGCAAATCTTGCAGATCTTTTTGACAAATTGATAATGGGTTCAGAACATAATCATTATAAGAGACTTTCTCCAACTGTAATGTTCTGCCAGGTCTTTCCTGCACCACTTGATCTTTAATGTCAAGAGCCACACACCTTGTTCAACTATCAGTTCCCATTAATACACACTGTAATGCTGGTAGTACATCCAACAGTCAGACTGGACACATCGTACCTTATCCAAAACAGCTTGCTTGACATGATTTTTAGAYAATTTTTTCTAAGATATAAGCTCTCATTTCAGAGTCATGGCTTGTATTCCTGAAAAATTTGGCCTGCATATTTGGCTGTTTGAAAGTGTTAATTTTATTAAGCAGTCCAGATGACACTGCAGTTGCTCTCACAGTAGTTTACTAAGTTACCATTTAGCACATCTATAGATTTCATTAACAGYGAGTTGATCTTGGATCTCTGGTAAAAATCTCGAAAATGCTGCAGAAACTTGCACACCCCAAAACCATGAAGACTARCCTCTGAAAACTCTTCTGATCTTTCAGAAGTTCAAAGCTATTTCTCTATTTAACACATTGACCGTTCAACAGCATTAGTCATTAGAAGTACATATGGTATTAACCAAAACGCTCAGAGACCATTTTGCAGTTTTAAGCCTACTAGATTAAAAACAGAAGCCATGATGTTTCTGCAATTACTTTTATCAATTTACCTGTGTTACTGAATAAGGCTATCAGAATTGTTTTRTAAGTCAAGGTAATTGACCCTAAGGATAGTGTCTTATAATGATAGTGGTAAGGATAGGGAGGGACAGTGATAGTGATAAGGATACTTCTCTCTTTATCAAACCTCTCTTGTTTCCTTTTCTAATGTTTTGCCTGTGGTTTATGTTAAAACAGTAAAGAACAGTACAGAACATCCAGCTTGGTCTTTTGAAAATKGACAGAACACGAACGATTGTCTTTACTTCTTAGAAACTTACTTTTCATTTTAAGATTTATTAAACCCCAAACTCAGCTACTTCCTCAGCTAACTCTGTCAAGATCCCACGGTGCAAATTAGCCAGACTTCATTAAAATCTGTCTAGGTTTGCTTGGAACAGAGCTCTCCCCACGGAYCTCACCAATGCCAGCCACGTGATGCCGGCACAACACCTGGCTTCTCCCAGGTAGGGCGGCGGTGCCCATCCAGCACCACCGACTCGCGCTCCGTTACAGCTGCGGCACCTCACACCCATCTCCAGCCTAGAGCGTTCCTCTTTTCCTCTGAATTCCCCTCGCTGCCGCACGCCCAGCGGAACCCAGCACCTCACACCCATCTCCAGCCTAGAGCGTTCCTCTTTTCCTCTGAATTCCCCTCGGCTGCCGCACGCCCAGCGGAACCCCGGTTAGAGGGGCTCCAGCGAGGTGCCAGCACCTGCGCGGCGCTGCCGGCAGCTCCTCGGGGCCACCCCCGCCTCACTCCCCCTCCAGCCGCGGCGGACGCGGCGCCGGCGCGGCCCCCAGGCGCGGGCGGGCGGCGCCCCTYATGCGGCCGGGCGGGGCCGCGCTCCCGGCATGCCCGAGGGGGACGCTCCGAGGGTGGGTAGGTGGGCTGGAGGGAAGGAGATTGGGAGGGTGCGCGCCCACCCCGCCGCCGGCGGCGCTTCCCATTCCCACACGACGCGGAAACCGGCGCGCACCCGAGTCGCTGTTGCCGGTGCGCAGGGCGCATGCGCGGGCGGCCGGGAGGGCGGGGGCCGGCGTTCAGCGGGGAGCGCTCCGGCCGCCGGTACCGCCCGCACTCCGCGCTCCCGCCTGCCGCCGCCACCGCTACCCGGGACCGGCGGCCGCCGCCGCCGCGCAGAGCCCTCGCCCTCTCCCTCGCCGCGTCCTCCCGTCGTCCTGCCCCGCCATGAAGTTGAGCAGCCGCGGCCGGGGATGCTGCGCGGGCGGCAGCCGGGAGCGCGGGCCGCCGCCGCGGAGCCCCTTCGTGCACCAGCTGCGCTTCAGCCCCCTGCAGAAAGCCAAGGTAGGGGCGTGCGGCCGCCGGGCCKCCCTTCCTCACTGCCGCCGCCGCCGCCTCCTTCCGCGCGTCCCCCGCCGCGCACCGGCTGCCGGGCCGCGTCCTGCGGCGGGCGGGGGCTCCGCTCCGTGCCGGCGGCGCTTTGTGAGCCCGGAGCCGGGCAGCGGGCGGTGCTGGGCGTGTGCGAGGCGGCGGCCGGGGGCGGCCGTGCCCGGGCCGGGCGGGCGGCAGGGAGGGAGGGAGTCTGGGGGCGGCTGTGATGCTCTAGTGCGGAGCGTGCGCCTCAACTTGTSCTCCCATGCCTTCTTCAAAGGAAAAAGAAAAAGCTGTTGGTGTTTTTTTGTTTTGTTTGTTTTGGGGGTCTTTTTATTAGTTTTCGTGGCGTTTGGAGATTTGGGAGTTTTTTCGGTTTTTTTGGTTTTTTGGGTTCTTTTGTGTTGTGGTTGTTTTTTTTTTTTAATGGGGGATGGGGGAGCAGCCCTGCGGAGCCTCTAATTTCAGTGTTAAGGTAGGTATTAACCTGGGCATCCCGGTGCGGCTGAAGTTTTGCCCCTGGATAAATAGTCCCTGCGGCGTAATTTAGGTATTGTATTGTGCWGGTAGCGGTGAGACTACACGAGGTGGTATTAAAATGCAGATTTGCAGTTGCGTGGCTTTTTATTTCATTGTTTGGTTTTAGGGGTTCCCCCCCCCCTCCGTGCCTCTGCCTCGTCTCGCACGGTGAGCAGTAAGTGGTTGGGTATTCAGAGGGCATGGCCCTTGTCTTAGGCTTTCGGTAAGATCTGGGTCACTGGCTGGAGGAAGAAATACCGTCACAGGCTCACCTACTGAGGGGCTGGCCATTTCTGCCACTTCCATCGCTGTAATGCTTTGTACAGCTGTTGTTTTGGGAGCCTGACAGCCTTCAGTACCTGTTAACGTTGGAAATGGTGATTCACTAATATTGAACCTCTTGGATCAAGGCACTTTGGATCCAGCTTTGATTTGCATTTGAATGAAGTGCGTTGTTGCATTGCCCTGTTGCTGCCCAGATGCTTAACACAAGATATGTATGGCCTGACTAGWAAAACATCAGAATGTGCCTCATCTTACTTGTCAGGCAGCCAAGGAGTTTATAGTATACTCAAGCAGAAAAGGTTTTCACTTTTTATTAAGTTGCCCAGTATGTATTCAGTGGTTGCTCATTAATTATTGCTTGAACTGGAAAAGGGAGAGAAGGTTTGTGTCATCTACTTTTATTTAGTTTTTATTTAGAGCTTCCTCAATAAATTGCATAGTTGTAAAGATTTCCTGTCCTTTCCAAACCATACTTTGTTCCTGAAGTCATGATTAATATAGTTAATGAGGTAGGAGTCTTTCAGGGAGCAGAGAGAAGCAAAGATAGCACATGTTYGTAGGGACTAGGATTGTCTCCAGTTATAACAACTAATGTCACTTTCTGCTTGGCTATTTATAAAAAAAAAAATTAAAATGCTGCTGGGAGAGGGGAGCAGACTCTGTTTGAGTTTTTGCAGTATTSAGTCTCACAGGAGCTACTAGCATTGCGGATATTAGTCCTGACAGACCTTGACGTGCTGTGTCAGGGAAGTGTCTGGTTGTAGAGCACACCTGCTTTCTGCGTGGGCTGCCCTGTTCCTAAGTATGAGATGTGAGCTTTGGCAATGGATTTGAAGGATTTGTTGTTTTCAGTGAAGATGAGGAGATGTGTTCAAACCACTTTGTCACAGCACACAGGCCAAAGGAGCAGCCTCCTCACCAGACTGTGTCTCAGACTTGCTTTTTAAGCGAGCAGTCTGTCACTGATATACAGCAGCACAGAGTTCTTTAACCCAACCTCCCTTCAGTCTTACTGTTGCAGTTTTATGCAGGAAAAAGCCCATAAGCTGGCATACAGAATTGTGGTAGATTTTTTTCTTTGCCTTAGTCATGCTTTTCCARCCTCTTCACTGATTAAAAGTTGTGCTTGAGACAGAAGCTGTTAAAGCAGAGCTGTGGAACTGCTCCACTTGAGAAGAAATGCTCCCCAGGTGAATTACAGAAGTGAGAATTCTCCTCCGAACAGCCTTGGAGWGCTACAGAGCGCTCGGTGTGAACTATTGCAGCTGAACTCACTTCCTGTTCAGCTGCAGGCATGCATTGTGTCACAGGCTTTTCTGTCTGTCCTGTGAATCTAACGGGGGCTCCTGGGATTGCACAGGCTATCGAGGAAGGTTAGGAATGTAGCTACACGAAGTAGGGAGCCCAGGGGACTGGGAGACAAGACTGCYTTGTCCCATGGTCTAGTGTCTGTTGCTGATGGTGTGCCAGATAGATAGCCCCATTATCTTCACTACAACCTCATCCTGCACTCTGCAAGAGGTTAGACTAGCTTTTTTATTCATTATTGCAGCTCAGAAGTAGATGCTTTTTAGCATGTTCCAGCCTCAGACTGTGGGARTGAAAGAAAGGTAGAAAGTGAGAGGATAAAACAACCACGAGGAGAAAGAACAACAGTACAGAGAGATCCTTTTGTCCGTCAAGGAACTGTTCAAGTCATCTTTCATTGACTTTATAAAAACTGGGAGATTACAAGAGCATATAAGCAGTAAGACTGTTTCAGAACGGAGTCTCATCAGTAGAAAACATGGCTATTTTACTGTGATCTGAGTGACAGTAGGGGCCATTCTTGAAGCTACCTGTTTTATTTCAGTACTATAATAAAAATATTCTTTCTGYGAGAAAGACAGACATGATTTTATTAACCATGGATTTTGTTCATGCTAACATCATCTGGGCACCTGTCATGTAAGTCCAAGCTCTTGATTCTTGTTACCACTGCATAGCAGGCAAAAGCTGTCAGTAAGCATCTGTAGCTTTTTTCCCTGCTGCTTCAAAACATAATACAATGCCATTTTCCTTTCTTCCAGTGTTTCTGGCCCTTTTATTTCACCAGTGCTGGTGTTCATTTGGTGCCTTGGTGAGCTGATTTGGCTCATTAAACCAGCATATCATTGTGTTTTTGTGTTCTGATTGTTTTCTTTTGCTGGGATGGCTGTGTTTTTTCTCACTAATGAGCTATATTGGCTCATTGGTAGCTCACATAAGTGCTAGAGCTGACTCAGGGGGAGGATTGAGGAGGGTGAACAGGACCACTCTTTCACAGCAGCGATCTGTTAGATTGGCTTAGCTGCACAGGAAAATATATCCTGCTGTATTTATCTCCATGGATGTGTCTGCTGGGGAACTTGCAGAGTGGGGAAGTGGGTAGTGAGAGAATTGTTGAGGGATTAATTCCTAGCTCCTGCACTGCCGTCTTTGGTGAGTTGAGCTATAGGGGTGGTAATACTGAGGAAGTATAATATGTAATTTCTATCTGATAAGTGTAAAAGAAAAATCAAAACTTCTACTGTGTCAAATAGTATTTCCTTTCTCAGTATTGTGAGTGCTTCTTTGTAGCAAGTCATGGAAATTTTGTTGGGAAATAAACTGGTTTTAGCGATGCTCCTTATGGTGTTGGTAATTTCCAAGTTGCATTTTTTTAGCTTCCCTGTGCTTGAGAGCTGTGATACTGGTTTCCAAGATGGGAAACACACCTAGAGAAGTAGAAACAGGGGTACTCTGTGATTCTCTTGCTCAGTCCTTAGATATTTTGGAGAACTTGAAACTTGAGTTCATATTTTATACCTTCATTGTGAGCTCATACTTAAATCTGAATGCAGTCTCTCTAAACAAGGGGAACATATGATACCTATTTAGTTTAAGTGACTTGCCTTACATCAGATTTAAGCCCTTCTGACGGAACAATGGAGAGCGGTTTCCCAGGGCAGGCTTCCATTACAAGCTGTCCATAGGTCTTTCACAGTATACACTGCAGCTCCTGAAAAACTAAGTTGGATGCTGCAGACCAGCAAGTGTTACATAAGCTGTAGTCACCCCCTCTTGAGATTTCTTTATAGTCGTGAGCTGAGCCCCTCAAAGTACAACTCTGGATGAACCTTTAATAGTTTTTAAATCTATTTCAGATCACAGGTGTTCACACATTACTTGTTGCCAAACAGAATTCGTAATTTTAATGGAAGACATGTCTCTGTGAACATCYCAAATATGTAGGAATGTGATCACCAAAATAGTGTCCACATAAGGTCAGAGCCTGAGTGTTGTATGTCTCCTGCATTCTGGTCTCTGGCAGTGGCCACTGGGGACAGGATCTTTTCCCTTTTTGTCTGACACTGGCCCTGTTGCTGTACATAGGTTTCACAGGATAGAAGCTTTCTTACCTGAGAGGATGTCTGAACGTAGATACAGACTGAACTACTTTTCAAATGTTAGCACCTTTCTTGATTCCTAACTTTCTTCAGGAGGTAGACATACTTTTCTCTCCAGCCAAATTTCTTGAACTACTGAACTACTGCCTGCTCAGAAGAGGCTGGTGTCACAGCCTGACCCTGTACATTTGGTGCGTTTGCTTCTTGCTGGCCATTACGATCCCTGCTGTCTCTAGAAGACCAAAAAGCATTTTCTGCACATTTATGCCATCTTTTATGGCATTATGGATGCAACTTCTGCTTTCATTCTGTGATGTGGCACTAAAATGATCATTGGTACAGAGAGTCAAGGGATGGAATACCTCACTACCAGTCACCTGCCATTCARCTTTGCCCTCGAGTAGGAGAAGACTTGGAGGAGTGGGAGGGAGGGAGGGAAGGGGTGTGAATCCCAAAGGTCTGTGTGCTCACCTGCATTTTGCTTCACTTATTTCTTAGTGGCTGGTCCTTCTCATTTTAGAAACTTAGAAGGCAACTGCTCTCATCTCCAGGATGCTCCTCTGTTTGCTGCCAGACATGGTGGTCTTGTCTGTGGATGCAGAGTTGTGTGAGTTGGTGTAACTTGGGTGCTCATCTGACCATTGTAGTGTGTGAAGTTTTACTGGTTCATCTGGGAAACTAGCCTATCTAAGGAAAAAAAAATTCCTGTTTCTGTCAGTTCTGCAAAATAAAGCAGAGTCTCCATAGGGACTGGAATCCTTTCTGGAGAGTGAGATTGTGGTTGTTATGAGATGATGGTGCCAGTCTGAACCAGCACTATAAAATCCAACTGCAGTGGACTGGTAGCTTAGGGCTTGAAAGTGGTATCTTGGGCTTTTCTCCTGCTGTGTGTTCCCTGCACCTACCCTTGATTTACAGATTTGTGCACCTACAGAGCGTGTTGGTTGTTGAGCTATTTGGGAAGTGAGAGGAAGTGGAGAGTGAGCTGCATGATGACTAGATCTGCATTGGGGAAGAGAAGAATATGAATTAATCTTTCCACAGCAGCCTGGAGATGCATCAGATTAAGCACAACATGAGACAGCACCTTATGCATTGTTACTCATCCTTGCCCAGCTATTGTGATATTGAAAACTGTGCTTTTTTTTAACCTTATCTGGCATATCTGGAATTGAATGGTATTCTGCTGTTTCTACCATTAGATATTTTTAAGTTAAGAAATGGTATCAGTTTCTGGGAATCACGGACCTTTTCAGTCTGAAATTGTGTTGGAATAATGCTTTTTTATGCTTTTTTTTTATTTTGCAGATTGCCTTCATGACCTTGACTTTGTTTCCTATCCGACTCTTTTTTGCTGCTTTTATGATGCTGCTGGCCTGGCCTTTTGCATTCATTGCTTCAATGGGATCTGACGAGCAAGAGCTTGAAAAGCCCCTCTCCTGGTGGCGAAAGTGAGTCACTGGTGTGGTGAAATACTGAGAGGATCATTATAAAGTTCAGCAGTTCAGAATAGAGGAGATGGGAAATACCTTTTACCTGTCTCAGAGGTCTACTCTTCTCTTCAAAAGAAAAATATAAAAATTATTAAACACTTTCCTCAGCTGGGAAACTAGAAATGCCTCAACTCTTTGATTTGCCAGATGGTCCAAGAATTAAGCTGGTAATCTCTGGCTTCTTATCTTTATTGAGGAGGTAGTAGGAAGCTTTGTTGTGGCATCTTCCATTGCATTTATTCCTGTAATGTCAACTTCTGGTTATGAAGATTGACTCTATGGAATGTGCCCAGATTTCATATTCTAAATTTTTGTTTTAAACTGCTTCACCCCACTGTCTTCTAGCCTCTGATGAACTGACAAAGCTTGTGTTGATTCCCCAAGGGCTTGCCCATACTTTGGTGCTTATTGAAAGTCTGTGGTTGCTTTGATATTGCAAAGCTAATTAAGGTAGAATGTAAGACAGTGTCCTCCCATCCATGAAAACTGGCATTTGAGGAGCAGGGAAGGAGGGGTGTATCACCTCTTCTATAGACAGCTTTAAAATTAGGAGCTGGCACTAGCATGAAGGAAGCTCATTGTGTTTTGCACCACAGGAGGGAAGGAGGTTGAGAACCACTTTACATTTAATTTGGAGTGATATCAATACAATAACTAATGGAATAATTGGCTGCCTTCAGTCTTGCATACAGTTATTTTGAATCTTTTTAGATTCTCCCTTCCTTATTTATTCCAATTTTCAGTGTTACCCTGCTCTCCAGCCTCCAGTCCCTGTAAGTGTTACAATTTGTGGTGTTCAATTTTTGTACTCTGTTGATTAAAAGTTTCTCTTTTCATGACTGTCAGACAGTTTAAAAAGATAAAGCTCCACAAAAAAAACCTTCTCCATCTCACCAAAAAAAAAAATCCACAAGAAACAAAAATCTTTAGGAGAAGATGGGGAAAGCGAAGAAAGTAAAATATTTCCAGAGGCCTGTAGGCCTCCCAGTATTTGAGAGTTCCTGCCGTACATTCGTCCTGTTTTACTTGGGTAAAGTTGAAACCAAGAATCAGGGAAAGTGCATTCTGACAGTATCCTAGTAGCATATTTCAGGGCTGAATTTATTAGAGCTTTTTAGGTGTTACTAGAAAACCTTATTAGGCATTGTGTAGAAGAAACTTAACAGTCATAGTCTGAACTAAGAGTAATGATGAACAAAATGACAATCCTGGAGACTAGAATGAATTAGTGTTCAGGTATAAATGAAGTTGAACAGCATCTTACCTAAAAAGTGGTTTTAAATCAGCTGAGAAAGGGAAGAACAATGTATGTGCATTGCTCCAACTCTGTTTTAAGCATTATATCCTATCTGAACTTTCGTGCACATAATTTTTCATTTTATTATTTYAAGGTGTTCCTGTGGCAACATAACTGTTTTCCCAACTCTTTACAGGATAGTGGATATTTTGCTGAAGGCAATAATGAGAATGATGTGGCTTGCTGGTGGATTCCACTGGATAAATGTAAAAGGCAGACGGGCATTGCCAGCAGAAGCAGCGATAT
Organism: Cardinalis cardinalis; assembly: GCA_014549065.1. NCBI lineage: Eukaryota > Metazoa > Chordata > Aves > Passeriformes > Cardinalidae > Cardinalis > Cardinalis cardinalis. The sequence continues at coordinate 9,279,176 of JACDOX010000007.1, forward strand.
TAACGGTGGCTCCCCACTCTTCCTACTTTGATGCCATTCCAGTAACCATGACCTTCGCCTCCATTGTGATGAAGGCAGAAAGCAAAGATATTCCTGTTTGGGGAAGTAAGTTGGTAGATACTTCATTTTTCAAGAACAATTAAAAAAAATTGCTTAGGAAGTTCACTGGGTGTGTATGAGAAGGATAGAAAGAGAAAGGAAATTTTGCTATAATGTATGGTGAGAATTTTTTTTTTTAACTGGTCAACTCTGAATGTCAATAAAAAAAATTGGGGCAGGAGTGGGGGAGGGAAATGTTCTTTTTCCACTTTCTCCAAAGTTGAATCCCTGTATGAAGTTAACACAACCCTACAGAACTCATGCTTTAATTTGCAGTGAACTTGTAACATTTTAAGTCCTGCCAGATGGAAAAGCAAATCAGGATGGGGCTATGGAAGCAAAGACTGATGCTAGAGAGAAAGTGTACCAAGACTTAGTGCGAGCTGGGGTGCCCTCCCAGAAATGTGTTTTAGGAATGTGGTCTGCTCTGAACGCTACCCTGCCTTGAGGGAGTGCTGCTAATCCTTCACACATCAATAAGTTTGTTTCAGGAAGAGTGTGAGAGATGAGCACAAGAGCAGATTGGTGTGCACTTGGGTTTAGTCATGACAAAAGCAGATGCCTGAGTCAGTAGTGCTTGAATACTATCTTTGGAATTATTCATGTATGTTCTCACAAATATTTGAGGGACACCTGTGATTTTTGATGCAGTTGTGACAGGCAAAAAATTGTGTAAGCTTTTGGGCTTGTAGACTTCTAACCAAAGTCTATGTTGAAGCAACCCACCATCTTGTGTCTAGCGACCAGCAAAGTTCAAAGAATATCCCTGTGTCTCATTATGTAGATTTTTATATATAATATAAAAGTGACAAAAGATTTTACTTTGGCCATGGGCAGGACTCTTAAATGTAAAAGTCAAAACAAAAGCTTTGAGCTCCTTTGCAACTAAGTGGAATTAGGCTGTTGATGCTGATATCTTTCTAAAATTTAATTAGACAATGTGTTTTTAAGGTCACATTCAAAACCAGAAGCTGAGACATGGCCACAAAGGATGAGTGGTTGGCTATGGAAGTTTCATTTAAGGAATCTTGTCATATAAGGGTCTCCCTGTATGAGGTAAAATTCAGGCCAGATCTGTAGTTGCATCTTATTTTCATTGAATATTTTACTAATGGCATTTAGAAATTTGTGGCAGTGACAAATCTATGTAAAAATGAATAGATGCTTTGAGCCAGAAGGAAAAGGGTGCAGGCAGGCATGTGTTTCTGAAAACAAGTGTATGCAAACAACACTGTGAAAACAAAAAGAAATTGAACTCCCTTGTTCAGTACTGAAAGAAGATACTGTTGTGAGACAATATGTTGGCTGTCTTGTACAGCATAGGTGTATCCAGGCCAACCTGGGCTTAAGGAGCAGTCCAGACATAGAAGCAGGGGCTGATTTATTTTCTTAGGTGACTCRGTTGACTGATTAATAACTGCTGGGTCAGCAAAATAAAAGTAGTCTGTGTGCAGCTCCCTTTGATTTGAAGGTGGTCTGTCTGGGTGACCCAAATTAAATGGGGTAACTCCAGTCCGTGTTGCGCTACTGCAATGGGATGAAATGGCAGAATGGCATTTGACAGTGCTGTAAAGGATACTAAAGTATCCCACGCAGTAGAGTCAGTGGGACCCGGGAGAATCTCCAGGGATATGGAGATAGTAGTTCCCCTGAATGTAGCACAAATAATGTGTACTAAGAAGAACAAATTATTTTCAAAATATCTAATTTAATTTTGAGGCAACTTTTACAGGATTCCGTTGAAAGTCTAGACTTCCTACAGTGCATTTTAAAAATTATTCACTTCATTTAGTTCATATGTGAGTACAGAAAAAGAGAATATATAGTGATTTGATGGAATATTACTGGAATGTACAATGCAGTTGTATAAATGTATGTTTTGTCTTGTATAGCTGCATTTGCTTTTTGCTGTTCAACCACAAGTTATGTAGTCACTTGTGAAACATTCACAAAAATGCCACAGAAGTGAGGCATACCAAAAGTCATAACTGGGATTGAGAGTTCAAAAACCATTTTTGTTTTTAGGGGTGGACTTTTATATGAGCAACATTAATTACAGTAGTTTGTGTTCTTTAGGTAAATGGACCTTAAGAGAGAGATAGTAATCACTGTATTGATTAGTTTGGCTTGAAAATTAATTCCAGTAAAACTGTGATTTTTTTCATATCTCTTTTACTGCTTTGAGAGAAGTTTGCTGTGAAGCAGATAGTGGTGACTATCCTCTCCTTTGATTAGTATTTTAATCCCAATGTTATTTACACCTCTCTACATGCACACACATAAAAAAATACATTTCATGTTATTGGACCACTGATATTTCTCTTGTGCTTGTGTGATAATGTGCTCATGTTTTWGTTGGATTGCCTGGTGAATTGTCAACACTCTAGACATTCATCCAGAATTTATCCCAGAGAGGTCAAAATCATGTTATGTGTTCGTCAGTTTTGTAAGTCCTGCAAGCTTGGTATACCATCTGAAGTAAGGTTTTGGAGCCAGTCACTGATGTTCCTAAACTTATTATCTCTTGAGTCTTGTGAATGGTTGTTCTGAAATCTTCTGGGAAGCTTTGAATAAAGTACATTCATTTAAGTATCTGAGCAGACTTAAATATGTAAAAAATGAAGTGGCAGAGGAAATTTAAAGATAATTTCCAAGTATGAGGACTTAGGGTGAAGAGTACATTCTCATCCTGTATATTCAAGTATGATATAAATAAATGGCTTTTTGATGTAATGACAGTGTTTATTAAGACATTGTACGCTGTATACCAGAGGGATCAGGTGCTTTAGCAGGCACAAAATKATCTGATTGCTAAATGGTTACTAAGATTGGTTCTGCAAGCATTTTAATTGGTTTCTAGAACAGCTGCCTATATTATTGTACCCTTAGTTAGTCAGTCATGGAATATTAAGCTTCTGATCCACTTGAAAGTCCAGATGATTAAAAGCCTGTTCTTTATGGGATTGGAAGTACTCCACAACTGTATTTGTGTATGAGGGTTTTATTGCTGTCTAACTTGAAGGCAGCTCTCCTGGTTTGCAAAGACCAATTTCAGAAGCAGACTTATGTCTTGTGACTCCTACAGATATCTTCATCCTTTTAAGGAAAACAGAGAAAAACAGATTTAAAAATGCTCTTTGGTTCTGGGAGAAGAGTTATGAACTCCTCAGTCAGTGGTCAGTAGTGAAGAAAATTATCCATTTGGCACACACACAGGGTTAACAAACTCTGGGGAGGAACTGCTTGCCCAAATATAAACAGTATTTCAATGATCATAAAAAAATCAGTATCTGGAAAGTAGAGAATGCCAAACAGATGGAATATGTCATGATGCTGAAGGAAGATGAATGTTTCTAGACAATGACTTGCCAGATTTTTGGTAGATTGGAGATGTGAACTTTGCTGGACCACTTCAGTCTTACAGTGGGAAAATGACAGGAAGGATTCTGTTATACCTTACCTGGTCTGAAGAAGTCAGATCAATTTATCAGTACAGATCCTTAAACATCCCTGTTTTGTCTACTGAATCCCACTTCAAGTTAGTACAAGGTTTGTGCATAAATTTTGGATAGTTCACTGTCTTATTTTTGGCTGTTGAAGCAACCTGGATAAAAGTAGTTTTTCATTGCTGCAGTGATTGGTCTTGCTGCAGAAATGCTTCAGTAAGAAGGACAAGGAATATATCAGTACATATGAATTGATGGGGACTTCTGACCACTTTTATTTGAGCATTTTCAGTGGTCTGAACTTTTAGAAACTAAATGTAAGTGAAAAGTTAATTTAAACTTTAGGCAACTTCTCAATATCTTTAACACCACTCTCCGAAAGAGAGGGAGTTGGTACCTGTGATATGTACAGGATGATATGTTACCTTAAGTTTATAAAGGGGAAGGAGGTAATTTGTGTTTGGCAGAACACAGCACAGCTACAGAGAAAGGGAGAATCATACAGTGCTATAAAACTATCAGTTCTGTTGTAGATAGTTTTTTCCACACCTAGTAAACTCATGAAATTTTGTTCAAGCTCATTTTTGAAAGTGCATTATAGGCCTTTCTCAAGCATCATGACTAAAAGATGAAAATAAAAGTAATTCAGGGGAAAACGTTTATGCTTGGGTAGCTGGCTATGTTTTCATCTCAAAGCTTAAAAGGTGCCAAATTACCTACTAGCTCTGTTGTGCAACCTAATCCTTTAGTCCTGCATCCCAAGTGCCTCCTCACCCCTTCCRTACAACACAAGGAAGACAACTGTGGTAACCCCATAGTTCTTCTGTGAGAATCCCACATTTAAACACTTAGGAGATTCACTAAAACAGTCCTTAAACTCCTTATGGAAAAATCTGTTCTAAGGTGAAGGCATTACAGATTTCTTCTGTTTTACACACTGTAAATCAGGGGCTTGAACATTGAGGTCACCAGGATGAAAGCCAACATCCTATGCTATGTTGGCATTGTAGCCTGCCTTGAGTACACACTTGAGCTCCCCATTTCTGAGCAGCATCTTGAAGTTGTTGCCAAGCTTATCCGTCTTATCCAGCTTATTTCATCTTCTCCTTTAAAACCCTCTGTTTCAAAATTCAGTATTTCCTTCAGACTGTGGGCACCCAGATGGTCCTGCAAGATTTCAGTCTCACAGAAGCTCTCTTAGAAAGATTTAAAATACTTGCATTGTCACTGTGTGTTATTGGTATGTGTTTATCATTTGGCTTGGAGTTCTGGAAAATTCTGTAAAAATTGCTTCTCATTTAAACTGCTACTGGAATGCTTTTAAACCACCATCCCTTGTTAATATAATTTATTGAAGTTACAAACTGCAGTGTATGGGAAGCCTTCAAACCAATACTGCTGCCTGCCTTAAATACTTTTTAGATTGGCAGCAGAAAGCTAAAACTTAAAATCATGTCCTCATACAGGTATTGCAGGTGTCTCTGAGATAAAAAAGAAGTCTTTGTCCTTCAAGGAGTCTTTGAAGGAAGTAGGTCACATTTGGAAAGATCAACGCAAATACCACAACTTCCTTCTCTTAAAGCTAAAGAGGACACCAATTATTTACTTCCCACTGCTGACCTTTCCTTGCCCTATAGGCTGCATTGTTTCCTGCCTTTCTCTTTGGAAGCAGGGAGAAGAACTTTCCCATTAATACTGCCTCCCATTCATTAATGCCACGAATACTTGGCATGCCTGCAGTCAGGTGGTCCATCTGCTAAGCATTTAGTCAAACTTGGAGAAATTTTCTTCACATACATTTATCTTCAGTGGTTGATTCAGACTTGAGTCAAATAAGTTTATATATTATATATGTCTGAATATAAAATAAGATACTACCACCAGCTTTACAAATCTCTTATAGAGTATCATGACTATTATAACACTTCTTTTGTAAGAACAATGTAATTCCAAGTGCAAAAGATCCTAATTTTGTTTGAATTAAGTTTTGTGCATTGATACAACTTTGTGTATTGGGTATGTGTATGTTTCTTGAGTTTTTCTATTTTTGAGGTCTCTGTGTCTATATACACAGGAAGTAATTGTAAGAAGATCTTAATGGTTTTCTTCCCCATAACTTTCTGAATACTTTTGAGCCTCTTACAGATTTCTTTTCTTCTTTTCTCTATGGAAAAGAGCAGTTTTCATATTAGATGTTACTTCATTAGAAAAGTTGTGAGTTCAGAACTTTGTGAGTGTGTACGTTTGGATAAGGCAACTCTGGAAAACTAAGCCCAAGATAGAGCTTTTCAACCTTTATCCTTCATGGGTTTTGTACCCCTAAATACAGAATAGATAATATGGTGACTGCTGGTAGAAAAATAACTGTATTTTTTCCATACTAGAAAAAAACTGTGGAGTAAATACTGTAAGTGGATATCCCACTGCAGGCTACTTGTACAGCTTACCTCCAATGTAAAACCAAGCAGAGCCTGAAGGRTGCCTCTGAAGGATTCTCCTGGAGTGTCAGGGGAATGTAGTGGTGGGCTTTTGTGTTGTTCGGGAGATGAAGTAAAAGCCTCAACTTCAGCATTCTCTGCTTTTGAAACTGTCACTTTGTTTGTTGCTGATTCTACAGTGGTGAAAATGTAACTGCCCACTCAGAAATGTGTGTATGGATACATTTTAGAAGAACTGTATGTAGTGCCCCGTGTCTGTTCCATAGCTTTGTGCAGTTCTCTGGTGCCTTGTGGTGATGTGGTGATGTTGCCAGTATGAATGGTTTGCTACAATACTTTCTGCTGTTGTGTGTTATACAGCACTTTGTGTCTTGAGTTGAAACAAGGTTTCCTCACACATACCTGCCTGCAAAGAGAGACGGGAAATAATTTTTTCCCTGTTGTCCTAAGAAGTTTAAAACACCGACTGTATGTGTTCAGCTTACCAGGAAAAAAGATGGGTTTTGCTTATGTGTTGTGCTGGTGCTGAAATTGATTGCATGGGAGTTGCGGTTCTGAAATCAGAGCTGCCACCCTACTATTGATTAAAGCAATACTGAGTTTTTGCGGGCTCTTTTTAAAAAGGCTGTTTCAAGCAACTTTCAGTTGGTTAGAATATCTGTGGCATTCTGGCTGCCCTGAGAGGCAGAGGTTTTAATGATTTACTGGCAGCACTATTTAAATTGCATATTGAGTGCCTGCCTAAGAAGGTAGAATACAGCATGTCAGCTGTCCTCAGGACTCCCTTGTATGATCTGCAATTGGGAATGAGAGAGACTAAATGAAATGGGACTGACACTGCTAGAGAAAAAGCTGGAATAATGACACTCACAAGATCAATTTTGTGAATTGACGGATTCTCTGTCATTGCCCACTAGATTTGATAATTCAAGGGTGGTTTTAATGGAGCGAGAGGAACTGGCCAAGCACATTTTTCAGAATCTCTGAACACTTGAGGTGTGGTCTTCACTATCTGGTTACAGCCAGTCTTGGACAGTTAAATAGCTGAGCAGAGAAGGATATGATTATGTTCTGTTTATTGAACATGTTGCAGAGTTCTACTTGTTTCCTTTAGTTGCTCAGCATGTCAGCTGTCTGAAGCATTTTATGCTTTCCCTTCTGGCCTGACTTTGCCTTAGTCCTGCCTATTCCTTGCATTACACACTAGGTACTGTCTCCCTGTGTTTCAACTTGACTTCTGCCACAGTCTCATCTTAGTTGCCTATTTGGTATGTTTTTCAGCTTCTCTTTACAGACCTTTGGCCCCGCTCCTGACTTTCTTCTGCAGGTCGACTTGGTACAGCCTTTGAATTTTCAGATTTGTGTGTTTACTGAACATGAAAATATGTGGTGAAAGTAAAGGTCTGTGTAGCCTTGTGCTCTGTTTTCAGAAGTGGTTAAGAAAGGTAAAATTTAGCCTTCCCTTGGTGGGTATTTTCAGCTTTTTACTGATGACTGAGAGTTTCAAGTTCACTTAAATTGTTGGACTTAACCGCTAAGGACCTGGTAGCTGGTGTCTCACAGGATCTTTCGTTTCTGTTTAATATTAAAACAAGAATTCTGTCAGCCTTTTTAGTCCAATGTCTAACCCTAACAGGCTAATTCAACAGACAGGACAAATCCATAGGAAGCTTTCAGTTGCCTCTGTCTTTCAACATACCAGAGTAATTTTTCTTTGACAGGAGTGTGTTACTGTTTGTGGTGCTGGTCATTTGTAAGACAGCTCACCTGGTGCTCCTCTGGAGCTTAGTAACATTACAGTAGCTTGCTTTTGGGGAGGTTGTAACAGTAAAGCTCCCAAGTTGGCCCATCTTGCCTGTTCAGTTCTCAGATACTGATGACATCAGTGTAGTCTGATGTTTTCTGTCACAGTGCCTGAAGAAAAATGTGTCTACTTGCTTAATTTCATGCGTGATAAATAAGACCCTGCTTGCAGCATGTCCTCAGAAAAGAGCCTGGGAGTTCTGGAATTATCTTATTCATTCCTTGGCCTGAAGTAACCTAAATTCTGTCATTTGGGCCTAATGTAAAAGAAACTTTCAAGTGAAGGCTGGAGATGTTGGATCTTTTGCTTTCCTTTACTTCATAATGTTTTTCTATGGAGCAGTAAATTGCAACAGTGGGGCAAATTTAGGAGTAGGGTCACTAAGAAGAAAGCAATTATAATACCATGTCAGGTTTCCTTTGTTATTTTTATTGCTTGTTCTGTGTTTGTGGGGTTTTYCCCCCCCCTATTCTTTGTGTGTTAGTCTTTTTGTGGTATGTTTTGGGGCTTTTTTGTTTGTTTTTACCTCACCTTGACAGTAATCCCAGCTGGCCAGAGATGATCTTTGCTCCTCTGACAAGCATTGTTCTGTAGATATTGTCTAAGAGCAGGCATGTAGGAAAAAGTACAAGAGTAAGGTAACTTTTCTGATACACTGTCTCCTGAGCTGTGGCAACTTGTGGGATTAAAGTAATATTTCAGAGGCTGGCTGGATGTTTGAGAACTTGCTGTAAGGTTTGACAGATTMGTTTCTCAGAACCTTCAGAATTGAAGGATTTTGGTGAGTTAGTGGCTAAACTTCCAGTGGGATAACACCATAACCAGCAGCTTTTGCTGAGTGCAGGGCTGTAATTCCTTACACTGTTTTTTTCTTCACACTTTAAACACTGGCTGATCTGTTAATGTAGCAAGTCTATCCCTGATAAAAGCAGATTATACTGTGTCAGTGAACTCTTCTCACAGTGGCTGGAAAAAKGAAAACTGTATTTGAGGCAAGTAGAATAGCTGATGTTTTAGTGACTCTTGAACCTTCAAGTAAGATTACATGATAAAAAAAATTATTAAAAGGMTTTGGAAGACAACCTGCTTAAATAAAGGCATGGAGCACTGTCTTTGAAGATGCTTCTCTTGTAGTGCTTTTGGACACTGCAAAAGGGCTGTATGGGCTTCTTATTATTTTGAAAGTATTCTTTGGTGTCCTTGTGACAGACATGCATGGAGCATATCTTGTGGACTCATTTCTGATTTTTTTGCTCATGTTCGTTTTGTGTCTGGCTACATACAAGAGGTTTCCCACTGAGCCAGAAAGAGGATGTCTGAGATCTAATTCATCTGGTATGGGGAACAGGCAAACAAGTGACAACTGAGAAAATGAGCATGCCTTTTCTGTTGACACTGATTCTTCACAAAAAATAACATCCGTGTATATAATATCTTGGGTGCTGTACCTTTAGTGGAACGGAGCTGTCATAGAAGACAAAAGTTCTAAAGAGAGAGACAGTTTGATTGTCAGGATGTCTTTTACAAGCACTTAGGTAGCAGGGAGATTCCTGCTGCTTTGCTGGATTAGGAGTGGCTATAGACTTTGTGATTTTTGTGGAGAGAGGAGATGGCCTATTGACAGCCACAGCTGCATTGTTGCAGAAAGCTGCATAATATGTACCATCATGCTGTACGTTATCTGTATTGTATGTACTCATCTGTTAAAAACTGAAAAACTGCAAAATGCCAAAATTTTAAAAACTGTTTTCCTCATTGAAACTTATGGAAATACTTCAATAAAGCTGCAGTAATTCAGCTGAATATTCAATTTTGCAGTGTAATATAGTAGTTATGTTCTTTTAACAAAAATTTTTGTCCAGAGGACTATTGGTGGTGGGAGGGGGGGGATGTATGGAGGAGGTGGGGGATCTTTTTCAAACAAAGGGAAAATAAAGGCTGGTCCTTGTTTTTGTTTTCCCTACTCTTCAGCTCTGATCAAATATATCCGACCAGTATTTGTCTCTCGGTCAGACCAGGATTCTCGCAGGAAAACTGTTGAAGAGATAAAGAGGCGTGCCCAGTCTGATGGTAAATGGCCACAGGTACTGTATTCTGCTACTCTGTAAGAGATGCTATTTGGCATTTCCAGGCTTTGGATATGCACTTTGCTTTCTTCATTGTAGGTGGTTTTAGATGGTTTGGGGTGGTGTGCATGTGTATGAAATTTCCCATCCCCCTCTTTCTAGAAGATAAAATGTAAGATTCTCATCTGTCTCTCATTGCATTGTGTTTTGAGGGAAACTGGGTAAGTACATGGCTAGACAGCTCTTAAGTGGTACTCAATGGACAGACCACAGCAGGTGAGGAAGTCCTCTAAGAGGAAAARAAATGAAGTGCTCAGCAGAATACCTGGGAAAGTACTGTGTGTTCTTGCCCTTTGCAAGTTTTTGGCATTGCTGTTATTGGAGATGCTGGGCAAGGCAGCCCAAAAAATTTGGATGTTCCAATAACCACCTCTGTTAAAACACATAATGAAAGCATGGATAGAACAAGTGGCTCAGAGCTTTTTTCTGCACCTTAAATGTGGCTATTTATAATGTGCCTTGAAAGAGAGCAATGGGGAGGAAAGAATAGTATATAATATCTCAGATTCCTAGAAGCGTGTGATTATTTTGCAAATTTGAAGCATTCCTGTGATTTTTTTGAGATTAGGGTACTGTATATTTTTTATGGGAATATTGCTGCTAACAGTGGGTATATCTCTGCTTACTAGACTGCAAAAATGTTATAAACAGCTGTAAACAATGTGACAGATGATTTATAGCTTTTGCATTTTGACTTTGATCATTAGATTTCAAAGCAAGCTAGGACAGAGAGGGCAATAAAAATAGTAATGTTAGTCCTAGTCCATTGCTTTGTTCCCTTATAATATGGATTTGAGGATGGGCTTTGTTTTTGTACAGTCTACCCTCTTCTGCTGAATTGGTTCAACTTAATCATTTTTGCTCTTTTTTTTTAGAATTCTGTTCAGGTATTTTCAGTCTCTGGCTGGGCATCTGTGTACATGCCAAGTAACAGCAAGGAGAAAACTGTTTTTTCTTAGCCTGTAAGCAGGAGTTTTTTTCTGGTACACAACAGACTGATACTTTTTCTAGCACCAAAATCTATGAGTGAAAATACTGAAAATACTCATACTTAACAAGTGTTTCTGATCATTGTCAGTGTTCCAATAAATAGAATTATTATTGGAGGGCAAGAAAGAGGCAAAATCACAGATAAAGAAAAATRTTTTTCCTATTAAGGTAGAACTTTATTTGACATCTTCAGCAGCATTTTTTTTTACTCTAACTGAACTATTTTTCCCTGAGAACATTTTTGCTGTAATCATTTAATAACAGCTTTGAAAATATGTATTTATAAATAAATTCACATTGAAATAGTTCTTAAAAGTCAACTTTTTTTTTTACTTCAAGATAATGATATTCCCAGAAGGCACTTGCACAAACCGATCCTGTCTAATTACATTCAAACCTGGTAGGTATTATGCTTATTTCTCTGTTCTCTACAGAATGTCCTTGTATCTTCATTTTCTGAAATACCAGTTGCATTTTAATTTGCTTGCTGTTGCAGAAGTTGAGTTAAAAACCTTGCAATAGGGTGAAATTAGAATATAAATTTTGATGCTACAGGAAGATTGTAATTCTACTGTTGAACAAAACAGTTTCAATAATTCAGGTTTTTTCTTGGCTTCTGAGATGCACATGAACTGAAGGAGTAATGTTTCTGCCTGGGTTTGTGTTTGTGTCTTTTTGCCTTTTTTTTCCCCCCTTGCTCCCTCCATTTCCTATTTTGGGTCTGTCATGCAGCATTTAGATACTTGCTGCTACCTTAAGCTTTGTAGTGTACCTATTTCAGGCTGCCCAGCATTTGTTGCTGTGTTGTATCTGGCTCATCCCTCTCTGACTCTTCTGTGGAGTTGCATTCTGGTGAAMAGTGCATGAAAATGTTTCCCATGTAACACTGTTACACAGACTGCCATTTTTTACAATTTTTACATAACATCCATGTTCTAAGCTCTTTTCAGTAGGATCACCCTTTTAGTATATCAGATTAGTAGAGGGTGTAACACTGTAAATTGATGCAGCTGTAAACTGCATTTCCAGTAGGGACAAATGCCAGTACTGCAGTAAGCCACTAATCTTTAATGTAAACTTGTCTTTATCACATAGGTAGGGAGATGGTCAACGAGGAAGCTTCAGTGAGCAAGGCAGCTGTGAATGTGGTTTTGGACTTGTTAGTTTTCTGCCTAGTTTCTGGTCTTACTGTGTGTTTTGTTTGGCTTGCAATTTAAATATCATTTAGAATATCATGCAGTGAGTCAGCACTGTGGTTCCTTGTGCTGATTCATTTGGCTGAAGGTATCTCAGACTTTTCTCCCAGCCCTTACCTTTTTAGATGACAGAATGGTGATTAGGGAAACACCTCCTTCTGTAGCTCTTTGCTCTCCTCTCTTCACCTGAATCCTGACCATGCTTTGAAAGCTAGCCTGAATCCTTCTTGTGAAGCCCTGATTTCCTGCTTTCCCTCTGTGCCATAGACATTCCAGGCACCATGTATTTCATCTTTACATTCTCACTCTGTCTTCCTCTCCTCTGGTGTAGTACATGCTGCTGTCTGCCTCTTGACTGTCTCACTTTTCCTACTGAAACCTGCATCTGTATCCATCCACCCTTCCAGAAATCCTTTGCTTCAAAAGTCCTCACTTATATCATGTTAATTTAGGTCTCTATTCAAGTTATTTCTATCAGGATGCCTTTCCCCATTCTGGTAACATGGCCTATGCTCCTTGCTCTTACTGCACGTTTTCTTGGTTTTGTGTTAGTGTTTAAATGGTAGTGTTGTCATCTACCAGTCAGCTTTTGTCAGCTTTGGATTATTTCAAAAGTTGCTTAGACTGTTCTTTGAGATTGAGCAGAAGGTACTGCTGGCCTCTAAATCTCTTAAGGATTCTATACAGACCACCTTAATTTAAGGATGTTTAAACTCCATAAACAATTATTCCTTTTAAGTCTAAACAGTTATTTTGTAAAGCAAATGTTATGCTGGAAATACAGTGTATTGCAATTACTCAGTTCTTTGTTTTAATTGGAATATTAGGGAGTCTGTAGTAAATTGTCAAGAATAACATAATTTGAGTGAAACTCTTTAATTTCTTCATGAGAAAAAGAGATGTTAAGAGAAGTCTTGGGCAAGATACTTACCATGCTTACACAATCTTTGTATTAGAAACCAAGAAAATGCTTAGCAAATGACATAGAACTTACGCTGCTTATTTATCAGAACTGTAATTTTCCCATGAAGTGAAGCAGTGCTTCTGAATAATAACTCTAGTTCAATATAGCTCTAGTTCAATTTGTAACTATTAGTTTTCCCATAGCTACAGAATAGAAGTGACATTAATTCTGTTATTTCAGAGATGACAAATTGCCTATAAATTATCGTTGTTCTGATAAAAATAGAAAACTTCTTTTATATAAGAAAGCCCAAGGTCTTTACCAAAAATATTGTTGACCACAGGGAATAAATTAATTTAACCATCTTCTGCATGCTCATTTTTTTATATTAATTTATTGAGCTGAATTTGGTACTAAGCTTTGACTTGTGTAAATAACAATATGTGTAAGTGGTAGAGGATAATTTAGATAATGTAAGCAAACATTTTTAATTAACTGTCTGCTGAAGAGGAGAATATACATTGTCATTCACCAGGGCTTGCTTTTTTGATTACTTGTGAGGCTACTTTCATATCCTGTTTTTTCACCATCAACTACTTCCTATAAGTCTGTTAGTTGTATGATTTTTTCTTGCTGCAGTAAATTTCTTCTCTACCAAAATGCACTGTAAATTAATTATGTATTGTATGTGCCTTCTAGGAGCATTTATTCCTGGGGTTCCTGTACAGCCAGTGGTTTTACGTTATCCAAACAAACTGGTAAGTTCAGCTTGCAGTGTCCTTGGAATTCAGGGCATTTTCATTGAAGTGCATTGGCCCTTGTGTAACCTTTTAGGTTTAAAAATTCAAAAATCATTATTAAGTTATTGTTAGTTAAGCATTTATTCATTAAGCCTCAGGCAGTATTAGGGAGTTTTAACTGAGACAGTTTAAATGTTTCTGCTTTGAAAGTTGTTCAGGTTGTTACAAGAAGTACTCGACAAATGATGAGACAAATGGCAATTTTTGTCCAGGATCTGTGTTTCTAAGTGCTCCCTGTTCCTGCAGTGTTTGCTGGGGAGTTTTCTTAATGTCATTTATTACTGGAGGATGTTTCTTCATCTCCTGCCTTTGGGGGTGTTAGTCATGAATTACTGTGACTGGATGAATGGTATAGGATAATATATTGAGGACCTCTGCACCTTTAAAAAGTGTCATATTGTCTGTTTTACATTCACCATGCCCTTGGCTAAGCAATTAGCTAATTTCGACTTGTCTTCCAATGTAAATTATATTCAGGTAAAATGCAGATTATTGCATGTTTATTTAAAGTATCTGAAGTTTGTCCCCTTCTGAAGTGGAAGTTACTTAGGGAGGGTATGAAAAGTGTCAGAAGTAAAATAAGGACCACCTGGTCTCTTCTACTGATGCATGTCACATCAGAAGATCTCTGACTAGCCCATTAACACCCCCTTGTTCTAAGAAAGAATTTTGTTACTTCTTGGTACCTGAGTAGCTTACCAATATTTCCATCCACTGTTCTTTCTGTTATTTACAGGTGAAACATAAAACATATGCTTGATTAAAAAAAAGAATCCAAGCAAAGTTAATATACACAGACCACCATTTGCTCTTGTCTGAGTTGAGGTGGAATGGCAATCAAATAGTTTGCAGTGACAAACCCAAAAATTGTCTTGGCAGATGCTGTGACAAGAGTAGCAGCCTGATATGCTTTCATAGTATCAAGTGCATTGTAGCAGGCTGCCTGGGATTTTTCATTACATAATTGTTATATTTTCAGGAAGAAAGATTCTTTTCTAAAAATAGTTTGAAGTTTTGATGGCACTGCCATTTAAAATGGCAGACATGCTCATGGCTTATGTCATATTAATATGCCTTGTAACTTTTTGTAAATGTTAAGCCCATAGCAATATAAAGCTATCAAATGTTATTTTGTAAATATCTTCAAAATCCAGGTGCATACTGAAATGTCATGATTGCCTGTAGTACATAATATTCAATGTTTGTAAGCCAATAGTGAATGTTCCTAACACTTTACTAACGGAAATTTGTGAGCTTCTAATGTTGAAGTAAAAYAATATAAATGTAAATTAAAATCTTCATAATTTTTATATTAGTGCAAAAATGTCATGAAAGAAATTCTTAGTAGTTATATAGATATCCATTGTGAGCTTACATGAGTCTGTGTATGGGGCTTAAGTTTTTCCTACTATTTTTACTTCCTGTAAAACACTTCTTTTTCAGTGCCTTACTGAGTCATTTAACCTCCTATGATCTAATTCCTAGAGACCTTCCAAAGGTCTAAGCATTAATGACAGGAGTGATAATTGCTATTACTGCTTTTTTTTTTACATTAGCTTGGGGGTTGCAGTAGAGTTGCATCAGGGTTAGAAGGATGAGAGGCAGAAGGAATATGATGTGGTACATGAAGATGAGGTTTATTTTGGTTGGGAATACAGAGTTAGATTATTTTGTTTCAATTATTGAGCTATTCTTATCTCAACTTACAAGGCAAGGCTTACCTTTTCTTCGTAGTTCTCCTGCCCACCTCGGGGGAGGAGGAGTGAGTGAGCAAGCAGCTGTGTGGTRCTTAGATGCCAGCTGGGATTAAACCACAACACATGTAAGATCAGAGTAGGGAATGAGAATCGGTTTTCATACACTAAGATAACATTTTTAGCAAACTTTAAATGTCTCTGGCTTTCTACTTGTTGTGTTGTTTGACTGATGCATATTATAATTTTGGGTTTAGAAAGGAACTTCTTAAGATCTTTGCTTAGCCAGTGAACTCCAGATATACATTGTGTGCAGTCACCCCACTGTGTTTTGCTTGAAGTGCTTGTTCTGATCTATGCTCAGAGCTTTGAGTTCCACAGTATAGATGAGAACAGTCTTGGATTTGARTGCACCTGGCTGTTTTGAGAGGCTTTTTGAGATCAGAGCCTGGGGTGAATGTAGTAGGTATCTGCACTCTGGAATGTTTATTTCATTGTAGTCTGTTGAGGAGCTAGGGAAAGCACTACTCTTCTGCAGTGGGCTGAAACATGGCAAAAGTGAAGAGGTAAATTCAGGGTTTTTTTCTAGCAAATAAATCTAGCTCTGGTTGCTGTGAAGAGCTCTGTGTTTTATATTTTTTATAGAGTTGCTCCCTGAATAACAGTCATCTTGGGGCTTGTCACTGTTTGTATTAGATGACATCTCTGGTCATGTATCAATGATTTTTAATAGTAATATTTTAATATGTTTCTCTTCTTGATGCATGAGAAGAAAGAAATTTCTAACACTTAAAATGTTGTTTAGACCTKATATTCCAAATTTTGCTACTGGTTGTCTAGGTTGGTAATATTTTAGGTATTGGATGTCTGAGAGCTATTACCTATATTCTAATTTAAATAAATGCTCTAATGTCTTCATCCATAGGTTCTCTACTGCAATCCTTTTTACAAATTTTTTACTTCTTTCCCTTGTTTYTTCATTTGAAATTTCTGTCAGAGTTCTGTTACTTATGAAATTATGAAAATATATAAACTATATACCTGTTTAAATATCATAGACCGATTTGAAATGTATTTTATATGCCTTCCATGAGTAACTGTGCTATTTGATGAGCAGTTTGGCAGCAGCTCTTGTACACTTTTGGTATATCAGGGTTAACTGAACCTGTAAAACACAACCAATCTCCTGTTTGAAGGTTGGCATATGATTCTCAGTATATTTTTATGTCAAATACAAATTCTCTGGAAGATGGCTCTTCTGCCTGTTTCCTCCCATGCTGAGGGGGGATAACAGAGGGGATAATGTTCAAGGTCAGGTTGGATGGAGCTCTGGCCAACAGGATATAGTTGAAGATGTCCCTGTTCAWTGCAGGGGAGTTGAAATAGATAGCCTTAAAAGGTCCCTTCCAAYCAAGCTATTGTATCATTTTATGTACTTCCACACAATTTAAAGTATTCATTACTTGGATACAATCGTTTCAAAGAATGGCGTCAAAGAGAATGTTGTCCAGAAGAGTAAGCTGGTAACTGTAATAAATATAAAAGGTAAGTTAGTTATGTAAGGAAAATCCTACTTCCCTATGTATGTTTGTTGCTTTTATCATAAAGATATTGCCTGTGCTGGTAGTAGTCTCCTATAACATGGATCTGCCACTTGCAGATCAGAATCCCTTTTTCCCCTAGCCATTTCCCTGGCCATTATTCCTGATGCATCCTGMTGTTTTGACGAAAGAAAGCATGCCTGTCAGCTATGACATTTGCATTGGGAATTTCATGCAGGATTGTTGATGGCTTACTTGAGTTTGACTTGCCAGCTAGCCAGCGTGAGGCTGGATTCTGAAAATACCTGTGCACTGTTCAATGATCCAGACACTTTCATGAAGATCACATTTTTCTTTATCTCACTCTGCGCCTTTGCAATTTAGAGAGCTGAGTTGGAGATGTGTAGTGCTTGGTGCTCTATAAGGCAGATTTAGTCTCTAGAKAAGTTATCAGCTGTCTACACTGGTTTCTTGTGGTTTGTAATGAAAGTTCCTTGTGGGAAAAAGACAAAAATCATAATATGTTTACTTGCAGTGTTATCAGAGACATCAAAACAGCCGAAAACTGTGTAGCAGTAAAACTATCCACATTATAGTTCTAAAATACCACTACATGGAGGTGGGGTTTTTAAATGCAGGTAAATTGATTGCTACAGATAGACTCATCCTTTATCATATTTTGTTTGATTGAAAATAATTGTTAAATGTCAAGTTTTAAATTTTTAGTGTATCTTCATGACATACTGACCCTATTCTCTAAGCTGTTGTTCTATCATTAATTGCATTTTTCACCTTTTATGGATAGGTTTGCTTTCTTTTATTTTTACTTTAGGTGGCCTTTTGCTCTAAATGATAATTAAAACTTGAGGTTAACTTATTTTTTCATGATCATGGCACATGTGATCACCTGAAATCTCTAGAATGGGTTTGGATTGYAGCATAGGACTGAACTGGAACATGCTCAGTAGGTTGAAAAAAATATCTTTCTGATCAGATCTTTCAGAAACCTGAATTCAATGAGTCCTCTTGTCTTTACATTAAAGACTTGAACTCTTTTTCCCAGTTAGAACAGAAGTAATTTTTAGGTTTTTAGATTCTTTTTGTACACTTCAATCACATCTCCGAGTAGTGCAGTTTTTTTCCTGTGATGTTTCTTAATATTAGTTAAAAATGGGATGATTTTTACCATCATATTTACCATCATATCTACCTGTTATATATTGCTTTACTGGTCTCTGTTGCCTTTTTGCTATTTGCATCTTGTTCACTTCTTTTACCGTGATTTGTCCTCTTAGTGTTTCACACAGTGTTCATTTTGGCCATATAGCTGTATAAAAGATGAGCTGATTCCTAACAGGGTTAAGAACTTTTGCAAAGAGAGCATAGAAGTTTCCATGAAAGCTTCTTAGTAATATATTGTCAGTTATGCTGTGTGCAATGTAAAAAGTTGAAAGTACAATAATTAATTTCAAATGTCACACTTCTTTTCTTAGGACACAATCACATGGACATGGCAAGGGCCAGGAGCGTAAGTGGTTAATGTTTTATTGCTTTTATCATTGCTTTCCTCAATTAGTGTTTATTTATATGACTTATATGCGTATATAGTCAACTAGTTGCTGGTTATTTGGTTATTTTTTGGTATTAATTTATCTTTTATCTATTATTCTCTAATTATTCTAATAGTCATTAAGTGAAATCCAGGTGTAAATAATGTACTTCAGCTGCTATGATTCTCTTGGTTTGCAGAAAGAATTTTCGGTTTTTATTTCAAATTTTTTTTTTTAGCCAAGTGCCTGAAGTAAAACAACTTGCTTCTGCTCTACACCTGCAAGTTGTTTTGGTATCTTACTGTATAAAATCTATGGCTGTTGTTTGAAATTGGTCTACTCTCACAAATAGAGTTGACCCRCTCAAAGAATTTGGAGATACTGTTTTCATTATCTTGTCTGAATATAATTTTGACCTTTTTTTTAAACAAAATGTTATTCTAGAGGTTCTTTAGCAAATTCATGTAATATAAGATATTAAAAAAAGCAGTTCTTGCTTGTTTAAAAAAATAGTTAAGCATTATTTTCTCATTGGGATTTGAATAAAAATTCCAAAATGTTTAGATCAAGAGGAAAACAGCAAATTTTGAACCCTAATTAAAGGAGTGTTGGCTTCTGTGGTTAATGCTTTGTATTGTTTTGAATGTCCCATGTGACATCCTATATTTCAGTAATAATGAGGAAACCATGGGGATTAGCCAAGATTCAAGTAATATGGAATTTCGTCAATTAAGTTTTGCACTTAGGAACCAGGTCTAATTAAGGACACGATTTTGAGACTTGAGGAAATCATCAATCACTTGCAAAGATTCAGCTTACAAATTATTTGTCACTTTGGAAGTAGATGAGTCCATGGTTGTATATAATGTAAACAGATGCTGCAGCATTTGTTGCATAAAGAGATTTCTGTTCTCATCAGCTCCTACCTCTTCCCTTGCATTTGCACTGCAAAAAATGTGAAAAAGTAACTCAACCATAGAGGAGGAAGGTGAGCAGCTTACTTCCACCTTAGTATCCTAACTGAGGACTCAGAACAGAAGAAGACAGAAGAAACCTGTAGGTGTCTTGCCTCAGCTCACTATAGTGTCTTGAAAACCCTTATTCTGATGTGTTGATCTCTGCTAATAAAGTTAAATTAAATTAAAGCTGAATCAGAATCTGCAGCAGCATGTGATGTTATGCAAATGGACCGGGTCAGTTTAAATTACAGCTTGGCTTAATTAGGATTAATTCTCCTGAGTGACCTAAAATGTATTTGTGATGTCTTAGCAGAAAATGCTATTAAGACTGATAACGGGCTTCCTTTTCTCAGCAAACATATCTTTATGTTTTGGCTAACACTAAAACAGAAATCTGGAAATGTTTCTGTATCTAGGAGTATTCTGTTTGTTTAAAAGTGCCGTAACCTGTCAGATGGATTGAAAACTTGTCACATGCCAACTTAAACAATCATTGAAAGTAATGTTTTAACTGCTTTGGCAGTATTCAGAACAGATCAACTGAGTCTGCCTTGAAAACAAAGAATGACCATAGTTGAGTTAGATACAGATTCTATCAGTTTTAAATTTTTATTTAAATTCAGGGTTCAATCTTTGAGGATTACAGAGAAAGCAGAGAGAAAATTTTACTTGTAACTTATTGGGGGTTTTTAATACACTTGAGCAAGGACCTAGAAACCAGACTTTYGTGTTTCTGTCAGGAATGTAAGCTTCAAATTACAGGCTCCATTGTTGTTCCTKATTCTTTTCCTTGCCTTGATGTGTTGGAAGCTCAATAAGAAGGAAGCAGGGGGGAAATGTTTTGCAGCCCTACAGGGGTGTATTACAAAATGAGTAGGGTTTTGCTTCTAGGAAYTGCACTTTATCTGTGTAAGAGGATTTTGGCCTGCCATCCCCTCACAATGATTGACTACTGTAACTACCTAGAATCTGTATGAAAATGTGGCTACTTGACGCTGCCCCTTAATTTAGGTTTACTAAATCCTTTCCTGGATTTGAATCTTAATGCTTTCTAAGGTCAAGTTGATTCCAGTTATCTTGTATCTTAGGCTATTAAAGCACACATACTGCATTTCATTAACAGACTTTGGAAGTATAAGGAACTTTGATTCCAAACTGAAGTAATGATAAAATCTCAGTGGTTGCATAATTAATCTTGCCGGCTCTGAGCTAAATACTGCATTTTTCTGAAATAGACCTACTCTTCCTTTAACATGTTCTGCATATATTACCTTTTACTGTTTGTCTTCCTGGTTTTGAGTATCCTGTTTTTGTAAGATGCCAATTCAGTGTAAACTACTTTTGTTCCACCTTACAGAATGTAATATGTAGAAGTACTTTCAAAGGCCTTTTCTGTTAATTTTTATCTGAATATGATTATACTACAAGTAGGATGCTACGTGAAGACTTTGGAGCATAATGTATTACAGTTTCACTACTTTTTTTTTTCTCCATCCTTCCCTATCTTTTTCCCCTTTTAGGTTTGAAATTCTGTGGCTTACTTTATGTCAGTTTCACAATTCTGTGGAAATCGAGGTCAGTAAAAAAACTCCAGTGTATTCTGAGCAGTTGTAGAATACTTAATATTGCACATAATTCGGCAGTAAAAGTTTGTATTCATACCTTGTATGTATGTCTGTAAAAACAGGTTTAAGATTCCACTTATGTTTTATACAAATGGCTTCTGTATCTGAAAATAGAGTCTAAAAAGGGAATAGCAAAATACAGTTTTCCAGTTGGCATGAGACTTTCTTTTTTTTTAGTGATTTGAATTGAGTAGATAAATTTCTGGCTCACTTTAAAAAGTCTTTTGTGAACAAATTTCTTGTCTTCTAATGGCCTGATTGCTATTTCAAGTAGTGTACAAGCTTTGTATGTTAGACATTCAAGTGTGTGAATGCTGATGTACAAACTAAGAACTGTCTTGTAKAGAAAATTTGAGGTAGTTTCTTATAGGCCATATAAGTTATTTAATGTCTGGCTAATTTTTTTTATTAGGCTGCACTGTTCAGAATGTGAAATTGGAAAACACAAAGAAAATTATCTATATTCTTAACTTTATTTTGAAGAAAATACTGTAATTTTGAAGCTGAAGACTATTGTAGTGAAAACATGGAAACAATTATAGCCTTTCCTTTCAACTTGTTGTCCCTAATGCGTTTTACACAGAGTAATTACATTTTTGTGGACAATTACAGTATTTGAAGTGTGTCATATAGGATATTTGACAGATGTTCTGCAATTCTTTTGCTTTTTGAATAATGAAGCAGCTATTTAGGTCTGACAGATGGARCTGATGGCAGGGTAAATCAGTAGGAAGAACTATTGCATGTTTACATACACTGTGTTACAACAGTAACATATATTGCATGCTGATCACTGTACTTGTCATTACTCCGTTTGCTTATTTTTGCGATCAGTTATTCTCAAAATTATTGAATATGCAAAATACCAACCACTCAATAGTTGTATGTGTTGTAGAAATTTGTSATTTGTGTTATCAATTCAGTTGGACAAAAACCAAATGTGATTTCCAGTGTAGTGGCCTGTGTTTTGCAGAAGGGCCAGGGGTGACTGCCTCACTCAAGGCTGAGACAAACCCGCTGGTTGGCAGGATTTTTACCCTTTCTCAGGAGCATGGTTTTCTGCCCTAGGCAAGTAAAATGGGTTCTTTTACACAGGAGTGAACACTGCTGAGCTTTCTTGATTTTTGAGGCAGCAGCTGCCACCAGATGTTGGGTTTCTGTAGCTCTTACATAACAAGCTATGATCTTTGGTAGTTCTTGGGGGAAAAAAAAGCAAACTAGTGAGTGGCCTTCTGAAATACTCCATACTAAAGCAGGAGTTGGCAGAGGATAGAGGAGCAGACCTGTTTGCAAGATTGCTCTCAAGTGTGAGGCAGAGTTATGCCTCAAGGCAAGGTATGAGACTGTGTTAATGTGAATGGGAAAACAAATGTGTTTGGATATCAAAGTTTTGAAGTTAAAATGTAGATTGGAATGAAACAATGTTGATGCCTGGATGCCATGGGTATTACCTGGATAACTGTAGACCAATTAACATCAACATAGTTTAAAATTATTTACTTCTGACCATTTCCAGATGMCTTCTTCTTGTGTCAGTTCTCTAGACTTCCCTGGTTTATTTATGCAGCTTTTASTACAGGAGATTCCAGCTCAAATGCTGTCAAGACTGTTCTGGAGCTGTAGCAGTTGAATCCTTTTTTGTAAGGAAGCACAGTGAGGACTAGTAACATATAGGAAAATTAGTTGCTTGGTGTTCAAAGTCATATTTTTCCTCTGGTCTCTGAAGCTTGTTGGTTGATATTCCTGCTCTGTTCAATCAGCACAGAGATACTGATAAAAACCTAGGAGCCTGGATACCACAGTTAGTGCTGATGATTCAATAACTCAGGAAGACACATGACAAAACAGCACAACCTCTGAGGTTTTTTTTATTAAATGATAGCCAGTAAGATTTAACAGCCAGCAATCAGGATCCAAACCTAGCGAGTCTGGGCTTCTCTGCATATATGTTCTGGCATGTTGTGCGTGTCATCCAGTATGTGTATTGAGAAGAGAGCACCCATGTAGGTTTTATAATAGGTTTCTGTAAATATTCACCCATCCACCCGTCCTGTACTTAAAAATGGCATGCTGGCAATGTGAAGAAGAAAGGATGTATGATCATCTGCACATGCAGTTTGTTTTGGCTCATGTCTGTTTGTTTTACTGACCTGTCAACTTCAGTGTTTGTGCATCCATGACAGTCTGCAGCAGCTGAGAGTTCTTCTCTTGGTTTTGTTAGTGATGTTGAAATGATTATGCTGTTTATATTGARTTAGGCACAGACATGCAGAACAGCTCTGAAATCACCTCATATTCAAACTTCTCCTGTGTTTGGACAAATTACTTAATAGCCATTTGCAACTCAAATAAATGGAATGAAGTTTGGAAGTTGTAGGAGCAGTCTTTCCATCTCTGTTAACTGCACAGTCTTTGTGGTTTTKTATATTACATGAGGCTGGTGTACCTGCTTGTAACGTAAACTTAGAAGACAGGAGTCATGTGTTTTCAGCTGCAGTGGTGCACGTAGGAAAAACTCCAGCAAAACTCTTAATAAATTCAATATTTGTCCTTTACAGGAAACAGATGAATGTCCAACAGCAGTGTTTGGGTACTGTTGATCATAGAATTATGATCAGTAACTTTAAAAACACAGCTAATTTTAAAACACTGTAATTTTAAAAACACAGCTAGCTTTGTGGTTATTGAGAAGTGTTTGCTGAAATTATGAACTTTAAAATAAAGACTAACAACTTTACCCAGTTGTTAGTTTCTGGTTTAAAGACCAGTGTGAAATTTCTGGGTCATAATTTCCATTTTCACTCCCCGTAGGTAATTATATGTACCACAACTAAGCTTCTTGCAGCTTTTTGTCTAATACAGAAGCTTTACACAGGATTGTGAGCATTTTGCTCACTTAGTGCATAAATTATCTCACTGTGCTGCGCTACTAAGAGAGTTGTCTGTCTGGTCCTGACTAGGAATGGTGATCAGAGTGATCCTCTCTTGTTCCTCTCGTCTGGGAAATCTGTCATTTGGCAGAATGTAATGTTTTGAAGGTTTTTATTGTGAGATTGGCCATAATCTTGGGGCTTACATAATTTTTCAATGGACACTTAGAAASAGCTTTGAGTACTGGAAGATATTTTAATGTAGGCCATGCCATTCTGTAAGCTGCCCTTTCTGTTGTGGGTCTCCAGCAGTTCTGGTTTAATTTTCCACTTTCCAACATCAACTATTCTGTGGTTCTCTGGTCATCTGCATTCATTTAGATTTTTTATTTCAATGGRACATTAATGGCTGATGTCCAATTAGAAGGAAAAAAGTTTCAAAACATCTAACAGCAGAAAATAAAAAYACTTTTCCTGTGTACATTAGGCAGTCATAGATGATTTCAAAATGTGCAGGGGGAACAGTAAATACCTAATGTCCTTAAAATTTGGATTCTTAATTTTTAAGTTATAAAACAATATTCCTGTAGCATGTGCTTTTTTTGGTTATCTGAAAAGAGCTGAACAATACAGAAGGTAAGTGAAGTTTGTGCAAGAAAGTGCTAATACTTCTAAATTATTTTAAAATTCTGAATCCCACTTAGGAAATGAAGATAAAACTCTGCTTGGATTCCATGTGGTCAAAAATGAGCAGAGTCRGTGTTATATGAATTTCCAGAAGTATGACATATACTTAAGCATTTAAAAGTTTAATTTTTAATATTTTCTGTAGTCTTAATATAATTTTCTGAGTAACAACAAACYGTATACAATTTTCACCATAGTGCTGTAAGAGATTGTTTAAAATGTTAAATATTTTTGGTATAATTCAGTTCTCTGTATGCAGTTTCTACCTGTGTATATTCCTTCAGAAGAAGAAAGAAAAAATCCAGTGTTATATGCCAATAACGTCMGGCGTGTAATGGCAGAGTAAGTATGTTGTAATTCTGTGTAAAAATAGATGTGTGATTTTAAATTTAGACTGAAGAAAATATCACGAAATCAAGTCGGTGTTGTTGTCTGCCTACAAAGAACCTTGTAGTCTGCAGGAATGTCTGCAAGACCTTTTACATAGCAGTTATGTTCCCCTCTGAGGAGCCAGAGAGCCACAAATACAGCAAGAACTGTTGGAGTTGATGGGTTTGGAATATTTATTTTTGGTTSGTTCTTTTGGGGGTTTTTAACATGCCTTCATATAACAAGCCAGTTCTGCTTGCTCCAGTGGGTATTTAGTCTTTTGGGGGAAGGGTATGGTGGAATTTTAGGAAAGTTATGTAACTGAATTTTGTGCTTTTGGGGTTGCATTTTAAGCTGTGACTGTTTTAATGAGGTTAAGAATTGTTTCATGTGTCCATTGTTAGCCTGTAGTATTTCAAACACTAAAGCACAGTGAAGTGGCTTTACTTCCATTGGAAAGAGAATTGAAACAAGGCAAATTAATTGAAGTTTAATATTAGTGTAAAGACAGTTAAAACACTTGCCTATAGGGTATAATAAAGGCAACATTTAATACTTTACCTCTTTTGTTGTATTTTTATTAATGTCTTTTTCSTTYAKTTTTTTGTTCTTTCAGTAAATCTTCCATTAGTCAGTAGATAACTCTTTCCCATATTTACAGTGAACCCTCAGGCCTGTGATCACTAATAAGTCGTGAGAGATTTGTGTATCTTCTTAATCCTGATTTTGAAAGAACTTGTGAAATCATAATTTTCTTTGTGTAACTTCTCTTCTGTTTCCAATTTAAGCCAAAGGCCAGTTTGTAGGTAGTAACTAAGAATTCTTGTCTGGTTGAACCCAGGTCTGTGAGTTTCCTTAAGGATGTTGAGACCATAATGTAACAATAGATCCGTTGTACAAAAGGACATTCCTCAAAGGAGAAAAGAACAAAAGGACCTGTTTGAATCATCCTGTCTTGGAGTCAAAAATCTTTGAGGCACTGGCCTCAAAGGCTTTCRTTGTTAATTAAAGACCATCACCTGGCAAGTGCTGTCCTCAGACTTTGTGTGGAAGGCCAGGTTATTAAATCGTCATTCTGAACTCTGCTCCAATCWCATAACAAGGATTATGTGCTATAAGGAATACTTTTGAAAGCCTACAAAAGTGTACAACAACTGGCATGTTGCAAGCCTTCCCCTCTAAGTGCACTTAAGAGGAAAAATGTGATTATGTTTCTCCCTCCCACTCCTGAAGAATTAAGCATTTGTGGTCACAGGAGTGCAGATCTAATAGGAAGACTGTCAGAATGAAAGATGTCAAAAACGGCTTTGGAATGAAGCAGGGGCTATAGATGCTGTGTTAATGTGAATGGGGAAACAAACATGTTTGGATATCAAAGTTTTGAAGTCAAAATGCAGATGGGAATAAACCAGAATGTASATGCCTGGATACCATGGATAACTGTAGACCAAGGAACATTGACATAATTAAAAATAATTTACTTCTGACCACTTCCAGGTACCTCCTTCTTAGGTCAATTCTCTAGACTTACACATGCAGCTTTTAGTACAGTAGATTCCAGCTCAAATGCTGTCAAGGCTGTTCTGGAGCTGTAGCAGTTGCAACTCAAATACCTTGGGTGCTGTTTGGTRGTAGCATTGCACTCTGCATTGCTGGATAAAGGACAATATTACTGCTTCATCTAGATTTTCTTGAGGCTTGAGTTAGTGGCAGTGTAGCATCTTATTGTCAAGAGGTCCTTCTGGGATCTCTTTAGGTGTCTTCTTACTCTTCCTCCCCATCATATTTCTCTGGCAGAAGTGCTTAATTCTGCTRAATATTTTACAGCATCAAAGGTGGTACTCCCAGGTAATAATGTATTTGTGAGTCTAGAACCAGTGTTGTGGAAACCTTGTGTCTTGCTCTTGATTTCAGAGGGAGTTGATAGAAGTTGCTGAGTGCAGCAGTAGATACAGTTTCTGCTCTTGAAATTCTTTGCCTTCACAATAATCTTAATTTTTGAACAGCTTCTATTTAGCATTGAACAAAGCCTTTGACAMGACATCTGTATCTTATGCTGCTTCTGCTTGTTGACTTTCTGAAGAATTTTTGGTTTATCCATATTTGACTAGCTTTCCTGTGGGTGGCCACAGAAGTGAGGGATGGTGGTCTCTAGATACTCAATTTTTATATGTATATATATATAAGTGAACACTAAATATTTTATTAAGGAGATGCTGTCGTTCACAGAGGTTTGCTTCTTTAGGATATTAGGTCCTTGAACACTGGATAAATTTACTTGCCCAAAAAGTGAATGCCAAAGTGTGCCTGTGTTATCAKAGCAGGAATTACTCATACAGGATAGCCACTGCTGCTGAACATGCTTGCCATCCTTTGGGTCATTTTCTTAATTTGCACAAAAAGTATGTGCAGAATAGATCAATCTGCTGTTTAAAATATGGTCCCTACTTATATTTTAATGATATCCTTAGCATTTAATTTTCTCATAAAACTAATTTTTGAGTAAGTCTGTCTTGTTTGGTCTTTCTGGCCTTGTTCTGGCTCGTACTCAGTTCAGTCAATGCCTGTGCCACCCACCAAGTGCTATCAGGGGCTATGTTTAGAGTCACTTTCAAATCACTAAAAATGTTGAGTGCTTTTAAATATGGCAACAGTCCCGGCTGGTTCTCTTTAAAATCAATAAAGTGTGGTGCTGTTCTGGGCTTTAATTCACTTCATGTGTTCTTTATTGGCTCTAACAAAATTCTGAACCCACCCTACTAGTAAGTCATGCCCTGTAGGTAAATATTCTATTGCTTTACTTTTGTATTACTTAAAAAAAAATCATCATTTTGGTGTTCATGTGCATAACCTATTATTATCTTATGTTGATGGTAGTCAACATGGGTTGTTTTGGTCTGTTAATTTCTTGAGTTCCACAATTTCTTCTCTGTATTTTCTACTTGAGTGTCAAACATTCTGGCCCATATTGTTTTTTGGGGTTTTTTTAATCTTCGAATTAATAAGTAATAGTTTACTGGAACTATGTTAGTGTTGTAAAATTGTCAGCCACTTGAAACTTCAATCCCAGCTTTTCCAGAACTATTAGGAACAAACCACTTGACCTTGCAATCACAAGTATTTATTTCTAAAAATTTCTCAGTGTTAGAGGAAATATCTCTATCACTCTTAGAGCATTGGGAAATACTTAGTTTGATTCATAAGACTTGTTGTCTTAATTGTTTCCCAATGTAAAATATTGCACGTGACAGAAGGGGTTTTTTTTTCCTGATGACAATTTTCCTATCCTTAGCTAGTAGTTGGTTACATTGTTTTTTGTATTTTCTCTTATGCCTTAAAAAGTCTTATGCTTCTTAGCTGCATCAACTACAACTTTTTATGCATTTTTACCTTTCTATGTTGTTTTSCTGCATCATAGTTCTTACTTTACTGATACCTATTTAAAGAATTATTTGTTTTGTGGTTTGTTTGTAGTATTTTCCCCTAAAGAAAATATGTTAGTTGCCTCTTTTCATTGTGGGGTTGTACCCATTTGCTACTGTTCTTAAATGCCTAATTTTCATGAGCRACTGTATTCTGAAAGACATCTCTTAGTTGTACTCAAAGTACTATTTAGGGTATAGAAATTCCGTTTGAAGGAAAAAGTAGATAACTTTTACTCCCACTTTTGGGGGAAAGACAAAGTGGTTACTCTGCTGCTCTTTAGGACTCAGATATGTTTGAAATAAGTATGTCAGTAGCTTAACTTTTACTTAGTTTCAAAAATTCAYTTTGTACATAGATAAGCCAGTGGTAGTGAAAGCAGCTGATTGTGAAAATCTGCACTGCAGGCTCTTTGTGCAAGTCKAAAATAAGCTCAGCTGTAATTACAGATATAAGGTGACTAGATGATGATACACAGACCCACAGGTCACTTATTCACATGCAAACACAATTTGTTTAGTTTTAGTTTCTCTTAAAGACTGTCTTTGAAATAGGGAAGAATATGGTTAGGTGGTACAGTTGGGGGAAAAATGGAAGACAAATTATTGCAAATTTGTTCATTTTTTTTACATGTAGCAGATGTTGAGACTGAAACTTAATGGAAACCAGAAACCTTTGGTCCTTTGTTTTTCAAAACTGTAAGCACCTCAGAACTTAAGTTGTTTCAGTACTCCTGATTTGAGCATTTTGTTTTCCTAGATCTTTTGAGTGTTAAACTCAACACTGTAATAACATGTGTGACACTGTCCAGGAGTTCTGAAGTTTCATTTTTGATGAGCCCAGAAATGCAGCCTTCCTGTAGAAATAGCAAAATGTCATGGTCCAGTTTGCATTTTTCCAGTAATTTTGTTTATCTTCCTCACAGAAACATTTAAAGGCATATTTTTATATTTGCAGTAGATGCTGAATTTGTTTGAAGTGCAGCATGTTAGACATGGAACTTGAAACATCTGTCTTCCTGATGTTTTCTGTCAGGTGCTTGCCAGGATCACTTTCCCCATGTTGGAGCATGTCATACTGTTAAAGCACTGACTTACCAGCTTGACATATGAGCATTACATTTTGCTTTTGAAAAATGAGTACTTTTATCCAACATGCTGGTGAAGGCAAAAAACATTAAAAGTAGTCTTCTGTGTCCATCTTCGCTTTTGTCATCAAGGTTTGCTTTTTTTCTTGCAGGCTCTGACAGCATCAGAATGTAATCTTTGCCAGTATATGTGATAGAGTAATGCTAGTTGCAGAAGAGCAGCCTTGAGCATGGGAGTTTACAGTAACTTACTGGTCTGACTCGTGGCTATTTGTTGTATTCAGTGGCCTGTTGAATCTAACTTTGGAAAAACTGCTGTGTTATGTATCTATGCTGTCTGAAATTTCCTTGGGTGGTCCTGCACAGGTACTGTTTGGATGCTCAGCATTCAACTTCAAAATCCAGACTGTRTTTTTGGCATTTTTATACCATCAAAGGCATAAGCATCAGTATAAGTGGAATTACTGTAGTGCTGGAGTTAACAAGCATCCATTTGAAGCGTTGATGGTGAAGCGTCTAGAGAGTAAATCATGTGAGAAGTGGCTGAGGGAGCTGGGGCTGTGCAGCCTGGYGAGAAGAAGGCTCAGGGGGATCTTACTGCTCTCTGTAACTGCCCGAAAGGAGGTTGTTCCAAGCTGTGGGTTGGCCTCTTGTCCAACACAGCCAGTGATAGGATGAGAGGAAATGGCCTCAAGCTGCTCAAGGGGAGGTTCAGGTTGAACATCAGGAAGAATTTCTTCATGGAAAGTGTTAAATGTCAGAATGGGCTGCCCAGGGAGATGTTTAGGAACCAGCTGGATGTGACACCATGGTTTAGTTGAAAAGAGTGRTCAGTCAAAGGTTGGGCTTGACCTCATAGGTCTTTTCCCACCTAAAAGGTTCTGTGCAT
Source organism: Cardinalis cardinalis (assembly GCA_014549065.1). NCBI lineage: Eukaryota > Metazoa > Chordata > Aves > Passeriformes > Cardinalidae > Cardinalis > Cardinalis cardinalis. The sequence goes on from JACDOX010000007.1 coordinate 9,309,673, forward strand.
TGTTTGGGTTTCATGCCATAAACAAAAATGGAGGTGAGAGATACGTTGTGCACTCTGTTCGTTTCTGTGAATACTGTGAGTGTGGCAGGTGGAGAACATAGTCACAGAACAGGGTTAACTGTGCAGCTTCTTGCAACATTTATTTTCTCAAGGAAGAAATAAATTTTTTAAATGTTAAGTAATACTTTGCAACACTCTGGTTTGAACTGCAACACTCTGGTTTTTGAATGCTGACAGCACAAGGAGAACCTCTTCTGTTTTTTACTCCTTGAAGATTTGTGACGTGCAAGTCTACAAGATCAACAATTACAGGACCCAATTTCAAACAACACCAGGCAGAAATACAGTCATTGGCAGCTTCTTTTTCTGTCTAAAAATTAGACCATTATGAGATAATGGATTCCTTATGTGAACTTCAGACTCATGACTGGACCTTCTTTTGCGTGGAGGATGTCACAAAGCAGTAGTCTGAGGAGAGAAAACAGACTATCTACTCTGGCCTTCCAAAACTAAATAGTTGGCAGCACTTCAGCTTGAGAAAGGATGGGAAAAAAGAGAGTGGAGAGTGGTTTTGAAGATCAGGAAAATCCCAGTGTTCTGAAAAAGCATACTAAAGGAAATCTTACTTTTCATAGCAGGAGAGATGGAAAGCACTCAACAGTAGATCAGCTGAAAGTACATGGAGTAAGTCTTTAAAGTGTGCAAAATTGTGGCATTCATTACCAGATAGATAAAATTACTTCATCAGAGCTGAGATATACTGTAAAAAACATGTGATTAATTAGTGATTCTAAAACATAGTGGTACAAAWGGTTTCTGGTTCAGGAAGTTCATGTACTACTGATGACTAGATTAGATGACTACTAATAATTGGAGTTACTTGTCCACTGTGTTTTGTATGTCTTTTTGCTGAACATCCAGTAATGAAAAAAAACCAAATTAGATAGAATCCTAATGTTTTCAGCACCCGATAAAGATTATAGTTGATTTAAAGGAGTTTTTCTGAGCAGCCTGTGGAATGTTCTCTTGATTAGTTCACAGTTCTGCTTATGAACAATGTAAAACATTTTGAGAATCTTTTTGTTGAARTGTAGTTTCCAAATGTCACAATATTGCCTGTACTATTTTTTCTCACTTTACATAATATTCCAGCAGTCACRTTCTGTTTTGTGTTTGGCATTTTGCATGCATAGTGGATTGGTATGCAGAAAATGAGGAAGTTAATAATTTATCTTATRTTATGACTGCACAAATGTTAGACATAGAGAGCTGTTTGATATAAGACATCAGGATATAACAAGTATAACTTGGGTTTCTCAGATTGGGTTTGCAGGAAAGCTTTTGGAGTTTTGTTTCATTTGAGTTTATTATTTTCAAGCAACTTGCTGACTTTGAAACTTGATGTAGTGTGGTGTCATGATGGGTAAACAGCCAGCATCTTGGGGAGGCAGGGAAGGAAAAAGTCTCAAGGTATGTCAAGTGAGACATTCATATGAGGCCATTTAAATCTGCTGGACTTTTTAAAAGGCTAGGCTCACATTAACTGAGTGTGAAGAAAAGAGTAGGAGAAATGCTTTCAAATGAAGATATGGGAAAAGTTGTTTTATTTTTAGTGTATTAAGAATATGGGATTGTACTTTTGATTKGCATCTCAAATTGAAATTACCTTTTTTTTCCCAATTGAAGTAGATAAGATTGCCCTGGAGGATAAATTAAAATAGTTTGATAACTGGTTCTGTGGAAAATCCTGTGAATTGCACTTTTACAGAGGCCTTACAGTGAACTCTAATAAGCCAGGCTTTATTCTAAGAAATTAAAAATTTCACAAGTCTTAGCATAAATAATGAACTTTATATGTCACCCAGCTTCAGTTTCTTCAACATTCTGAGCTGAAATCAAGGTCCTTTAAAGCTGCTAGCTCTATGCAGCTTGTGATTTATCTTCTGAACTCAAGAGCCCCTTGAACTCTGTCTGGCCTTGGCTGATTCTATGATTGAACTTTGCTTTGAGTAAAAATGTTTCTTTTCTTCCTCACTTCTGACCTTTGTTATTGTGAAAGTCTGGATATATATGTACCCTCTTTAAGTTCATTTGTTTGGGGTTTTTTTAAGTCCAGCGGTTTGAAAATTACTAGAGGTGAACAAGAGAAGCTGCTTTTGTCTTTCTGAATACCATTTTGCGTTTGTGTTGACATTGAACATACATGTAGGTATTAATTGTAGTGGGGATTTTCCATCACTGATAGCAGCAATATAATTCTGGCCCAACTACCACCTCTTTTATAAGGGGTGCACAAAGCTATAAAAAGATGCAGGTTGTGTTTCCCGTTGTGGTTTGGCTGAGTCTGAAATGACCCTGGCTTTTGTTTGGAATTTATTTTCTATCTTAAGTTTGGTTTTGATTTTTTTGTTRTTTGTTTTGGGCTTTTTAAAAATTTCTCTTGGCTAGGCTCCTTCAACRTATTTGGGGACCATTATTTAGCAGTTATTCAAATCTGGCATTGGTGCTGGGCTGGCAGTCAGTCAGGCTTCAACCCTCCCCCCAGGCTGAGTTCTGTGATCTTTTTAGTCATCTTTCTTCTGATGTGTTGGAACAGCATCTTGCTTTTGGTTTTAACAAGCTATTGTTTCTTGCTTTGGCTTGCCACCTTATGGTTATGTTTTAGCTTGTCCGTCTTCTCTATTTCTCTTGAGAGAATTCTTGAATTTCTTCTGTTTCTTTAAAGTGTCTTTATTTTAATTGCCACCTTTAATCATTTTCAATGACACTAATTTTTTTTCTGCCCTTTCAGAATTTAAGTGTCTTACCACTTCTCTGATTTCCTAATATGTCCAACAGAGGAACACTTTACTCTTTCAGTTTCCTAACTTATTTTTAACATGCTTCCCCTTTTGCATGTAGTTCCCCTGTGCTTCAGCTGATCGCCTGTAAGTTCCTGTATTTTTGTTACATGCTATACCTTGTGTGGCCTGGAGAACTGATGAATTTTGGTGTAATATGCTTGACTGGGCTAGGTCTTTGTTTCATTCTTTTGTGGAACTGCTCTGGGTAATACTGTCTGTAGCATGTCCTTGCTGGAGACAGTTGACATGGATGTCTATAGGGATGATCGAGTGCAAAAAATGGGAATAGGAAGTGATCTCAACTTGCTGGGTAGACTCTGCTTCTTTCATCCACTCCTTTCTCTTCTTTTGAGGAAAATTAATCTTGTGTTGTAAAATACCAGTGATTTCATCTTGTATAATACAGATTACATCTCTTAATATAGATTATTATAATACAGATTACATATATTGCATCATATATTACATCTTGTATAATACTATATGGAATACTATAAAACAGAAGTCTTGACATGCTCACAATACCTGATCTCTAAGTCAGGTTGAACTTGGAAATGGATTTAAATCCCCACAGCATGGGGGAGTTCTTAATCTGTATTTTGCCATAAGTCTGTGGGGTGAGGTAAGGTATCACAAGAATCTTGTCCATTCCATTAAGGTGGTTTACTGATTTACAAATACTGCTGGGACACTTCATAGGAGGAGTGGATTGATGAAACAAGAAGAGATCAAGCAGAGAAAATTTTAGAGGAACTGCATTTAATTGCTTAGATCACCAGTATGAGGCAATCTAATCTTCAACACTCTGCTTGTAAGGTGACTTTTCTATGTACCTAAATCATTTGGTTTAGTTGATTTTGTCCTTTTGTTCCTTTCTCTTTGTTTCTTCTTCTTCTTAGGAAGGGGGAAGCTATTCAGCCAAGATCACTACTTTCTAATTCCTTGTTTTGTGCTTAAATAGCTTATAAGTACTATCTATTTTTTTTACCATATTTGGTATTTTGGAGCTTGACTATTTATTAGTGAGGTGTTCTTCCTAAATGTTTGACTTTCTCAGCCTCAAAGAGAARAGAGAAGCCCTGATCAGTACCTTTRAGGTTTAGTGCATGTGCTATATATCAGAATTCCTGAAGTTTGATAATTAATCAGTGGACGGAAGAGAACTGGCTTRTGTTATTTACCTTGCTATTCAAAGGCCTTGGAGTGAGATTCTGAGGAAGAGATTGTTTGACAGAAATTCTTTGCATAAGCGGTAACTGCCGTTACAGATCAAACTGCTTATAGTAAGGCAGAGAATTGAATGCAGAGTTTTCATCAAAGCCAAAATTGATGTGGCAGGCCCCAGGATTTTGCATCAATCTTGCCATTAGTGTCTATTTACTTCACATATGAAAAAGGTGGTTAGCAGTAAGGCAGGTAAACTGTAGATGAAAAGAATGAAGGTAACTAAACAAAAAAAATTTGTGAAGATATCATGAAACTAGAAACAGTGCATAAAGGAGATAATGCTCCTTACTATGATAAATAAAATCAAGTATAACAAAAAATGTGACAGATGAGTAGCTTATATGGAGCTATGTTGGCTTTCTAAATTGCATSTTATGTTTGTACACTGAATTATTAAAGGCTTCTTTCACACCACACTGTCTTTCTGTCAACTTTGCCACAGCAAATGCTGGGCAGCCACAATATCACGATTTCCATCAATTATCTTTTGGTGCTAAAATTACTACAGAGCATCAAGTTAGAAGTGAAGCCAAAACCAGTACTAAATTGTTTGGTGTATAAAGACCTGGGAGTGTTTTTTTCTACCTTTATGTCGTACATTTAAAAGTAACTTGTTTGCTTAGAGTTTAACTGTACTTGTTTTTATATGTTGTGTTCTAGCTGTTCTTTGTAGAGAAATGTTGCCTTTTGTATAATATTAATATCAGCTGAAGGTAATAGCTGTTCTGCTCAGGTGATTGAGCTAACACATCAATAATAATAAAAATATTAGGCACAGTTGTTAATAAATATATATTTGGGTTCTAGATTAAAAATTTTGAAACTCTAGTTATTCACTTAAATGAAATTTATGTCTATGAAAGTCTGTGCACTGCCTAATTTTTGCCTTGTGTTCTTGCATATTGTCATGGACTCAGTCAAAGCAGATGCTCTCCAACAGATCGAGTACCATATTTCGTTCTCTCTATGTAAACTTACTTTTATTGGCTCTTCCTTATAGTTTTTCAGAATAGAGAGCATAATTGTTACAGGATTTCTTGCTATGAAAAAAGTGTTTATTCTGCTCAGTTTTCTTACTGTCTTGTTTACAGTTTTTCTTTGGTTTATTCAAGGGCATTGGGAGTTCCAGTGACAGACTACACTTTTGAAGACTGTCAGCTGGCTTTGGCTGAGGGACAGCTTCGTCTACCTTCAGATACATGTCTTTTAGAATTTGCAAAGCTTGTGAGAAGCCTTGGGTGAGCATATACAGTATTTATATGTAAGGTGCATCTTTATTATATATCTGTAGTTTTTCCCATCATGTAACAATATTGCATTTATGAGTATAAATGGAGTGTTGTCATCTTACAATCAGGGAAACACAAGTGTAAAATCAAAACAGTACTGTGCTTCACTTGCAAGCAGCACCCCTGAATCCTAATGAGTAGAGTAGGTTGTAAAATTCTTATTTTCCATCTGACAAGTGAGCAGAGTGGGTCTGAAGCATTCATTCCTGAGCTGGAAGACAGTTTCTGAAGATCATCAGGAATACCGTGGGATTCCTAATATTTGATACAGTTGAGAGTCAATTGCCTTTTCGTCTGACATCTGTGGAGGGAAAACAAATGCTGCCAACAGCAATCTTGTGACTGGATTAACCTTGTAATAGTGAGGACAGAGGAGTCACCCTTTCCTGTAAAGGACAAGGTGGTGGTTGATCTTTTGAGCAGGTCACTGCCAGATGGACTTTCTAATGTAGCTGTAGCTCAATGCATGCAGCATGGGTCCTCTCTTCTTTCTTCCCATAGTGCCATTTCCTGCTAGCTCTACCTTTCAAAAAAACCTCAGCAAACCTGAAAATTTTACATAAACCAAGTAGTAGAACTTGCTGCTATTTTCCAGTTTTTCTCCTGCTTCTCCAGTGATCTTATTGAGGAACTACGAACTAAATGTACAGCCTCATCCTATTAACTCTCAATATGCAAACACCTTTTTTCATTTACTTGTCTCATCACCTGAAAGTATAGAGCATGGTTTAATGTTTCCATTGTGTATTTTATTTCCTTTCACTTATTTTTCCTTCATCTTCAGCTTGCGTACATAAATGAAAATAAAGAWGAAAAAGCTCTGTTGGAGAATAAGGAATGTGGGACGGCACACATAATGAATTCAGATGACAAGCATGTACTAATCTATTGTCAGGGCTTCCATCTGAAAAACTTCCATTAGGATAGGAGAGACTTMTAGGGGAAAATAAAGATTCTCACTTTGTTTAAAAGGCTCTGAATTTACAATACTAAGGAAGAAAAACAAGTAAAACAAAACAAACCAACCACCCACGTCTCTTATTATGCAGCTGATAATCCCAGGATTCAGTTTAATCCTCTTGTTGTGTGGCTTCTGTCTGCTCAATTTAAAGCTGTTCTTTTAAATTATGCTTTTGTTTTGGCCTCTGAAATGGTTACATGCATTTGTGAGTGAGGTTCACTGCAGCCCAGAAGCTCTCTCTCTGGTATGAGCAATTAATCCTTGGTGAAATATAATCCTCTCTGAATTTGGGCGTGTGCCAATAAGAAGGATATTATGCTGATATTTTTCTGGCACAATTGGATGAAGATTGTAATATGACTTCATCTCTAATGCACATTTGATAATAATGTAGWCATTTTGCTGTTTATTCAAAGGTTTTGAGGTCAGGGAGGCATTAAGATCGTCCACTAGCATCCCTAAATAACTGGAAAAGTAGATTTTATCCAATGGATTTTTCATCCAGTCTTAATACTGATTTTGAGAAATTACATACTTTCAAGATAACATCCAATTTTAAGATTCCTATAGTAAAGCAAATTCAGAGTTATTTTTGGTTTCTATTTTTCGAAATCAACTTACACCTCAGTTTGCTCTACTGAAGAGCTACTTCTGTGCACATTATGTGTCTACAGGATTCATTATCATTGTCTGTAAAATTTGCTTAGCCTGTGCTCAGCTGGATGGGATCCAGTCCAGAATCCATGCAGGCACAGCAGTGAGTTCTCATGCTTCATCTAAGGAAGAGCTTGGGCTGTACAGCTGGCTTGTACCAAACTCTGTGATAAAATGACTGCTTTTTCAATGAGATCAGTTGATCATAGACTTATCTTCTCAAATTGTGCATTCATTACTCCTCAAGGAGTCATGTTTCTCTTCAGTCTGGTAGTTTGTCTGACCAACAAGCTAATTGCTAAACTATGTGCAGTCATTTGATGACTTATTCTGTAAGTGATTGCCCCACTGTTTAAAGTGAATTTTTACTTGAACTGATTCTATTGCCATGTTCTGGACATTGAATCTTGTTTGGATTTTGTGCCTTACTAAAGCCCCTTTGAATATCTTCTCCTTCAGGAAGTGTTAATCCAGTTAATTAAGTCTAGTCTGTCTTTTTATGAGATGCTTCTTATGAGTTGCTTTAGGGTAGTTGCCTGCAAGGAGATCCTTGAGTTCTGATTTKAATTGATTTGCTCCTATTGTTTCAAGCTTCTCTTTGTTCTAATTTCCAATATTACCTCATCGAGTTGACCATGAGGATCCTTTCAGTCAATGCAGCTGTAAGCTACCAAGATCTGCCAGGACCTCAGGCCTGGTGCCTGTCTATTCTTGCTCAACAGCTTCTACCATCCTGACTACAATGCAGACTTCTGCTCTCCATGTATGTCTGAAATGGCCCAGACTTTAGGTAGAACTTTGTGTCCCCAGAGTAATAACCCTCACAGCTAACTACCTGTGCTGTGACTTCAGAGAGCTCAGAGGTCATCTATAACCAGGAAGAACCCTCTGGAGGATGTTTATCTTCTGCATTTGTGATAAAAGCAGTGCTCTCCACTACAGGAGGGTGATGATGGATCRGGCATGATAGCAAATACCAGCCCTGGTAGCCCCTGCTTTTGTGGATCAAGGCATGGTGTGCCCGGAGTATTCAAGAAGGTCAGTTTTGCAGTTTTTCAGTATACTTGCTCTATGATGGCAAGAAGTTGCACACAAGTWCATCAGCAGACATAAAGCTGAATCCATTGTGCTTTTCTGGCTTAGGGCATGTTTCTCTGTGCTTGCAGTTTCCAGTAGCTAGCTACAAGATCCAGCTGTTCTTCAGCTCTCTGAAGGTTTTTGGCAGGTTCCCAGCATGCAAGAAATAAGCTTATTTTCAAATAGTCAAATGTAGCTAAAACTAGCTTACTTGCTAAAAATAGTGATAATTATGCTGTAAAATATTCTACCTTGAGGGATCTGGTTTTCCTTGTCAAGTCTGCTGTGAAAAATTTGATGTTCAGATCTGTTAATCTTGAAAAGTGTCCTTTCCATCTTCATGGACTCAGGAATACTTCCTGTTCTCTTTAGTATGCACTGACCTAAAAAATGAAGCAAAACACCACAACAGCAAATAATTTTATATATCATAAAGCCTAGATCCTGCATGGAAACTATTAAGCCAACAAGCGTGATTTCATGAGGGAAGACATTTGTTGTGGGCTTTCTATAATTCATGGCCTCCATTGGGATAACAGTAACAATTGTAAAGGAATTGGGACATTCAGACCTTTTCACATTGGTTCAGAATCTATTGTGAGATTTGCACTTGGCTTCTGAAGACTTCAATTTAACCGCTTATGGTCATCCACGTATTAATGACTTCCTGGTTTTGAAGGGCTAGAGGGAAGTGAGCCCACYTTGGATGACCAGAAGCACAATGCTGTCATACTCAAGTTGAAGCCATTTGCCTCACTGATCCACATACTACTTTTGAGATTGCCTTACACCTCTTTCTGTATTTACAAAGCATAAACCACAAGATGCCTGTAAGATTTGGGGTGAGCTGTGTTACTTCCCATACAGGATTTTGCCTTCAAGCTTCTATAGCTGTTCAGGCTTAATTACTGGTGAAGAGGAGATCTTACAAGTCTTGAGTGCTACCCACCAAATGAGTGGTCCCTCAGTTCTAGAGGGTGAATTTTGAGACAATTCATTGTAAACAAAATCTCTCTGATTTAGACACACACGTTACACTACATATTCTGCGTCAGTGGGGGCTTATCCCAAGGGAGGATTTACATGCCAGCTGTCCTGGTGCTACAGTTAAAATCCAGTGCAGCCACTACTCTGGGATGTATTATCAGTGGGCACTTCTTGCATGTAATCCTRCATGTGAGAAGATGAGTTTTGTGTGCATGTCAAATCCTCTATGGATTTTTTTTGTTATTGTTCCTTCTACTTTTCTACTTGATCATGGAAAATTAATGTTTGCAGAAGGGTGTCTCATTCTTTTTTCCACTGTCTAGCACTAAATCTTGAGATAAGTGCTTTAATGCTAGGATGGAGAATTTGTGAATTTTGTATAGGAGCCATGGGTTTCTGGAAGAATTCTTGCATGTTCAAGTCTTATAATTCAGAAATACAGGTCTTGGCATGGTTTAGTTAGTACATATTGGTAAGTCAGTATAGGTCATGACAAAAGCCATGGGAGTTGTRTTTTTACTTAAGAGTTGTAATGTCTGGAGGGGTCACTACAGCAAGCAATCAGGTTCTGGAGCTGGTGTATCAGATCATCTTCCTAGCAGAAATGCTCTTATCTTTTTTCAGAAGCTCCTCAGAATGCTGATATTAAGCATTTTATTCATTCTTGTTGCTGAGAGGAAGCTGCTGAAGAGTCCCAGCTGCAGTCTGGGAACAGTTCTGGTGTAAGCTTCTCAGTTGTGTGAATAACTGCTTTTCCTTGTCTGCAGCAGCAAGCAGCAAAACAGGCAACTGCAGAAGGACATTGTAGGAGACTTTACTGGCATCTTTTGTCTTCAGAGTGGAAAGATGCCCAAGTTACCCTGAATCAGTTCAGAGGAGACCTGATCCAGATGTGCTTGATRTTGTATTAGGGAGAAAAGCTGCTTTTCTTTACATCGTACCTGCAGCACTGTTTATTATATTCGTAGTAAGATTATTCAGTAGGGCTTTTTTGTTTGGTTTTTTTTTGTTGTTGTTGTTAGCCTTTTTTTTTTTTTTTTTGCAAAACCAAACCAGGAAGCTTGACTTAGGGAAAAATCCAACCAACAACCACGCAGTAGATATCTATATAAGTATAAAGTTATTCATCCATCACTGTCTGGTTTTGCAATGGGGAAGGACTAAGGAAATTCTGTAGCTGTAGGAACTACAAGAATTTTGTTTGGATTACCTCATAATGGTGTYCAACTCAAGACTGAATGTGAAAAATGAGGACTCATAAACAGGATTAACAGTATAATCACTATTACGTAATCCCTGAATTTTTTTTTTTAGGTAAGATGCATCATGTCCTTCCTGTTCAGTGACATTAGTAAATTTGGAAACATAATTGGTTTATCTTAGTGTCCTACAATACAGCCATTTTCAGGTGACCTAAATTCCACCTGGATCTCTGTGCTTGGAATTTATTGGCTARTTCTAGACTGTGTTTCTTCCTGTTGAACTGCTTACACATATGGCTTGTAATCAAGGTAGACTAAAAGACATGAGTTTGTCCAGGGTTCTTAAGCCCTTGCAGTGATTCCTGATACAGCTTGAGAACTAATGGAAGCTTTAAAACTACAGAAATACATTATTTGATAATAAAGTTGTGTAATAATTCTGAAACCAGACTTTGTAATGCTTTACACCATAATCATCCATTTTTTCATTTGATATTTTGAAATACATATTGTTAAAACTGGGTTAATTTTTAAAATGTGCAAAAMTAATATACTTTATAGGCTGAAGCCAGAAACACTTGAAGATGATCTWGATAAATATGCTGCCAGTGTCATGAAAATGAAGAAGAAAATGGTTGATCTCAAAGAATTTTCAGCCTACTTGGAATTTCCAGTTTCTCAGACATTAGAAAGTATGTTTGCACTTTTTGATGAGGTAAGAAGCAACATTAAGTTTTAGAAATTTACTGCTTTTGGTAAACTCCACTTTAGCCTACTTCTGTTTCAATTGAATTCACTGATGTCTGCTTTCTGAACATTATACGATAAAATTTGCTTACTGCACTTCCCTTTCAACAAGGTAAGGGCACCTATCATCAGCTAAATAAAGCATTCCTTCAGCTAGAACTTAAAAGGAATATCAGCTGGACAAAAACTATCTCTTTTCTAGATGCAAAATATGAAGAGGAAGGAAGGTAAGGTCAGGCTAGACCTCTGCTGCTGCTCATTGCAGATGAATGCAGTGTCTGTTAGCTGATATTTTGTTTATCTTGTAAATAAATGACTTGTTCTTCTACAAGCCTGAAACCTGAAGGATCTTGGCAAGTGAGCCAGTTTTTCATTCCTCTGGCATCAGTCAGAATGAGGAAATGACTATTATCTTTGTGTGGATGAGGTGCTGTCTGGACCAGGAGGTGGATATGTCCACAGTGTTCTCTCTTGGAGCAGATGTCCTGTATTCAGGGCTTAAATTAGGGTGCATTGTCCTCTGGTTCCCTGGTTTTTATTTCAGCCCAGTGATTCAGATGCTTTAATGGAAAAATCTTAAATATGCAAGTGAAGGGTGACAGTAGCAGTGCTGTCTTTCAAGAATATTTAAAYTGTGACTTTTGACTGAGACTGTGAAAAGAATCTGCAAAGCTTTCACCCAGGTTGTTGTCCTCATGCGATTTCATTTCAGTGAGACTTTTTTTGTCATGGCGCATGTAACAATCTTTCTGAATATTCTGCATTTTTAGCAACTGTTAGTTATTTATGAAAATTCTCAGAAAAACTGCGGTATTTTGATGGGAGGTTTTCCTTCACAGAATGAAGCTGGTGTAATTGACATTCGGGAATTTGTCATTGCTCTGTCAGTTGTCTGTAAGCCATCCAAAACTCTGGAAACCATTCAGCTGGCATTTCAGGTAAGCTGCATTTTCTTGGTCTATGTAGTTTACTTATTTTTAGAAATTACTAATACTGGCATTAGACTCAATAGATGTTTCCACATTTCCTTTTAATACTTGATTATGTTTAAAAACAGTATTAATGGAAAGTTAGATTAAGAGTGCGTGTTAACAGGGAATGCATTGCAAATGTAAGTTGTGTAAAATTATGAATGCTTGCTGTTTATAATTGTTCTCTGTAGAGCTCTGGCAGAATCTGTTTTAGCAAATTAAGTTTCAAACCTCAAGTCCTTTGTACAGATTCCTCTAAACAAAGTCTGTTGAATAGTACTTACTACTCTTAGAATGTTTCTAACAAATCTAATTTTTCAAGTTAATAAAAYACATTTTTTAAAATTTCCTACATGTTAATAGAATTTTTTTATTTCCTTTTTTCTTCTTGTTAAAATTTTCTTCCCTCTTAGTCTTACCATGTATGTGTGGTGGTCCTGCAGTCTTTGTCCAGACTTGATGCTTCCCAGAAGTGCTCCTGATCTTGCTCTAGCCTTGGTGGTTTGTTGTAGCATCACCATAGATTGTTAATGCAAGCTTTTTGGGAAAGTGACACCAGCAATGCTTAACCAATGAGTTTCTGACACCTTGATTTATTACTTTTCAATTAATTTCTTTAATATTACTGTTTCAAAATGCAAACTCTGCTGCATCCTGCATCATCKTTTCCCTTTGCCTTGAATTCACATGGTCTTCAGTATTACTGAAACTGAGAAGTGCTAAGTCTTGATGCTGTCTTCACTAGTGAATGCATGGAGCTCAGAGCATTCACTTGCATGGTGCTACATTGCAGCCTTATTTTCTGTGTAGTTGTATTCAGCTTCTTCAGCATGATGACTTTAAATATGTGCTGCTGAAGAAATGAGGCTCCTGTGAATGCTTAGTGTCACATGTATCATTCTTAGCCTTCAGCCAGAATCCAATAAATTTGGCAAAGGAGGATGGAGCAAAAATATTTATTTCCTACAAATATTGTGGGAAATCTGCCATTAGTAGCTGCTGTTGTTTATTGCTGCTTCTGAGGGAAAAGCAGAAAGAAAGGTCTCTATTCTGACTCAGTCCATTTCAGCTATAAAATGACATAGAAAAATAGGTGTTGCTGGTCAGCTCTGTGTCTTCATACTAAAATGAACAAATTTGAAGTAAATATGAAGGGGATTTTGGGAAAATACTTTTTTTAAATTTAGCTGTCATGCTTGATAACATGCAAGATGATTTTATCATTTGAGAGGAAGAAAAGCTCAGTTTGGATGGTTATTTTCTTTCTGGAAGCACTTGTAGTTAATTAAACTGTTTCTTAGGAAAATTTCTGTTCTTCATTATCTTCTTCACTCCCTGACTCGTAATACATGATTTTAAGTCACTTTGTTAATATAAAATTTACAAAATATAAAGTTAGCTATAAAACTGCAGAGAAGCTTTATGCATATATTAAGAAGGTGAAGTACTCAGCAAGGGGAAGCAGGTATGGCTCATTTTGTCCTGCTAGTGATGATTGGAAGGGTTAAAAGAATTGTCAAACTGAGGAAATTTTGCTTATTCTGGGATTAAAAAATAAGCACAGAGAACCTTTTATAATTCTTTTCTACCTCCTGTCYTGACTTCACCTACAATAAGATATTCACGCAGCTTACCTGGAGCCATTGAAGGACCTTGCTAGTTCAGGAGTGTATGACTTTGAACAGGTGCTGTCCTCTGCCACCTGCTATTTCTTTCAGGAAAAGTGCAACATTTCACATAGCTACAAGTTTTCAAAGCTAAACTGTTTAGTGTATGACTGAAGAACTTGAAAAATAGTATCATTATATGGAGTTGTTACAAACTGGGGGTAGTGGGAGATACATGTGAGGGCTGTCCTGCCATTCAATGAGACCTCCATAGGCTGGAGATTTTGATGGGGAGAAACCTGATGAGGTTCAGCAAGGGCCAGTGCAGGGTCCTGCACCTGGGGAGGAAAACCCCAAGTGCCAGCACAGGCTGGGCTGTGACCCACTGGAGAGCAGCTCTGCAGAGAAGGACCTGGGAGCCTTGCTGGATGACAAGCTGGCCTTGAGCCAGCRGKGCCYTTGGGGCCAGGAGGGCCAGTGGGATYCTGGGGTGCTTTGGGAAGAGTGTGGCCAGCGGGTCAAGGGAGGTGATCCTGTCCCTCTGCTTGGCTCTAGTGAGGCACATCTGGAGTGCTGTGTCCAGTTCTGGGCTCCTSAGCACAAGATAAGGAGGCAAAGGAGAGGGTCCAGCAGAGGCCACAAAGATGATTTGGGGTCTGGAGCATCTCTCTCATGAGGAGAGATTGAGGGAGCTGGCGATGTTTAGTTTGGACAAGAGAAGACTGAGAGGGGATCTCATTAATCCATATAAATATCTCAAAGGTGGGTGTCAGAACAGTGGTGCCAAACTCTTTTCAGTGGTGCCCAATGACAGAATGAGGAGCAATGGCCATAAATCACAAGAAGTTCCACCTCAAGATGAAGAAKAACTTATTTATGGCAGAGCACTGGAACAGGCTTCCCAGGGAGGTTGTGGAGTCTCCCTTTTTGGAGACATTCTGAACACACCTGGATGCACTCCAGTGCATCCTGCTTGAGGTGACCCTGCCTTGGCAGGAGGTTTGGAATAAGAGCAGCACTCCAGTGTAAGTGCTACACCTTCCCTTCCAAACTGCTAAGTAAACTAAAGGCTGTTGTAAATCTTGTCAATATAGTGTTTATACTGATAACCCAATATTACCTGACTACTTGTCCTGTGAAAATGTAGCAAATTTTATTAAAGAAATGTCTTGGTCTTTGCCCTATTCCTGTGAAAGGGTGTGCAGGCTAGGTGCCAGGGGGCAAAAGGCAAGATTCCTGATTTGAGCATATGTTTTCTTCCGTGGAATTTCAGTATTTTTATTCCACTAAGGTGTGCTGTCTCGTGGCAACTGCTTCTGCTTGTGTGAAAAATACATACTTATGCCTGTTTTGTTCAGTCTCATCAGTTCCCACCTTATCAATGATGTAGAGAAATTAAAAGCAAGTTTCCTAAATGGCACTTTTTACGTAGTTTGATATTTTCAGTGTTGTCATGCTTGAAAAGGAGAGAGAAATATTTCAAAATGTCCTTTCTCTCACTTCAAATTGTATAGGCAAATTGAGTTATTTTAAGAAAGCTTAATGAAGCTGTATTTGGTACAGATGTTTTGAAGTATTCAGGTCCATTTCTCAGGGTAAAACACCATACATATGCAAAAATGGAATGAGACTGTGAGCAATTATTCAAAATTATCAATCTGTCAGTAGTAAAGCTAACTCTTTCTGAGGTAACTTTTTAGGATGTAAAAGTATGCAATTGATTGTTTTCTAGAATAAATACTTGTAGAAAATTATATGCCCTCATGTATATGCCCCATGTGTACGGGTAGGGTTCTCCTGATTAATATCATTTAGATACAGACATTTAATGCAAGCTTGCTCTTGGATTTTGGTCAAAGGAATCCAGAGTTTTACACCTGACCAAGTGGAAATGGTATCTGATTTAGGCTGACCTAAATATATCTCCCAATATTACAGACTATGTTGGAGTTCAGGCACATAGCTCAAGGGACTGAATATTGTTCTCAGTTATGTGTTTGCAGAACACGCTAGTGTTTGACAGTCTTGTTGCTGAATATCATGGTGATTCCAGTGGTTAGACATGTAAACATGGGACTTTTTTCTGATTATAGCAAGCTTTACTTTCTAAGCATACACATGTGAACTGATGATGATATTTTTTGTCCAGACTAATCTGAAATCCCTAATACATCACATCAGTCTGAGAGTGACTAGAATTTCTAATACCAACTTTTTGGTTTTGCTTTACTTCAGTGTAGTGCCGTTTATAGGAGTCGGCATTCAGCTTTGCAATGATTTATCTTGCTGTCTTGATTCATAGCTGTACCAGTCAGAAGGCGGGACTGTAACAGAAGAGGATTTAGCTCATATTCTGAAGACTGCCATGGGTGTGTCACAAATTGATGTTACACATCTTTTTAAAGCTGTAGATGAAGMGAAAAAAGGAAAGATTACATATGGTAAGTATTCTAACTGCATGTGAACTGTCACAAAATGTCCAAGTTGCTTGCACTCATGTTGACAAAGCAATTACATTTTTATTAAACTCTACCTTTTTTAGTTGGCTTGGTGGCTTCAATACTGATAACAGCACTGGAAACAAAGTAAATTTACATTTTTAAAAATGAGTTTCACCTTTAGTATCAAATRYCATGTTTGCATGTTTTCACTTTTTYCCTCCTCATCRAGTCACATAATATGAGGATTAGCTCCTTCAAAGTATTCTGTTCTGTGACTTCCATGTGTGTGAATGTGTATTTTTAAAGAAACATGCCTTAGCTCTGTCTTGTTGTTTTGTGTCTTTTGTCTGAGAGCAGGAAATGAGGGGGTTAACCAGGCTGCCTATTCTATAGTCTGCAGTGTAGGTGGAATGGAGGCGAGAAAGTTGCATTTGAAAAATTGAGACCTGGGTGAATAGATTGTGCTGGGAGTCAGAGTACTTATATGCTACTTCAGATTATTTGTTTTATGCAGTAAGGTTCTAAATTTAGTTGTATCATTCGAGTATGAACTGAGTTCTTGATAGCCAACATATTAAGTATCTCCAGTAGAGATGCTTATGACATACCCTGTTCTAATTGTTTTCCCTCAGGATAATCAGTATGTATTTAATTAGCAAAAGTCTTACAAAATAATACATTAGTGTTAGTAAATCATAGTTTCTACATTAGTAATTCCTCTTTTTCAAGCATACAWTATGTATGTAAAGCTTCAAATACACCGATATTTTAGAGTTACTGAAATCAGTATCAGGATAATATTGCCACTGTCCTTTCCTTTTTGCCTGACAACTGCCTTCTGTCCTTGATTCCTGCTGTACTATTCCTTTCCTTTCTGTGCCTCTATGTCACATCCCCAGCATTTCCACATCCATCCTGCCCATTGCCTTTCTCCTGCCTATCACTGTTGCTCCTTGTCTTCCAACTCATAATGTGCAGTGACTCAGCTCTTCYCCCCACCTCCCAATCACCAGCTTCAAAAATACCAGCACAAATCTTAAGCTGGTAAGTGCAGCAAAATTTTAATTTGGCACATTTCATTGTTTGGGA
Organism: Cardinalis cardinalis; assembly: GCA_014549065.1. Lineage (NCBI taxonomy): Eukaryota > Metazoa > Chordata > Aves > Passeriformes > Cardinalidae > Cardinalis > Cardinalis cardinalis. The sequence continues at coordinate 9,326,768 of JACDOX010000007.1, forward strand.
ATAGCTAAATTTGTAGTCATGTACAAGTGAACTCAGACCAGGTCATGCGAGTTGCCAAAGAATTAATATTTTAATATTAATCTGTAATTGTTGCATTTAATCTGCACTTTTTCCCTAAGTGGTCATCATATGTTCCCCTCACAAGAAAATCTGGACCACTAAGCCATAGCAGTGGCCACTGGAGTGCTTGGCCCTCATTTTCACTATTTTATATCCTGTAGTCAAGAAGAGTCTTTTGTGATGGAACACAAAGCAGATAGCAGGATGATGTTTACATAATTTCTTTGAAACTTTCCTTAGCAGTTTTTCTGAGATAAGTGCTCATTTTATAATAGAAACGTGTCATTTTAACATATCTGAAAGTTTAATGGGAGTAAATGTCCAAGTTACTAAATTACAGAATTAGAAGTTGCAAATAAACTTTTGGTATTGCATTTCTGTCTTGGGAGTTCCTGCCATAAATAATCAACCTCTTGCYTTTCTTGAGAATATGTGGAACTTCACACATGCTCAATTTGTTGCACTTACTTACTAGAAAGGAGAGGTAAAAAAACTTGCAGACCACACAATTCTGAAGATACTGTCCAGACAAGTTCTGAGAAATCAAAGCATTGTATCTGATGGAACTAATGTTGCTTTCAATACACACAGCGGAAGTCTACTGCCAATGTCCTTTCTAGGGTGTTGGAATTTAAAGCAGGCRTATTAAGTTGAGTGTTACTTGTAAGAACAAAAGATAAAATACCTAAAGTATCAAACYTAAATTGCTGCATGCGCAGCAGAGTCCTTGAAGCCGCAGGTCTCATCTCAAAGGTAAAGCTCAGGTTGCAAGTAAACAGAATAATCAAGAGCAAAATTAAGGTTGTGAATCTGAATTATTGGAAATCTGAATTGTTGTTGCATGGTTGAAAGCACTCTGGTTGCCAAAGATGTATGTATAACTTCTCCTATACAGTGTACAGTTGGCTTAGTTGTTCAGATGCACTTTCATTGCAATGCTTTTCCTTTTAGCCTAATACAGACAGAGGCAAGATTTATCAGTCTTAAGATATGATTCTGAAGAGTTTGAATGGGTTCTCTAGGCGGGTATGTCATATTCTAGGAAACTCTCCACCAGCTCTTGATAGACAATTCAGACTGAAAGTGTTCTGAAGACTGCCTGGCTTGCTGTAGCCAGAAAAAAAAAAGGGGAATTTGCCATATTTGGAGTATGTGCATGGATGAAGAATCAGGGAAGGAAGAATTATTTGCTTAAAATAATTCTATATTAACCACAGGATTATAATATTATTTAGCTTAGTGGAAACAAAAACTAGAGAAGATGAATGAGCACAGAGCTTCCAGGAGGAGCATCAAGTAGTAGGGAGGGTGTTTCAAGGATAGGAGAAAAACCTCTTGAAGATCTTCTAGTACATATGCATACTTAATGCAAAGACAGACATGAATCTTAGCTCCACTTTGGGTTCTTTGTCTCTTTGTTTTTAATGGAGGTGGGGAGCAAAATCACCTTCTTTCCCCAAGTTAATGACTGAGGTGATTTTTTCCTTCCATCTAATGCTTTCAGTTGCTTTCAGTTGGAACTCCAAGATGTCCTGTGATTAGATGCAGGAATAGTTTGTTCTTTCTACATGACCTTGTTACATGTTTCTGATGAACAGAGCAAATGGGATTCCAAGCACTTTTCATTGCACTCTGCTGAGTACACCTTCAATAAGTATTCCTTAATACTTTCAGTACTTATTTCAGCAGGACCCAAAATGTCAGCTTACTGAGATGTATCCAAAATGTTGCTCGGTTCAATTTGGATTGCCCTTTCCTCACAAAGACTATAAATTATATGATCCATCAGCCTGTTGTATGTTGAATTTTTCAACATAGATGGTAATGTTGGTTTTCATGACCTAAACTTCATCAACTTTTATTGAAGTTACAGGTCCAGAATGCTCTAGATCCATATAGACTGTAGATAAAGGATACCCACTTTTTTTGTGAGTGGAAGGATAAAGTTATGTTTATTGCCTTCTTCTCACCTATCCCTTTGCGACAGTTCAGAGGCAGGGTTGCCCTACAACTTCAGTGCCCCTGTGAGCCATTCCCTTGCCCTTAGCAGTATTGAAAAATCATGTCATCTCAAAGAGTGGCAGAGAGGGAAAGCTGCATTGTTTCCCTTCTTCCATACCAACCCAGTTGTAGGAGGAACTGGGCTTCACTCCTTTGAAAGGCTTCTTTGGGTGTTATCTGCTCTGCACTCCAGGAATTCACATCATCATCTGATCATGAACTCTTCTGGGATAGCACAGTGAATTGGAGTGGGAGGTGTGTGATACACTGTAGGTGACTGAATTAGTGAAAACATTCACATCCAGATTTTTCTAGTGTCAGTTTACATTATAAGAATAGCTTCTTGTTGCTTGATTCCTGTACAGTATATTGCGTCCAGATCATGTCTGAATAAAGTCATATGGGCAAATTGAGACAAAGTTTCAGTGTCTGATTTTTAACGCAGAATGTTACTTCTTGATATTTAAGATTCCCCACTCCACCAACAACTAATCTGGCTTTTCTTATTATCGTGTTATTATCTGACATTAAAATCGGGAGCTCTTTCCTGCRTTATAAATTATCTCCTCAATATTATTCTCTAAAATATTGGGACTTTTAAATGCTGAAATCTTAAAAGCAGAAGGCAGCAATGACAGCTGCTATTAGGTTGAAGCAAACTATGAGTGCAAGCATTAAAGAGCATGTTTGCAAAAGAGTTTTAAGGATTTAAGAAATGACTGCTCTTGATGTTCAGTGATCTTCAGCTGGAGGGCTTCTGTACTTCCCCAGTGAATAGTGAAATGCTATGTCAGGGCATGTGGTGCTCATCATGCATTTTAATGCAAATCTGAGTCTGTTTACCCCTTCATACAGCTAAGCCTGAAGTGTTTTCAGAGGGCTTAGATAACTCTTTGCRGCATCTCAGCTCTGCAGATGTGATAAAGTTAGGCTGAAAGCTAAAACAAGCACTGTGGATAGCATTATGTTAACTGCTGCTATTTTCCTCCAAAGAAATCATGTGATTATGTATGTGTAAGTATTCAAATTTAGCATCCTTCTGTTTCAAAGAGCTGATTCTGTGCAACAACTATTTTTTTTTCAGATGACTTCTACACATTTGCTGTGTTGCACCCACACTTTGCAGAAGAATATCTCTATGCTGATCAGATGGGAGCTGAGAGTGGCTTGAAGACTTCATCTCTTTCTGCTCCTAATGGTATCTGTACTGACTTCAGCCCTGACAGCGCTGGAGATAGAAGGAGGCCCTTGCAGAAAAAACTGAATTAACACTACAACTGTTACCTTCCTCTCCTGGTGAGAGGGTTGTATTTTCTTGGGATTTTCATAAGTCACTCCAATTATACAGCAAATACCAGTTTTGTGTGTGAAAGTTCTACCTGAATACCATCCTTTGAATCATATGTGCTATGTTTAACAACGTGTTCCAGGTTACTTTGGGAAAGGTGTTTTTTATTTTTTTTTTGAGAAGGTCTTTGAAAGGCAAAAATATGAATGTGCTTCATTATTAATGTTCGTATTTAAAAGGAAGCGACACAACTTATTTATATTCCATTGGCTAGTTCCATGTACCGAGTGTCGCACAAACTGTGCATGCATAAAGAAAATGTAGCTACTATGGTGTAAAGTGCACTTTGGTGATTAGTGTTTTCCCTAGTTATGGGGATGTTTATTTGGGGCCAAACTTTGCTGTCCATATCTGAATAGTCAGTCTTGTTGATTTTGGTGGGAATTATTCTCTTGAGCAAGGCAAGCATACTTTGGCCCTTTGTTTTGGTTTCAGTGAACAGTTTGGAAACAGTAATACAAAAACTCGCTAAGGATTACTTTTTTATTTTTATTGCTGAATGACAAAATTGTTTCTCTTTCCATGGTAGAATGAAAAGGAGAGGCTTCTTAATCTCTCACCCCAGCACTTTTCTACTGTAATCTTCCGGATGCAATTAAACATGAATTCTTTCCAAACTGACATGCCACATACTGTTTGAAAATACATAACTGAGCTGTTTGTGCTTTTCTCTCATAACCAATCCAAATCACATCCACACAACATTTTATGGGAGATGTATACAGAGCTATATTTGATTGAGATTTATCAGGAATCACAGATTTCTTTTGTAGCAAGCCTGTACAGATAACATAGCATGGAATACAGCATGGAAACTTTGGTGTATCAGCACAAGTTGGAAGAGRTTGCAGTCACCTCAGAGGCCAAGCCAGCAGCAAGTTGCAGAACATCCTGAAGAAGTGCTAGTTAAATCTCTATAGCAACATTACATATACTTCATATGTATATGTAAGCTTAGAATAGTTTAGAACTGTTTAAAAAAAACACCACACTTGTATTAATAACATGTATGTTTCCTTTTGTAAAGCCAGATGCCTTAACTGCTACTGGAGGTCTCAGAGAAAAATCTAGATTATTATAAAACCACAGAGCTTCATTGATTAGGAAATGTGACAGAAGCCTCAAGGAGTAGGAGGGAGGACTCTGTCACAAAATAACTGTGATGCCAACTCTGCTTCCAAACAAAAAATCTTTTAAGTCATTTCTGACCAGTTTTATAGGTTTAGTGCATGGAAAACTCTTGAGATTATTTAGCAAAGGATGTCTGTTTGTACCAAATGCTTTTATAAGTATTTTTTAAATAGCAGGTGTTTTAAAGCTCATTAGGGTATTGGAATGTGTCCTTAGAAATCCTCAACTGTTTGTGGCAGGTCTCCAAACTGGAACTGGCTTTAATAAAGAGGGTAGGAGGAAAAAAATGTAAGAAAATATGCTTTATGAGGGCATGTGGAGGTAATAATTAAATTTTTGATTTATCCAGGTGACAAAAGCCAAGCTCACAGGGCAGCAGAAGACTCACTAGCAAGATTTGAATTAAAACTGAAAATGGAAAATAGGAGAAATTGATTGGAAAAAATAAGGTGCATGAGAAACTACACTTAAGTAGGAATAAAAAAAAACAACTCAGCTGCACAGAGGAGGAGTGAGTTATTACTGTGCTATATCTGGAGGCAGGGATGGCACAGAATATGTCAAACTGAGCACTGTTAACTCTCTGCTGCAGAAAAGATGCTCATGATGGGGGGGTGCAGCAGCATGTAGCCTGTGAGAAGCAGGGTGGTATTTCTTTGTTACCAAGATGTGATAAGGTCTTACCTGAGGTACCTGTTCATATTGGGGCACCTGAGAGAGATGGGGTGTAAATTAATAAAGTCTGGAGGACAGAAAGTACTTAGAAAGAGATCAAAAGTACYCTTTAATCCAAAGAAGAGGAGACTAAAGGAAGATGTGAAGAGTCTTTGAATATGGAAAAAGTTGCTATAGAGGAAATAAGAACACTCTTCTCCACAAGGATGGTAGATGCTAGCCGTTAATTGAAAAGGCATGTTAAGAATTAGGAAAAGTCTCTCACAATATGCCTTATTAAGCTAAGGAGAAGGGTTTCAGGTGAGGTGAACAGCCTGCCCTTCTTCACTAGAGGAAGGAAGTTTTTGAAACTGGAGTTTTTGGAAACAGAAAAGACAGAGAGCTTGAGTAGAGACACTTGATTTTGCTGATGATGCCCCAGGGTTACAGGGAGATGTCCCTGAGGTCTGTTTTCTGTATTTACACAGTATGTAAGGGAAGGCAGGTGTAGTCTGGACATACTGTATCGCTACAGGACTGTGGCACATGGCTCAAGCTGGCTAAGGTAGTTATATTTGCTTTGTATGTGAGCTTGGGAATGTGAGAATTTCTGAATGCAGGGAACAAGAGTTCCTCAACATGTGTCTGGAAAGAAGAAAGAGGTAAGCTTAGAACCCTGTGGACAACTCTGAAGTGAGAGAAGCTCCAAAGAAAGAGATACGTTGACCACATCTGTGAAAAAGCAAAGAAAGGTGATTGAAGTTGGCTAAATACAAGTGTGTCTAATTTGCATGTGTGGTGTGAGTAACTTGAGGATCTGTTTGATGAAAACCCATAGGTTCATTGACTTATTTTTTTTATTTTTATTTGTGAGGTGTTTTGTAACGTGGTGAGTGCARTGGCTGTACTTGCGTGCACCTAAGCTGTACAGAGTGCCTTGGAGGGCGCTGCAGCCTGTAGCAGATGGGCCCTTGAACAGGCTCCACAAAGAGGCACTGAAAGTCCCGTGCACCTGTGAGCTCGGTCCAGAGCTGCTGCTGGAGAAGGTTGCTGACCAGCACAAGGCACAAGCAAGTACTCTTGGGGGATTAAAACTCATTTAAAAATTGGTGGATTAAATCATTAAAAAGAAAAAGGCTTAAGACAAAACAGCAGATTCTGGAAGGAAATGTGATTCTCCCTCTTCTGAGAAATTACTGAATGAGTTAAAGACATAATAGGAGGAATGATAGGATGAAGGATCAGCCTGCATGGAAACGTTGTTAGATCACATATCATGTCACAAAAGTTGAGATTAATTAATATAATTCCATTAATTTTAGCATTTGTGGTATATCATATTAGACTGCCTTGTAGTGAGAGAGAAGCCACATCACCGCAGGGTGGTGAACTCAGGCTCTTGAGGGCAGAGGCCTGTAACACATCACATGACTGCAGCCATACTCTTGTTACAGCTCATCCATCAAACCCCAGCTGCAGAAGTGTTTCAGTAGTTCCTGATGAGAAGCCTTTTTAGAGGCATCGACTGTGGAGAAGCTGGATTGTGACAGTCAAGTTTCAGTGACCTGATGCAAAGATGCAAAGTCAGAGTAGAAGTGAAAACTTCCTTTCCCCTTCACCAAACACTGACATGTAAATGCTTTCCATTAAAATACTACTGATTTTAGAGGCAGATAGGTATATTTTAACCCATCAACACCRCCTAAATTTACAAGGGGACATAAATAGTTGCTAACTCTGCTTAACTTAAATGATCCTTATACAAAAAAAATGCAGTGATATGAAGGCATTTGACATTTCTGATGAGCATTTTTGTACTCTTATGTAACACTGCCATCCCTTGCCAGTACTTGCATCAACCTGAATTTTTACATATTGTATGAGATACCCAGCCAAGGCACTGGGTATCTCTTCTCATATGCCTGAACAAGTATTTAAAGTTACCCAGAAAACCACCAAATCCAAAATATCTGAAGTTTGGGAGGTGGGGGGGGTGTTTGGATTTTGTTGTTTAATTTATATTTTTTCAAACATAATGGAACCCTACTAAAACCAAACAAAGGCTTGGTAGGTGCAAATCATGTTTAAACCACTGTCTCTAGCATGGTATGGCAAGTGTTATTACAGATTTTTTTGGGAAGTCTGTTGCTGTAACAGATAAGTTTAAAACACTTCATAGGAAATTTATAAGCCTGATGGAGAAACTAGGCTGAACTCTTAGTTTTTTGTTAATTAATTATAGTATATGTTTTAGATGCATTTATTGTAGCTAGAATGATCTAGGTGTGATAAATAGCAACCAGACGTGTGGGTGTTTGCTAATCCCATTTTCAAGGTATAAATCCTTAGGTCACGGGGGTTGAAAAGGACACGTGTGCAGTGAGGAAGTGATGCAACCTCTTTAGTGACACAGCTGCCAGAAGTAAATACCTAAGTGTCACACAGAGCTCTTTATTAATACCTTCATGCAAGCTGAATAACTTTGTTAGCTAGTTTAGGCATTGGGGTGGTTGGAGTATTTTTGTATTCACAAAATGCAGTAAATATTTTCCTGTAAAAGTCATTGCTGCACTTCAACATCTGATAAACTTATAAAGCAGGTGTGGTTTTATATATTTATGAGTTCCTTGATAAGTTTATCTTTGGTATTGCCAGTAAATTATTCTTCCTACTTTTATATTACCATGTGGTAACTGTAGCTTCTCATATTAACTGTTTTAGTCACCTTCTGCTCTCTGCTCCTTCAAAAATAGCATCCTCATAAAAGGACAAATTAAAAAAAAAGGCAAAAAAAGCCACCTGCCATGACTTAAAAAATACTAGTTGCAGAACTCCAGTAGCATGTGCTGTAGATCCTGTGATCTCAGAAAAAAACTGTAAGCACAGCTTTGCATATGTTATGGGACTAAACTAGGCTGGAGAGAAAACTAAATTCTGGTTTAAAGTTTTGACCAACTRAGTTCAATTTTTCTTTAGCTCAGAGTGTCAGTCATAATACTTTCTGAAATGTTGCATTTTACCTAATGTGAACCCTCTGTTTTTTTCTCTAGCAGAGCTTTCATGAGTGTTCTAGAAACAGGAAATGACAAATATACTAGCCAAGAGTTCTACATTGGCAAAATTCAAATTTGGCTCCTGAAGCCATATTGAGGCACAGAAGTTCCCTGTGAACCAGGCATTTCAAGTAGTTGGTTACTTTTCAGGTATCTGAACCTCAGCTGATTAGGAAGACTTAAATTAACAAATTATTCTGAATAAATCACTACAAAAAAAMCCCAGAAGAATAGAAAATGGAAGTAAGTGTTGTCATCAGTGCCATTGGTAATTAGTTACTAATTAATTGAATTATTAATTGATCAGTCCAGCAAAACTGCAAGATCTGTTTCACATATGAGCAAGAAGGCTTACATTCAGGTAATTTTGCTGTCCTGACTAGGTAGAATTTAAGCCAGGTGGTCTTTACTCGGAGGGTGATTTCTTGAAGGTACTGCAACATCTCAGTAATGTCTTGGTCACTGACAGTGGAGATTTCATCTTCTCACCCTGCCTTTTTTTTCTTTGAATTATGGAGAAAAGTATTCAAACCATGACAGGAACCCTGTAGGATCTTCTTACAGGTAAACACCCTCCAGCACCACCTCAGAGATACAAAGGTGATAGTTCTGTGTAATAGTTATGGTGGTGAACTGGAAATACAGTGCTGGTCACCAACACCTTGTGGTCAAACCATGTATAAATGATAATACTGAGTTAAAACTACTGAGAGAACACAGCAGCAAACAGGACATCCTTTAGATGTGTTTGGAATTGGGTCTGTGAGTATTTCCTGTATCTCATAGTGCTGAAGTTGAGACAGTTGCTTTCTCTGGGAAACATTTCAGGTTTCTTTCAAGGTACTAACTACTTGGACTTCTTCTAGKAGAGGAATGATTTGTTTTGTAGAAAGCAGCTTCTTTTTCCCCAGATGGCGAGATGTGTTTTATCATGTGTAATGAGATTAAACTGAAATGGGTGATACCAAGAAAGCAGAGGATATAAGAGGCTTATAAAATACAGGGTTTATGTTTCTGTGAGATATGCTGACACATTTCTGCATATTGTTGACACTGCCTAGATTGTCTTGCAAGTCCATTATGCAAAATCCTTTTACTAGTTGTGTGGTGGCAGTGGCTGTTTATTCCACTTTCCTTAGCAGGGTGGCAGAGCAGAGTATTCCTGTGCAGACCAACTTTGGGGTAGAGATGTATTTGCAGTTTTAAAATKATCACTGTCTGGGAACAGAAACAGTAGAATTATCTTAGCACTGATTGCACCTCAGTAAGTTATTCCTGTTACATAACTTAGCTCTTTGGGGGTATTTTTTTATTATCACAGTTATCATGCTTTATTCTGAGCTAAGTTGAACAGAGCCATATGAACATCAGAGCTCACTTGAGATAGCTTGGGGATCTCAAAAAAGGTGCTGTATGATAATCTATTGGTAGGGTGTTACATTTCAGTTTTTTCACTTTGACCAAAAATGTCAGAAGCAAGAGAAAAAAGTCATGACTTCTGTAATACTCTATTTTTATACTGTCAATGGGGTGTTATTTAAGAGTGCCAGTTCTGAGCCAAAGTCAGCTAAAGAAAAATCAGGCTGAACTTCTGATTCCGAACCAGCAAGTAGAAAATCCCATCCATGCCCAGCATGGCAGCTGGCCTTTTCCCACAGTAAAGGATCTTTTCCACCTCTTGGGCTGGTGAATTCAGTTTACTGTATCCCTAGTTTTTGCTTGTGCTGTCTGTTCTTTGTAGGTTTGTTGCAGCCAGAGGGAGACCCTGCTGCCTCCTAAGCTGAAGTGACATTCATGGACTTTTCTCCCTGAGCCGGCAGCAGCAGGTGAATATTCGAGTCCTATTCTGGTATTGCTACCCAAAACTAAACTAGTTTAGTTCGTGCCTGCCATTAGGTACAGAACTGCTTTTTCTTTTCATACACTTCAACCATTGCAGGTGTGTCCAGGTGACAGCAGGTCTGAAAGAGCTTATGAGATTGTCCTCGTTCCTGTGAGCAACAAGACATTAAATTTAGAAGTATTAGAAGTTTACAGTGAAACCTTAAATTGGATTGACTCCTGACTCACTATATATATATATATATATCACTTTCAGTGTGAGCCTGCTCACTTCCGTGTTCCACATGCAGGATCTATAAATGTGATTGCAAACAAAATCTCCTCATGGATACCGAAGAAAGCTGATGCTCAGACACTTTTCATCCTACCATGGTACAGGAAATGAAATTCGTCTGACAATAGGTTGTTTCTAAGTCTATGAATGTATATGGGGAAAACCCAAATACATGTCTTTTATTCACTATCCAGCATGAAGACAATTTTGTATTTTAAATGCTAAAGAAATAAACTTTCAAAGATCTTTTATGGCCTAAGTATATATTTTTTTGTCCTATGTTTTCTTTTGTAATGAACTTCAAGCAAAATATTTCTTATATTTCAAAAAGGACATTTAGGTTAGCTAGTGCTGTATTTTCCAGACAACAAAAGCAGTTTTAAAGTCAACATCTAAAAATGAAATTGTGTTTTTAAATATGTGAATTAGAATTCCTGTAAGTTAACCATGTCTCCTTAGCAACTGTATATACTTAGACAAAAAGCGAACCCATTGCAGCTGCTTGTCTCTATAGTTGTTTGTGTTTGGTGATTTGTTTATATATCTTTTTCATACTGCTCTAAGGGTATTAAGAGTCCATGTAAATCAGCAATGTTAGAAATAGAAGTCAGAAGTAAATTTCTTTAGAAGTGGTAGAATTTGTTTCCTGAAAGAGGACCAAGAGTAAGCATCAGCTAACCTTGTATTATGTACTATACTACTTAAATGTTGCAGCATTGTGCTGAAAGTATTTGACATCTGTTCGATGGGACCACTTTTTAAACCTTTTTGTAATCCCCAACATCTGTCCAGGTGTGTGAGACATTTCTAATTTGATGACAGATACTAATTCATCTTTTTTGGAAAAACAAAAATTGAGTAATCAGCAAGCTGAGAAATAACTCAGAAAAAAAAATTTTTGATCTCTGTTGTGGAACTTGCATTGAGGATATCATTTTTATATTTTGGGAGAAAAAAAAAAGATTGCTAGGATTTTGAACACACTTGAAACTTTAAATGCAAAACCGAAAAAGTTAACACTAGAATTATCACATTTTGGAATTTTCTTGTACTTCTACTGAATCCAAGTTAGGCACTGCCATGAAAAGGATGCTTTTAGCTGGAAACCTGTTGACAGAGCAGGAAGCTGTTTTGTAGGGACTCACTTGTGAGGTATCACGTGGTGGTTCCATCAGTGGTACAACTTCTCTTGCTGACTTCAAGGCTGCTCAAACAGCTGGTGTGTTTAAAGAAAAAAGGTTTTTATTGTAAGAGCCCTTGGATGTGCAGTGTAAATCTGTAACTATATAGTGCTACTGGATAATAACAATCTAAATGCATATTTTCTGCTGTAAATTTCCCTCATGTGGCTCCAATGATATGTGTACATAGACTATTACCTTTGCACTGAACTGACTATACTTCATAAAATGAAGAGCAAAAACAAGTATTGTACTAAAGATGACCATACCTTGTGGCTCCAATTGTGGAAATACTTTTGCAGAACAAAAGGTATAGCTTCAGTGTTATAAATTTGATTTTTATATTTTTTATTAACATGCATGGAAGACTAAGGATAATATTTTTTAAAAATTAACTTGGTTTTTGTACATTTTTTCAATGTTTAAAACTATATGATTTAACATTACCTCTGAATGGCAGTGATCAGTAAATTTTTAAAGGAAATACCTCAATTCGAGCATTCTTCTCTTGTTGCTTGTCTGATAGGTTAAAATGGACTATAGGGTGTGATGAAGTGAGCATATGATATAGGTGCTTAAACTGTGCTATAGAAGGCATATGATGATTTATTGAAAGGGACCTAAATGATACACTACAAGTGTTGAGTGCAGTTACACAATCATGGCTCATTCTGCCCAACTGGACATTTTCCTCGTGAATGGCTTGTAAATTAAATTTTCAGCGTGAAGCCAAATTAAAAAAATGAAACAAAAAATACTCTGTTTCCTCTGGTTTTTTTTCAATTTTTTTTTTTAACCACAGGGTTTAAAATAAGGGAAAGGATACAAACCATAATTGTGAGTAAGACTGAGTCTGTATATGTTTAGGCATGCTTTGTTGATGGGTGTTCTGTGTGTCAGTGTGTGTAGGAAAGCAGTGTTTGTTTACCTGAAAACTGGGAGGATGAAATGCAGGGATTCAAAGGGGGAGGGAGGGGAGAAAAAAAAAAAAAAAGAGAAAAAAAAATGTCCCTCTGTGACACCAATATTGTCTCCAGTTCTATTTTGTGTGCTTAAAGAAAAACACTGAAAGAYCAAAAAGTATTCAGAAAAGGCACTCCAGAATTCTGGAAGAATAAGTCTGTCTAAATTAGACTGAATTAGCTCTGGCTACATTTTTTTATTCAGGAAGCAGACAAGAAGGGATCCAACACTCCAGACATCTATATACATGAAAAATTGATAATGGAGGGTGGAAAAAAAGGCATCCTCTGAGGTCCAGTGGGTGTAAGCTGAACCATTGATATGAAGAGTATCAAGAATAAAAGTTAACCACTGGGGAAGCTCACCAGAGAAATAACAGACATTCAGGACGATAAGAAGATTTCAAGGGAAGACTTGTTAGTGTTTTACTTAATGTTATTCTCTAATTTCAAGTGATGGAGTTGTTGTGGTTAACCTCAGCTGGCAACTAAGTACCAGGTATCCTCTTGCTCACTCTTCTCCCACCCCTGGTGGGAAGAGGAGGAGAACTGGGGGAAAAAAAGGAAAAACCTGGGGATTGAGATAAGAACAGTTTAACAGTTGAAATAAAATAATAATGGAAAAGGTGACAACAAAGAGAGGGATAAAACTCCAAAGAATCAAGTTAYGCACAACATAATGACTTRCCACCCTCTGACCAATGCCCAGCCTCTCACTGAGCAGTGATCAGCCCCTCCCAGCAATTCCCCCCAGTTTATATAGTGCCGTTTATGATGTTCTGCRGTAAAGAATATCCCTTTGGGCAGTTCTGGGCAGCTGCCCTGGACATGCTCTCTTCCAGCTTATTGTGCAGAGCATGGAATTCATCCCACAAATGGGTTTGCCTTTGCCTGAGGCAGCAGTAACCCATACTGCTTTCCCCCCAGCATATTTTTTACACGCATTACAGGAACTTTGTCACCTTCCACATGAAAGTACATAGAAGTTTTGATTGGGTAGGGCCAGCCAACRTGACAGATCTTCTGGCCTTGATTAACCACATGGCCTTTGCTAAGTGTGTATCCTAGTGTTGGAAGATCCCACCTTGTTCTGCCTCTTCCTCACGTTCTTGTGGTGACCTCACTTTGTTCTCCTTTACTGAACAAGGTRACTTTTGCATCCGTGTCTTCTGTACAGAAGCAGCTGCTACTATCATGGGCTGGTTCTCAGGGCCAGGTGCAGTGCCTGTCACTGGGGTCAGAGTAGCTGCAGGGTCTGTTCTCTTGTCATCAGATCCAGAGACTTCTCCCCGTGAGGGTAACGAATAAGGCTGAAGAGGACCCCGTAGGCCTGGGCCAGACCCCAGCATGTTGCAATCATCTGTGTCTGGAACAGCCAGGGCACCAGCACTTTTCCARATGTTTTACTAGTTTTTCCACCACCTGCACTTGTTCAAGGGTGAAGTTCCAATGCCCTGGAGGTTCCCACTGTCCTGGGCACCTACCCATGCTGTCCCACTGTAGTGGGTTGGCCTGGATGGATTCCAGGCTCCCACCAAAGCCTTTCTCTCACTCCCCTCCACAACTGGACAGTAACAAAAGGTTCATGAGTTGAGATGAAAATGAGTGTTCACTCATGGAATATTGTCACAGACAAAACAGGCCAGAATTAGAGATATTAATTAAAATTATCACTAACAAAGTCAGAGCAGTATGATAAGAGGTAAAATAAAACCTTAAAAACACCTTCCTCCCACCCCTCCCTCCCTCCCGGCTCTACCTCCTCCCCCAGTGGTGCAGGGAAACAGGGAATGGGTGAGATGGTCAGTTTATATACACGGCATGACATTCTGTGGAATGGAATATCCCTTTGGACAGTTTGGGTCAGCTGTCCCAGCTGTGCTCCCTCCCAGCACCTCCTCACTGGCAGACCATGGAATGCTGAAAGTCCTTGACTTGGGGTAAACACTGCTGAGCAACAACCAAATCATCAGTGTGCCACCAATATTATTCTCATGCTAAACCCAAAACATAGCTCTGTACCAGCTGCTAGCAAGAAAATTAACTCCAGCTGAAACCAGGACAGGCCTGAATTCCTTCACCTACCCAGGTGTGTGTTTTCTCCCATCTGTGTTGCAAGGAAACTCCTTGCAGCTGAGCTGCTGGGGCAGTTGGCTGTAACTCGTGCTTGTGCCTCCTCTGCCCCCGAGTACCTTCAGCCCAAGCCTCTCAGCTGAGTGTACTTGAGGTAAGTGCTTGCATCATCACTTTCTTCTGGCTGACCCACACACAAGCAGACAAGGAAGGACCGCAAGAAATGTTCCTTTTTCGATCCAAGCACAGAGATTAAGAGACAATGTTTGGTAGGTCAGGCCTAGGAGAGCAGAGTGTGACTGATGGTAATAATGGTGATAATGATAATAATGATGGTTATTGTTAAAAATAGGTTAGAAGCTGTTGTAAAATAGTTGATAGATCGTTAAGCACGTACTGTTAGTTTGGTTATTATATTGTAAAAGGGGTAAAAAGGGTAGTTATAAGAAATACAGTACTCAACGTACCATAACACATCTCARTAAAGTGCAGCACCCCCCAGGCGAAGCGAGCCAGCCTGGACAGAACTGTAATGGGCCAATCAAGCGCCTTAAACCTTCATGCAAATGAAGGATCCAAAAAGAAACCAATCCAAAGGGACAAAAAACAGGATGAAAAGGGGCTTCTGASCCACTGAATTTGTGCTGCTTCATCTGGGACACTGGGGACATTGCTGCTCCAGAAGACCCAGTGCTGGCGGTGCAGCATCCTCAATGGGGGCGCTGCTGCTGCTCGGCCCACGGGCCCCTGTGCTTTAGGCCTTTCTTTTTTTTATMATAAAAGCTGAAATCACTTTAGTACAAGGAGTCTGCTCTCGTTTCTATCAGTTATCATAGAGTCACACACAATCCATTCAGGCCTCTGAGATCGTCCAACCCATGACATCAGCTAGACCACGGCACAAAGCGCCACGTCCTGTCTTTCCTTAAACACCTCACAGGGATCCATCATCTAACTCCACCTCGCTGGGCAGCCCATTCCAACATCGAGTCCCCCTTTCTGTGAGGAAACTCCCCCTGAAGTACAAACTCCCACGTGCAGTTGTCACAGACACATTTTCTGAAAAATTCTTTCCTTAGGATTTTTTCTCCTGACAAGCTGAGAGGCCTCATGAACAAAATGTAAACAATGGTTATCTGCTGCTGTGGAATGCAACAGGTGGATCTGTGATTGGTCTCATGTGGTTGTTTCTAATTAATGGCCAATCACAGCACAGCTGGCTCGGACTCTCTGTCCAAGACACAAGCTTTTGTTATCATTCCTTATTTTTCTATTCTTAGCTAGCCTTCTGATGAAATCCTTTCTTCTATTCTTTTAGTATAGTTTTAATATAATATATATCATAAAATAATAAATCAAGCTTTCTGAAACATGGAGTCAACATTCTCGTCTCTTCCCTCATCCTAAGACCCCTGTGAACACCGTCACATGCAGTTTAAGACTTTGTCTTCTCATCCTGTTACCTGGGAGAAGAGGCCAACCCTCACCTGTCGGCAGCCTCCTTTCAGGAGCTGCAGAGAGCGATGAAGCCCTCCCAAGATCCCATTTCTCAGGATGAACACCCTCAGCTGCTCCACATTGGATTTGTTCTCCTGACCGTTCTCCGGACTCGCTCCGGCATYCCGGTGTCCTTTGCTCCGGCCCCGCGCGCGGCTCCCTCCGCGCCRATCCSGGAGCGCTSCCGGCGGCGGGCCCGGCACACAGCGCCTCCTAGCGGCCGCGGCCGGCCGGGGCGCGGGAGTGGAGGGGGCGGTGCCTCCCGCGGCCGCCGGAAGTGACGGACAGGCCGGTGGGGCGGGGCGCGGTGGGCGGTGCGTGGGGGATGCGCGAGCGGCGGCGGCGGATCCCGAGCGGGGCTGCGGCGGGAGGTGGGGGCGGCCGCCGCCATCGCCATCGGCACTGTCACCATGCTGAGCCGCAGCTCCTTCACCAGCCTGGTGGTGGGCGTGTTCGCCGTGTACGTGGTGCACACCTGCTGGGTCATGTACGGCATCGTCTACACGCGGCCCTGCCCGGCGGCGGCGGACGGCGCGGCCGGGGGATGCGTCTGGCCCTACTTGGCTCGGAGGCCCAAGCTTCAGGTGAGCGGGGCGGGCACGGCCCGAGGCACCTCGGCACCGCCCCTGCTCTCCGTCCCTGTCGGTGCCCTCTGACCCCGCTTCCCCCCGTCCCTGCTCCCTTCCGGGCCCTCTCGGCTGTGCTGGGCCTTGGCTGGTGCGCGGGTAGGGCTTGGCTTCGTGTGTTTTTATTGATTTCGTATATCTGCTGTCCCACACGTACTGATTAGAGCAGCGTTGCGGAAGAAATGCTGGGCCTGTTTAGTCTAGGGAAGACTAAGAAGTCTTCATTAATTCATGTGAATATGTCAGAGGATGGGTGCCAAGGGGATGGTGCCAGGCTTCTGTGGTGCCTGGCGACAGGATGAGGAGTAATGACCATAGACTAAAACACAAGATCTCCCGCTTCAGTGTGAGGAGTAATGGCCATAGACTAAAACACAAGATCTCCCGCTTCAGTGTGAGGAAGAACTTTATTATGTTGAGTGTTGCAGAGCACTGAAACAGGCTGCCCGGGGAGAAGGTGGACTCTCCCTGTCTGGAGACATTCCAAAACCATTTAAATGTGTTCCTGTGTTACCTGCTCTAGGTCGCCCTGCCTTCGACAGGGTGATCTCCAGAGGTCCTTTCCAGCCCTGACAGAGACCCTTTCCTTTATTGGCAGGATCTCTGGTTCTCTGAAATGGCTCCACTTCCTTCAACTTCCAGATCAGGTCATCCTGTTAAAATGTATATAATGGCTGCTCCCAAAAGGAGCTGAAAGACTTTTTTTGAGTACGCCATTTTCTTTCCCTGTGTGTAAAACCTTCCTGCAACTGGAAGAATTAGTGAAGCTGAAAGACAGACCTGTAGTCTAAACATAGAGATGCATAGATTTATTTCCATACTCTTAATTTCTCTGTGCTGTGTTTTGCTTTCAGTTAAGCGTGTACACTACCACCCGGTCAAGCATTGGTGCAGAGAGTAATATAGATCTCGTGTTGAATGTGGAGGATTTTGATATTGAGTCCAAATTTGAAAGGTAAGAATCTGGACTAGTAGTATCCAAGGTATCAGAGTTCTTTGTTGAATTCTGAAGTGTGCATCCTACCTAGAAGTTACATGGATGGAAGTGTGCCTGAAGCCAAGGTAGATTTCACTATTGGTTAGCTTGGATCAGCGTGCTGTTCTCAGCCATATAGGCAGATGTTTTGCAGAAGTGTGCCTTGCTCATAATAGGATAATTTACTTTCCATTGAGAAAGTCCAAAGACAAATGTACCTGGAAGTGCTTAAGGCTTGCCCCTAATCACATAGTTGGACAGTGGCTATACATTTTGTTTTGTTCTTAATTGCTGTGGCTTCAGACCTGGAACAGGACTTAGATGTCAAGCCACGTTCTCCTTTCATGTATTTTAGCAACATGCTCTTCCATAACTATTTCTCTGTTAAAAATCACATGAGAAAACATTATTTTCCAATAGTCTAGGGTGTGGGGATTTTCTGAAGCAATATTGGTGCCAAGACTGTTCCCTTAGAGAAATTTTTTAGTAGAACACCGCACTCTGCATATGCCTCTGAACAATAAAAATGGCCGGAACTGCTTGTTTCGTTCTTCACATTTGCTGTCTCACTTTTGGTTTCTTTGTTTGTTTAAAATAATTGCCCAATTCTTGAGTCTCTTATCGTAGTCTCCAAGGTTATTTCACTCTCTTCATTTTCTATGACTAAAGAACTTGTTGGTTAGAGTTTAGGTCATATTGAACTACTTCTCTGACAGACCTTATAAGACTTGTTTTACTGACAGGGTCTGCTAAGCTATTGAAAGTATTCAGAGCAGAATAAGCTGAGCAAGACTACAGGAGTAGAGGAGGCATTATGCAAGGGTGCAAGTAGGATGATTTCTTGGCTAGTACAAGGGGAGTGACTTCAGAGTTTGGGGCTCCAGTTTAGAGTTCTCTACTTGGCGTGCCTTAGCTGAGAAGATWTTTTTTTAATGCGAAGTGCATGGCAAAACTTTGTGATTTTCTTTTTAAACTTTGTATCATGTATACAATCTGTGATGCATCTTCAGCGCATGAAGGCTGGTTTTTTACAAGTGCTGTCATAATTTTGGCCCTGTGACCTAGTAGAGGAAAGCAACAAAAGAATTGATGATGCAATCCTGTGTTATCTAGGGCAATAAAGTTGGGAGTGGACAAAGGTTAAACTATCTTAATATAATAGTAAATCCTCAGAAATGCATATATTGTGATATATTGTATAAGAAATTACCCCATCCAGCCATGGAACAGGTTAGCCAGAAGTAATTGTGTCTAGTAATAGCTAAATATTTCAGCATGTGCTATGTCATCTCATAATATATTTATTTTGTATTTTAGGACAGTGAATGTCTCTGTACCAAAGAAAACCCGAAATAATGGCACATTATATGCGTTTGTATTTCTTCACCATGCTGGCATTTTGCCTTGGCATGATGGTAAGCAGGTGCATATAGTAAGCCCTCTGACCACGTACATGATCCCCAAACCAGAAGAGATTAATTTGCTCACTGGTGAATCAGCCACACAGGTAGGTGTGCGTCCCATCTATGGAAGAGTATCTGCAAAATAAGTAATTTATTTTATAGACATTTCTGGTGTTAGTATCTGCTGTGCTTGCATCTTTAAACTAAGGATGATAAAACAGAAAAAAAATCAAAATCTTCTTCTTAATTATCTTGCTAATAGCAGGCCACTCAGTAGAGCAGAGGCAGAGCTCTTTAAAATGCTGGCTAGTTATTTGAACACTATCCTAGTTAACTATAATTGCTTCAAGGATTCATTGCTTTTGGTGGAAATACTMTTGCTCTGTAACAGCATGGTGCTGCTTTCTATAGTGAATTGAATTCATTTGAAATAATAATGCTTTGCTGTTGTAAAATAGCAGAATAAGATATGAAGAAAAACAGATAATGTTTGGTTGATCATCCTTTTGACTGTTTTGAAGTAACATCTGATTTCTGTATAGTCCTGATTTCAAAGTGATTTCTTCTTACTAGTATCCACAATCCTAAGGTATGAAGGTTAATTAGATGAATATTCCCTCTTGATGAACAAGGCCATGAATGGACRCTGAAGTTTTTCACTTTCAAATTGTGGTGGGCCTTTAAAATCCATTCTGTTGTATTTGAGCAAGAGACTTGATCTGGTCAAAATAAGGTAAATTGTTTCTTAGCAGGCTTCTGGTTTATGATCTAGTTAATGACTTCCTGGATTCTGTGAGTTAGATTATTAGCTTGTTCAAAATTGTGTTGCTTAGCAGTATGTATTTTTATTCTTTTTTTTTAAGCAAATAGAAGCAGAAAAGCAGCCCAATGCCCTGGATGAACCAGTCTCTCACTGGAGGTCAAGACTAACCTTAAATGTCATGGTAGAAGATTTTGTGTTTGATGGATCATCGCTCCCTGCTGATGTTCACCGCTACATGAAAATGTAAGTCGATGACTTAATTTTGTCAGATATGTTATTTATAAACTTATGTCACATTTCTTCAAAAATCTTCCTTGACCTTCTGTAGTATTTTATGTTTAAATGGGCACCTAGAGACAAGGGCAGATGCTCTTAATGCTTGCGTTTTGGTAGTGACAAATTGCTGCTAAGATACCATGTACCAGAAAGCCTTACTGCAGATACCTGGTTCCTGGGCAGCTCAGAGTTTACAGTACTTTTTCTGTGTGGAGTAACTATAGTAAGGCAAAGAAGGACTACAAAGACACAGGTAAAATGCTATAGCAGACCTCAAACTTATTTGTTCTCTAGTCGTCCTTCTGGCCTTCGGAGCAGTTGCCATCCCTTGACCCTTTCCAGCTTTCCTTCATCTGCAAGTTACTTGTACAAACTGCAAGTGCTGAAGTGGTAGAGCTGATCTCCTAAGATACCTTTTTTTCTCCCTTTATGATTCGCTTTATTTTAGTTTGAYAGTGTGTGTTCCTATGTTATGTCATTTTCCTCAAGAAAATTCTAACAAACAGGGTTGGGTTTTTCSGCCTCTAGGTGCAGGCAGTAGCTTCTGCTCACAGCTTGCTTCAAACACTTCCAGTATCAAGCATATAAGTAATGCTCTATAGGCTTGTGCTGCTGTATGTTGATGCCTTTCTCCACCAGTACCCTCTTAAATCCAGAAKTAGTTGGTTAACCAGCAGATCCCAGGGTTCTGGGATAGCTTTCCAGCCAGAAGAGGTAGAACCATAACAGGAAGGGGTTGTTGGGCTGGGGTTGATGGATGTGGAAGTTTTTTCTGGTTGATTTGAATCAGTGCTGTTTAGTTATGGCATTATACCGGAAAAGAGTTTTGATATTAAATAACCTGCTGCAATTTTAGTAACAATAGCTTTAATCATAGTTACGTAGAAATCAAATCACTTCAGTTAAATAACCAAGCACTATTTCTGAGCCTCAACTTAGTACTGTGCTGTGTTACTGTTGCACATTGTGTGTTTAGTATGCCATCTCTTAGCATGCATAGAGACTTTTTTCTTTTGTCAACAGCTCRAGTTCAACTTTCAGGCTTTAAAAGTTTCCATGATCCTACTCCATAGATTTTTACCAAGAATATCACAGTGTAGATACCTAACTGCCTTTCTAGTGAAGACTTAAAGAATTTGTCTCTGTTAGGATATTGGGCTAAATACTTTTCCAAGATACTGACAAAGCAACTGCATGTAGGTCATAATTTACTAAATAACTTTACAGTAACCAATTTGAACTTTACAGTAACCAATTAGAGGGCTTGAAGGCTAGGAAGTTTTTATTGGATTCATGCAGGTTGGTGAGGTGGTATAGCAATCCAAATGAGAGCTTCTGTAGATGGCAGAGAAGATTTCTGCTCCTTGTACAATCCCTGCAGTAGTATCTGACCTTCTCATTTGTGCATCAGCCACCATCACATTCATGGTCTCTTGTGGGCGACAGCATGAGACTGATGTCCTGCCAGGCACCAGTGAGTGGGGGAGATGGTGGGGGGGTGTCATGGTCACAGTAGKAGGGGGATATTTGAAACAAAGGATATAAATACATGGCAGTAAACTTCAGCATGTTTCTCTTCCACAGACTTTTAAATTTCCCTTGGTCATTCAAAAGCTTCAGCATCATCMCAACCAATTTCATTTGTATTTTTATTTGCTTATTCTGTCTTTCTACAGAAGGGTGAAAACAAACAAAAATTTTCAATACCTCTATCTTTCAATGAAAAATTGATTCTAGACTAGTGGCTAATTTCTTGCTGTGTGTTAAAAGAAAATGTGCTTGAAAAGATGGTGGGACATTTCTACATGGGTAGATTTGAAAGTGATGAATGAGTGCTAATTTGAATAAAAGTAGTTTTCTTTTTAGATCACTACAGTTATAAAATCCCTGTTTAAACATCCTAGGGTTCAGTTGGGGAAGACAGTGCATTACCTTCCAATATTATTTATTGATCAGCTAAGCAACAGAGTGAAAGATTTGATGGTGAGTAATAGAATACCTTTAATTACATTTAACAGTTTTAACAGTAATCTTCAATGTTGTTTTAAGATTTTCTTATAAGTTGTTTGCTGAAATGAGGAAGTATAAATGTGCAAAAGGATTCAATGACCATTTAACKTAATGTGACCTAATGTGGTAATTGCAGAAGCTGAATCTGGGTTTTGAGACTTCTCTGGCAGAAGTATCTGTCAGTCACTGTCTTCTATTCCACCAAAGATGTTTGGATTCCATTGCTTCTGCCTTTTGGGTGGATATGGAGGACATCACTGTAGCAGCAGCAGTAGTGGCAGGACCAATCTCTTCAGTAGTTTGACTCCCTAATATGAAGAGGTGGTGTTAACATCCCAGAGTATCTCATACCTTCTAGGCATATTGACAACATCCACAGCTGATAGTGGAGCTACACTTGAGATAAGTCAGTAGCTATTCTCTTACCTYCTCAAAATTCAGACGTAGGTAAATTTCTTGGTGCTGCTGTCTGTCATACTAGACTGACTTGAGCACCTGAAAGTTTGGTGTCACAATACATCCAATGATTTGTGCACTTAAATAAATCAGTACTTTGAAATGTCAGTAATGGAATTACAGAAGGATGAAGTTGGATGAGATTTCTGGAGATTGCTAGTCCAGTGCCTCTTCTTAGAGAAGGATCATGTGGAGTAAGTTTTTCAAGACCTTTTTCGGTTGAGATTTGGTTATATCCAAGGATGGAGAGGCCACAGCCTGTATGGGCAATCTGCTTTAGTATTCAGTCAYTCCAGCAGTAAAAAAAAAAAAAATTAAAAAGAAATAATTTTCTGTATTCAGTTTTTGCCCAACTCTTATCTTGTAGGAAATCATGCAGTCCCTTTGCTACAGGTTAGACATGGCAGTCCCATGTAGCTAAATCATGTTGATCTTAGCAGCTCTTAGTTAAGCCTTGCAGTTCTTTTCAGTTGCTCTGACTGGAATTTGGTACTTGGAGTTACTGAGAACAGCAGTCTTGGGGAATGTCTCAAAACTGTTAAATGAGCAYATCTGAATTATGCATCTTCTAGTTGGAAGCCTTTGTAGATGCAAACTTCCCATAAACCTTTAAGATTGTCTCTCCAATTCATTACTTTAGCTCAGAGAAAAGGTTTTGTTACTTAGTGTTCAAGAGAATCTTTACAAATTTGTGTCCCTTCCACCCCAGATTTGTACAGCAAAATAAACTCCAGAGCATTTGTTAMAAGTCTTGACAGCAGATTGTTTTGTCCAGTATTTTTTTAGATACRTATTTGTAATTTCTGTATTAGTGGTCATTGTCCTTTGTTTAAAGTTTTATCACAGCTCRTCCGGTCCAGTTCAGTACATTCGTGTGAACTCTTAACTGGTCAAGTCATGTACCCTGTTTACAAATAAATTCAGCATTCCCATGTTACTAATGACATTCCTGCAGTTGTCATGCATACCACAGTTAACATTGTTGTAACTCACTGCCTTAGAAAGTCGTTAAAGGTCCTGGGAAGTGCTGCAAAGACTGTTCCACTAAAACCTGCAAACTTCCCTGCCAGCACTGGCTTATGTGGTATCTCAGTAGTGATTGGCCAAACTGCTCTCAAGCCCTGCAGAAAGAGTGGTCTTGTAGTAAACATTCTGTGAGAGACTAAGTGGTAAGTGAAGAGCAGGCATGAATAAGGAGAGAAGGTGGTACAGCTTTTGTGGAGCCAGGTTACTGTTTGACTGTGAATGGGGGCACAGAGAATATCTGTTTTCTATGCCTGACCTAAAGTCATGGAGCTGAAGATGCATTTTTCCTGCTTGTGCTGGGCTGTGTAGATTGTCAACTAACTCTCATTTTCATCAAGATGTAGGTCTTCTGTGGTGAGTAGTGCAATCTAGAGATTATGTGTTCCTCATGTTCTTACACGTGCTTAGATGCTGTGGGTTTGGGATTGCACAGAATAAAGAGATAATTTTAGAATTCATACCACTGAACTTATTGRCAGTGTTTGCACACTGTTTTGTAGTATTGATCAAGTAGAGTGCTAGAAGTAATGATGCTCTGATGCCACACTGCAAGAGTAGGTGTATTGCAGGGATTTGGTCATTCCTAGATTTCAAAGGCTTAGCAACCATCACACTCACATTGAGGCTGTGAGGCACCACTTGTGGGCTTTAAGTTGTTTGTTAAGAAAGAGTTCATTCTTCTAATCTTACCTTATTTTAGTTTGCTTTTGGGRTTGGACAATTCCCATCTCTGTCTTCTATTGCAATCTGATTTTCTCCTTACACTACCCCTAATTCCTCCATAGTAATTCTTTGTGCAGAATGCATTTACCACATGCTGCTTACCCAGGCATTTGCAAAATTTTTGTTTCTTGGCCATCCTCCACAGATAAAATTTCTTTTCCCTCTCTGCCATGAATGTTAACACTGTCTTTGATAGACTGAGAAATTGAAATTAGACTGACTGAATTACGGGAATCCTTTGAAAAGAGGAAGCAGTCTGGAATATGTTCATTTGGTTTTTGGTATATGGCTGTAGAATCTTGCCAGTGTTCTCTACAGTCAGCTGTAACCACAGTTGATTTTTTGTTCCATTTATTTCAGAGATCCTTGACAGTGTTCTAGTTTCTCAAGCTTTTCTCTCTGCTGTATTCATAAAACTTTCTCAGCTTCTCTTCCTCTCCTTCATGTGCCTGCATGTTCTACCCGTCTGAAAARCTTACAGGGTCTTGGGAGGGTGGTGAAATTGAGATTTGTTTGTACTCACTGGAGGAAAGAGTGAATGGGAGGATSAATGTAGCCCTCAGTTCACATGTGAGTGATAAGTGAGGAGCCTAAAACCATGTTCTGTGTCACAAGAATCAGAAGAAGCCCATTCATCTCAGTTAGGTGTCAGCTAACTAATTACCGTAGAAACAGATGCAGAGTAGAGTAGCAGGTCTGAGATGAGAATTATGATTGGGAGTAATTAGGAGCCTGGAGCAGCAGATCTTGAACTCTTGCAAAGAGTGCCTGCCAATCTGTCATCCTGAGCTGTCCTTGGAAATGTAAAACAGACTGCCTGAACTTGTTCTGGGATAGCTGCTGAGTATTCCAACATCTTAGAGGACAAGGGGGTTTTTGTGGTTTTTTTAAACCTRTTTGAGAGGTGGACATGGACAGCTGTCGTGCAGAAGGAGCTGAGGTAATTTAAGACTTTTGGTTTTCCAGCTTAAGTAACATRTAGATGATACAGTAGGATTAGCAGAGATTTAATTTTTGGGGTGCAGAAAGAAAGTTGTTGTGACACTCCAGATCCCAAAGTTATCTTACTTAGCTTTAGCTGTGGTGTTTTCATTAGTCTGAGCTAGTGGCATCATCTTGCTTCCCTGCCCTTTCAATTTCTCTCAAAATCAGCCTGAATAAAGTAAATTTCTGACTGTGGCCTTTGGGATACAATTTGTTTGTTGGTTGGGTTTTTTGGGGTTTTTGTATAATATTCTAGTTTAGGTAATCTTAGCATATGCATTCAGAGAAGAACTGTCGAAAGAGTTATCTTAAGCACATGTTTCCCACTTTATGCTGCCATCTCAGAGGCATTTGTATACAGGAAAAGTGAGGTTGCTATAGGAACTTGAACAGAACAAACTGCTAATTTAACATTTCCTGGAAAAAACACAAAGACTTCAAGCATGATATAGAAGTCTAAGATCTTATTCYCTTTTAAAAACAAACTGAGTTCATAAAATTGTGTGATTAAATTATAGTGTGATACAATCACTTTCTTTATTTTAAAAAAATATTAATGGAAGTTATTGTTGCCATTTTTCTGCTGTTAAAGATGAAACGTCTTTTTGAAATGCAGGTTATAAATCGTTCAACAACAGAGCTACCTCTTACAGTGTCATATGACAAAATATCTCTTGGAAAACTCCGATTTTGGATCCACATGCAGGATGCTGTGTACTCCCTCCAGCAATTTGGTATGCTTACCTTTAATGACTTTAGGCTAAGAAATCACAATTAACCCCTTAATTTGTTTAATTTGTTTCTTTTATGCCCATAGATGATACTTTTTTTTCTGGATAGCTGGTGAAGAGATTTAATGCTACAAATCTTGTGTTGATTCACCTGAAGTTAAAGATAGAAATATATGTTGATATGTGGTAGGGAACAAGAATACAGAGATGAATTAACCATTTTAAAAATTATTTTATTTGGATAGTACTCTGTAAAAGCATTGGAGGACATAAATAAGAGCATTTTCTCCATGGGTTTTTCCTATCATCCATGGAACAGAAAAGTTGGATCAGTGGTACATAGGCTTTGATATGAGGCTGCTCGCTGTAGCCATACATCTGCAGTGAAACACAGGCAGGCCATACTAAGTAAAATCCAACTGTTCTCCTCAGTTCAGGCCAATCTATATTAAAGCTAGGAGTATGTCTGTTAAATATAACTCTCTTGAAAAAGTCAAGTAATTGCTTGCTCAGAGTTTGTGCAGGGCATTTGTCCACCATCACCTCCATCATTTTTTATGAGCCTCCTCAGAATTGAAATTTTCATATTCCATGTCTTGGTTGTCATGTGATAGACACAGATATCAAGACCTCTCATCCCAAGAGTACCTCCTGTGCCTGGAAAAAAGGCCTGTGTAAGGTGCTGTTTGTTCCCCTTAAGTATGTAGATAGTGAAACATAAGGTTTGAAATTTTCTAATTGGAGTAATTTCTGGAGCAGTCAGATTAGTAGAAAAACTCCAAAGTCACTTGAGAATGGCCATGTACTTGCTGTGATGGCAAAGTAATTTGGTGCTCAAATTACTCAAGCACTATTGCCATAAATGCAGCATTATGTATTTTCTGAGAGCTGTGACTTCAATCATAGCGTTGCATCTGTGCCATGTTTCTCACTGACTTTTGTTGTCCTTTACTGTGTAGTCCTTTTCTTTCAGCTTTTGATGTGAARCTCACTCTTCCTGTATATCAAACTAATGGTTAGAAGCCAGTTTGTAAAACCTTTTTTTTTGGCCTGCTCAGGCCAAAATGATTTAATGTGTCTTCCCATTTGTCTGTCAGGTGATCAGCTTAGGTTGTAATTACACAGCACGTTAAAGGCACGTTACAAAACACATTGTAACATTGTAAGTCAAAGGCTTGTAACTGATGGGTTTGGGGTTTGGGCAAGCTAAATAACTTGCCAAAATATAGGTAGATTAGAATTTGACCAATAGAGTTTCCATCATGTTTTGGATTTATGGTTCCTTAACAAAACTTGTGCAGGTGAAATAAGATTCCTTTCACACTGGACTTGAGCATAACAGCAATGAACTGTCAGGTACTTCTTGCACAATGACTTGTTCTTTTTTGTAGGGTTTTCAGAAAAGGATGCAGATGAAGTAAAAGGAATTTTTGTTGATACTAACTTGTACTTTCTGGCTTTGACATTCTTCGTAGCAGCGTTCCATGTAAGTGGTTTTAGTTTTTAGGAAATACATAATATGGGGGAAAAAAAAGGGGGGAGGTGTGTCTGACTCTCAGGTGTTCTATTTATTAAGAATTATTCTTGAAAATAGTAATTTCAGTAGAGCAGTGGAAGCATTATCTGGTACAAAAGTCAGCTATATTTCCAATACAGAGTTAATATAAAAACCTTAAATAAGGCAGAAATTTGAGATAATTATATAGAAATTAACAGTCTTGACTGAAATATAAAACATTACCTTCATTATCACTTTTTTTACATTGTAGTTGAGCCAAAGCCCCTAGAATTAATATACCTGTCAACATTGGTTTAAATTTTGTTGACTTCTCACAAGATTTGTCACTGCAATGGCATAGCTGGGGCACCTGTACTTGGGTTTGTGTCTCTGACTTCTAATCCCTGGAGAAATTTTGATCAGCTGATATTTTCTGAAATTGCTTTCAGAAATGTTCCTGTAAAGTGTGGAGTGCTCATGGTTACTTTTTTGTTGTTGTTTGTCCCTTTTTTAGCATTGGCTTAAATCTGAACCTTRATTTTAATGAATAACTTTTTTTAGACACTGGGAACTTTTTGTAATCTACAGTTATACTCAACACAGTTCCCATACTCTGGGAGAGATAAGWACTTGCCTGGAATGTTATGTTTCTTTATACTTGTATTGCACACAGTTAACTTGTTTGGAAAGCCTTGGACTTCCATGGCCTATTAATTTAATTTTTCCACTCTGATCATCAGGTTGCAAGGTATCTGTAGACAAGGACAAGCTTTTCTGATACTTCTTTCTTTTGTGTATCATTTTCCAAAATAATAAGTAAAAACAGAAAAAAAGCCAAACAGCAACCCCCTTCTATAAACAAACAAACCCCACAAAAACAACTGAAAATTTCCTCATTAAAATCCACTGACCGAAGAATTTCTGGAATCTGTTTGATTTATTTTTAGACACTGAAGGCTTAAAGGAAATACCAAAAACTATACTGAATGAAAATACCGAAGAAAATAAAAAAGCTTCCTACAAATAAATTGAATTCTCAAATGTCCTGGAAGTTTAGGTCAACTTAGTGACATAATACAGAGGAAACCTGGCTTGCTGTATTGTAGGATTTTTTTTTTCCTAAAGTTTTGATATTAACCAAATGTAAATTGACTATCAATCCAATACAGAGTATTTTTAGTTTAATTTACTATGCTTTTCCCTGTGGTGTGTGGTTCCTCAAGGTCCTTGTTCTTCACCCTCAATGATGAGTTACCCTGTATTGGGTCACTGGCTTGCTTTACAGGACATTAATCTGGGCAGCATTGCAATGGTAGTGTTTGAAATTCATCCTGTAATTTTGCATTGCTTTTAGAGCCTGGGCTTCTACAACTTTTTTTTAAGATTTTATTTGTGAGTCTTAATTTTAATTTCTGAAGCTTCTTAAACAGTGTTTTTTTAATACTATGTTGAATGCATTGTTAACATTTTCAGTCTCTCATTAGTGTATGTTTCAAATGAGCAAATGGGTATGTTTCTTCCTATTCGCAGCTTCTCTTTGATTTCCTTGCATTTAAAAATGACATCAGTTTTTGGAAGAAAAAGAGGAGCATGATTGGGATGTCTACAAAAGCAGGTATGGACTAGAATGCTGGTGGTGTTGTCTATGTACTGTGTAGTGGTGTGTGTTTTCAGTCTTGCTCTAAGTTAACACTTTGTAGGTTTGTAGAGATAGCAAATGAGATGGTTTGTGTATGAGGAAGAGATGGCTAACAGTCTACACAGATGGTTCTAACTTTGTTAGTTCTGTGCTCAGGTGTCACTTGAGTTTAAGCACTTGTTTCACTACTGAGGTTTGACTGTCTTAGAATTGGGAATTAGATTAATAGTGAGTCAGTAACCATGTTTTCCTTGCTGAAGGGAGCAGAGAAGTACTTTGAGAAAAGAATGAAGAGCAGAAAAAGCTCTGTGGGTGGAGAGAATGTGCTTTCATGAGTAATGCTGTTCTGCAAGTCCCTTGTGTTCCTTGTAGATAACTACAGGTTCCAAAATATTTGTGGGTGGAAAGTGCTGTATTGTAATGCTCTTGCTTGATTTGGGCTTTGATGTAAACAAAAGATTGTGAAGCAAAATTGTAAACCTGGAGTCACTTGACCTTTGAGACTATGCCTAAYTCTATCATATTTATAGATAGATTAAAACATGTAAGGAATATCAATACTGGAGGGGGAAGGAGGGAAGGGCATTCTAATTTATGGTGAGCAACATGTTTCATCATGTGGAGAATCCATATATCATTTTTATGAGTGCATTTGTTTTTTTTGAAGCWGTTGTACTGCTGTTGGCATGTGTATGCCAAAAAGTTTATAAGAATTCAAAACAGTCGATTTGAGTTTCAGAAGTAAGAGTCAGTTGCCAGTTTCAAGACTCAGTAAAGTCAAATTCAAAAGACTTTAACATTTACAAACAATAAATGAGTCTCAAATACTGACATTATATTATCTCACAGCCTTTCAGCTTCCAGGAGACAAGCATCATGAATGTAGCTCCTAATTGTACTCACATATTGCTGAATTACTTCAGTACAGGAGTCTTCATTAAATGTTCCAATTTTCTTTCGTCTCCTGTGATAAGGATTGCATAAAATGTTCTTGTTCCCTATTTGCCCAGAGATCACTGGCTGTTTCTAGGACTACTAGATATATCAAGATGTATACAGAAGAAATTCATACTTAAATTGTGTAAGGCAGAATTGTACCAAATAGACCATCAGTCTTCTGTCATCTCAACTGTTCATTTAAATATTAATAAGCCTTCCATTTTCATGTTTTCTGTCCAGTGCTTTGGCGGTGCTTTAGTACTGTGGTAATATTTCTTTTCCTTTTGGATGAACAAACAAGTTTATTGGTACTGATCCCAGCAGGCGTTGGTGCAGTGATTGAGGTGAGTTCTTGAAGCCGTAGCACCAGATACCAGTATTTGCAGCAACATCCATAGTTTATAGTAGAAAAATAATGCTAAACTGGTTACTGGAGAATTCTGCTGTAGCTTGCATGTCCTTGGCTTTCAGTGACAGAGGAGATGGTGTCCCTTGATCAAATAACTAAACTGGAAGTATCCGTTTTTTCTGGGATGGTCCAGCTGATATTTTAGAAACCAAACACAGTGATGCTGAGGTTCCACTTATTACATCACCCAACAGACATCACTCCTGGCCAAGCAAGTATAACCATGTCAACAAGCCTGCATGGAAGCACTGTCAGAGAGCAGGCTGAGTGCCCACAGACAGTGCCAGGACTGAGGTGATTGGGGAAGGAGGAAAAGGAGGAGACTGCTGCCTGTGTGCATGATTCCAAAAGTCTGCATCTAGTCAGTTGCAGGTAGCACAGCTGTCTCAAAGTGACAGCAATCTCAGTGACAGTACATCTCAGAGGAATTTGTCTGCTAGGAAGAAGTTTTTCACAACTTGGACTTAACTCCTCTTTCTCATGCAGTGCTAATAGTGACATTGATTCTGTAAGAAATTATTTTCTCACTTGTACCAAAGATAATAGTAAAGGATTGTTGTTACACTATTCCCCTTTTTTTTGTCTGGAATATGTGGTGGGTGAGAAAAGAGTATTGGTGTATCTAAAGTTAAGCAAATTAACCTTGTCCACAAAAAGCTTCAGGGAGTGCAGCTGTCCTGGGGACCTGCATTGCTTAAGTTGTTAAATCTGTATAGCAGTGTGGGTACAGTACATGAGTAAATTTTCAGGTGAACTGAAACTTCAGGTTTATGTTAGGGTCAGGCTGTTACAGCTGTACAGTAAGTAACCAAATAATTCAGTGCATTCACTGATTTTTGCTTGTAGTTCACTACTGAAATATAATGACTGTGTAAGTGCCAACCTAATCCCTGTTAGGAGTTCTGAGGCACCTTCATYGAAGGCATATAAAAATTTGCTTGGCAGGTGACTGCTAGAATTTTCTAAATGCCTCACCTGGGGTTCATCTCAGGCAGTGCCATTCAGATATCCTGGAATGACTACATTACTTCACTTAAATTACATCATCTGATAAAGAGACTTAATAGTGCAGGCTCACAACGTTGTACTTTTTTGATGACATGGCATTTGGTTTGTATAGGCACAGGMAGTGTGTGCTGCAATCAGGATGCTACTGCTTTATGCAGTGGGTGATTAAAAGAGGTAATCTGGAATCCTTCATAAGATGTTCCTTTGTATAATAATCTTTTATGTGCATTTTTTGTTTTTGCTAATCACAGCTCTGGAAGGTGAAGAAGGCCTTGAAAATGACAATCAGGTGGCAAGGTTTGAGACCCAAATTTCAGGTATAGTAGACATTGCCCTGTTAGTGATTACACTCTTGAGTCTTGCATCTGTTTCGAGGTTACTGTGCAACTTGACTTCTAGTGAAATGAAGAACTTTTTTAATTATAGAAGGTTCCTGTGTACATCTCTCTATGAATGGCTTAATCCAATAGCAGGATGAGCATTTTCAAACCTGTTTCTTTCTTTGAATTCTTTAGAAGAAGCAGCTATTTTTATGTATTTATGGTGCAAGAAACTTCAGAACTTCTCTGTCAGTTTTTCTGAATCTTTATGGTGAGGCTGTGCTGCTGCCAGTGTTTTGGAAAGGCACTCTTAAGTGACATCATGTTTTGAAACAAGAAACTGGCTTTTTCATGAACTGTAGATGTAAGTTCTCCATTGTGGAACTAACAGAAAATATGGCATGTTCTGAGGACAGTACACTCTTAGATGATTCTTCTGGGTAAAATGAAGTGCTGAGATTGCAGAACATGCAGTGGCAAAGTGTAGTCTACACTGAAAGTTTATCTTGCTGGTAGAAAAAACAGTTGTCTAATATTCAGTGTTTCTTCACAAGAAATGCTGGGGGTTTGTGCTGCCTAAAGTCTGTGTCTGGAGTGACTGACTGGTGGCTCTGCTTGTTCCTGTGTCAAGGARCTGTGTTGAAGCAGGTGGAATTTCTGGACATGTGGAGATAATCCATGACCTCTTCATGGTTATGGCTTTTCATAAATGCTTCCTGTTCCTGACAAATTTTTAGCTACTTGACTTTGCTTTTACTTTGTGAATTCTACTGTTTCAACAGCATTTCTCTAAGCAAACAAGTCCTGGAAGTTTGGTGTAAAATATGAGGTTAAAAGTTAATCTTTTTGCCTACCGTATATTTAGTAGGCTGCACAGGACTAATATATGACTCTCCTATATAGAAACTTTTAAAAGCTTTGTTAGCTGCCCAATGTAGAGAGTTGGAGAGCAAATGCTTTCCCCTATGTTCTGATTTGATTGTGGTTTTCATATGTGTTGCAGTTTGGTGCATACAATGACTCTGAAAAGAAAACCGAGGAATATGATGCCCAGGTAAGAGGGAATCCTGTGACTTCTGATCTACAAAGTCTGTATATGTCACCTGTTGATTGACTTGTTTTGCTCTTTTTTTCTGCAAGTGTATTTTCCACATCTTCGCAGTTGTCAAGTGGATCATCACAGTCTAGATGATCAGATAGTGAAGATTCATTCTGATAATTTATGAAAGGAAACAGTGAAATAGTTCTTTCGGTTGTTGAATCTGATTGAGGCATTGCTCTGAGAAGTATTACCACTCAAAAATCTGAAAACTGGTGTTTGTACTTGTTATTTTTACTGAAGGAAA
This sequence comes from Cardinalis cardinalis, assembly GCA_014549065.1. Taxonomy (NCBI): domain Eukaryota; kingdom Metazoa; phylum Chordata; class Aves; order Passeriformes; family Cardinalidae; genus Cardinalis; species Cardinalis cardinalis. The sequence goes on from JACDOX010000007.1 coordinate 9,359,977, forward strand.
GTTCACGTGGTTCCTGTTTTTTGAAGGGAGTTGAGCATAAGTGACAACATTGGTGTTAAGTAGGAAGCTACTTTTAGAGACTGATCTTTGCACTGACTCTCGTTGCCAACACTATGAGGTGATTGTCTGAATTGGGCTTTGGAATTTTCACCATCACCACTAGAAGTGGAAGCATAGTAGAAATTATTGCAGGCATTTGGGAATAGGAAAAGATTTTCAGGAAAAAATTATGTGGCTGTCTTCTTCTCATGGCTATTTAATGCCATGAAAAATCTGTCCATACGGAATGTGAACTAACTATTTTTCTTATCCATTAGGCTATGAAATACTTGTCGTATTTGCTCTATCCACTCTGTATTGGAGGTGCAGGTTACTCCTTGCTGAATGTCAAATACAAAAGGTACTGTAACTCTGTGAATGATCTTACATGGAATTGAAACATTCCCCATTTTTTCTATATGGTTATGGAAATCAGTTGTTAGCTTGATGCATAGTCCAGGAACTGGAAACTTCCTTGTCCTGTCTATCTAAAGCTGAAGAATATRGATGATTTTTTAACATCCTGTAAGCAGCAGGCTGTTGTATTTCATGGGTTACCTGATAACAACTTTAGCACAGAATTCAATAGCTTGCGTACATGTCAGTCAGAAGAGGAGAAAGAAAGCGGCCATTGATGTTCAGAGGGCCAGTTGGTGGTAGGAGAGATGAAAGGAATTCAGTGGTTGAACCTGTCCAATAGCAAAAAGAAGCAAAAACCTTCACAAAATTACTTGATTTGAACAAGAGGCTTCTTTGTTCCTAGATATGAGAGCTATGATGGCAAGCAAGCAAGAGCATTTTTAGAAAGGGCTCTTTATTCCTTTAGAGCYATGAACTTCCTGCAACATAGTAATACTTCAGCAAGAGCTGGACATTCAATATTTCATGAACAAATGAAACCCTTGTCACCTTTCAGTCGAAATAGCTGGTTCATTTTCTGTTGGAGAGATGCAAGCAAGTGTATAGCAGTGAGACTTCGTTGTAGGAAAGTCCTGCAAACACAAGCATGGTGAGGCCATGTAGGCATTTTTTAATAGTCCTTAGGCCCAGATGGGATGTGAGAAAACAAGCAGTAGTAGTTTTTCCTAATGTTATTTTAAGCTGTTGCTGCATACATGAGCTGTAACACTTATACTACAAACTGGGGCAATTTCTGGGCTATTAGAAAAGCATTTTTTTTCTAAAGGTTCTTGTCTTAGTAAGCAGCTAACAAATATGCAGCATTTTAAAATTCTGGTTTTCTGACAAAATTCTTGAATTTGTTTAGTATTTCAAAATATTTCAGTATAATAAAGTATTTCAGATACTTTATAGCTGCAGCTTAAAGAAGTGAAAGCAATTCATATAATAGAATTCTTGCCATTGTTAAGTCAGTAAGGAAATGTGCTAGAACAAATAATTTTAGCAGTAAATTATCCTTTAATCTTGGAGGCATTTTCTGATTCATTSTTTAAATACTTGTGGATTACTGAAATGCTGCTACAACTGTAATGTTGCTATTAATGTGACAATAACACAGCAGTGCAAGTTTAATTTTAAATTACGTAACCAGAGTGTGACAGTTATTAGCTGTTCTCAGAATTGCAAGCAGGAGTATGGGATTCTGTCATAGTCTGTAGCCCTACCATTATTTTGTTAGGATTGTGCTCTATTGAACATCTGGGAAGGTTATTAGATGTAAGGAGGGAAAAATCTAGATTCCTTGTATTTACTTTTTTTTAAAATACCTACTGTTGTGCTTTGCACTGAATGGTACTTGTTAGGTCCTTACTATGCCATATTAAGTGACTCTTTAATATTTAGAATGCAGTGCTATCTTTGCAGGCCTTAATACAGTCAGAGTTCAGTGAACAGTATTACACACACAGTACACATATCTCATGTCAGTTATCTGATTATTAACATAGATGTCTTAAAATGGTGTGTATAAGTATAAAAACAGGTGATAAATCTGTCAAAACTTATTGTATGGACTGATAAGTATCGTTTGCTTAAACTGCCTTTTCTTGAGCCCCTCCAGGGAAGGAAGATGTGAGGTATAGATTTCTTGTCATGGAGAAATTTATAACACAGCTATTTCTTGGAGTAGTCATGTGGTGTACAGTGGTGTATAGGATGTATTATAATTTTGGCTGAAGAGAAATATAACTGTATTCTCTTTGTTTGTAGCTGGTATTCCTGGTTGATTAACAGTTTTGTCAATGGTGAGTCCCTTCTGTTCTCTTTTCTATACATATTTTTTCAGAGGAAGGCCAAGAATCAAAAGTAGAATATTAACTGCTGTCATTTGGATCAGTGTAATATAGATCAATAAATTACTAAATTATTACTTATTACTAAATTATCACAGTGATTGAAAAAGGGAGAAGAATCAACCTAAAGTGAACAAAAAGATGCATCTTCATTCTTCAGAAAAAAAAATGAGTAAAATTACTAATTATGGAAGTACAGTTGTGTGATTAACATCTGTGCATTTGTTTGTTTTCCGTATWTCATCTTCAGGAGTGTATGCTTTTGGATTCCTGTTTATGCTGCCCCAACTATTTGTAAACTACAAGGTAAGATTGAAAAGTAATGAAGGTCTACTTTCCTAGTCTCTTCTTCCAGACTTGATTACAATTTGATACTTTTTATTTCTAGATGAAATCTGTTGCACACTTACCATGGAAGGCTTTCACATACAAAGTAAGTAAAGCTCTAATTTAAAGTTGTGTGCAGTCATTTTGAAAATTATTTTCTATAAGAAACAGCCTAATAATAAATAGCTTAAGGATGACAGTACTTTTTTGTTTTAAGAACTAAACTTGTTTGCAACCGTCCTTAAAATAAAAAACCACACTGATTTTCGTTTTTCATAATGACTTCCATACGATGAGAATACTTGCATCCTAGTTTTTATGATAATACAGCTTTTTGTACCATCAGCTGTCTTGCATGAGTGCAGATGTTGGTCCTGCAGGTAATGTATCAGTCTCAGTTAAATGCATTATTTTAAGAAGGTGTCAGTGCATCACTGACAAGGAATAGTTCCCAAGAAACAGTTAGGAATGCTAAAAGACTTTATTTTGGCAGGTTGCAGGAGCCACCAGAGGTTGAAGTAAAGTACACACTTTTYTGTGCCAGGGTAGTAATTGTGAGCTTCTGGGCAAATGTGAGGGGTATTGTTCCATGGGGGAAGAAGGGCTGCACTGTGGTGTCCCCACTGCCTAGACTGCCCTGGTAAGGCAGTGCAGTGCTGCAGCCCAGCTCAATAGCAGACCTTGGAGGGGAAGGTGAGTTTATTCAAAACCAAAATCAGTTCACTAACCCTTTGATAGCTGCATACCCACAAGCACTCAATCATGTGTCCAAGTGGTTTGTACAGTAATCAAACACCAAGGTGATAGACCCAAGTATGCCAGTCAGCTCTCATATGCACAGATATGGGTAACAAGGGACACCCACTGCTCAGTTCCCATGTCTCCTATGTTCTCCCTCAATTAGCACCTCTATGCTAGTTTTGTTCTTGTACCCCTAAAGAGCTGATAGTGTTTTGACTATCATTTCCCCCCAGTCCCAATCATTAGGGTTTTTGTACTGTGCTTTGTTTTCCTGATCTTTGTGTCCTGAGAAACCCTGGCTGGATGTGCTGGGACCATCAGGGTGATGTCATCACCATCTACTCTTTTTATTTGTGCTTCCACTTATAAATGCTTTCATTTTTCCTTTGTGCTGATATATTACGATTGCCCAGAACATCTGTACTTTCAAAGGAACAGTGTTAAAAACTGCGCAAGAAATKATGTCCAATTCTGAACAGAAGATATGGGACAAAAGAACTAAAACATATCCACCTAATGAGACTACAAAGACATTTCCATTTCTATGAGCCTATAGCAATTGTCCAACTTTCTGCTGCCTTACTGTTTTTAAGGAAACAGGGTGCATCTAGGAAAACAGATTGAAATGTAGCTGTTTGCAGTATAGCAACTAAGCAGTGTTTGATGTGGAAATAGAGACAAAAATAACAATAAACTCAGTATTTCAGGCATATACTAGGCAAATCAGCACATTTCTTAAGAGGAGGGAGCAAAAGGTATATTAGTGAAATAATTTCACAATTTTACTTCACCAAAGAAAATAACTGAGCAGAGACATGAGCAGTTAAATAAACAACAGRGAGAGGTTTTTCAAGCAAGTAACCTTTAGATCAGTACAACCTTGCCTTTTCTTACAGAGCATTTATAGTTCCTGTTTAGATGCCTTAGGCTATCCACAACAAAGGCACGTGTGTGTGGAGAAAAAAGTCTGTTTTTGTTTTCAATGATGTTTCATTTAGACAGCTTTGGAGGGAGTATTTTACTTTTTTAATGGATATTTAAAGTTGCTTGCTCTCTTCTTCACTTGAAGTGGAAAGAAGAGTCTGAGGGCTCACCTGTGACCATTGTTTTAGAGTGGGAGTTGACTTGGAAAGGCTGTCTTTTCCAGCTTGCCAATGTTTTTATTTTTGTTCCATGACAAACCTTTGCACAGGCTTGAGAAGTGCCAGCCATATTGCCCAGTCACTTCAAACAGGTGGATTTGTTTTGACCTGACTAAAAGAGCTCTCCTGTTGTAACTAATCTCTAACAGGAGAGAGAACTCTCTGCTGTCCAACACCCCCATTTTCTGCTGGTATTTTCTTCTATCATATAAACATTCTTCTATCATATAAACATTCATTTTGTAGAGTTGAGTTTTGTGCTTACATCTCTTGCACCCTTCTTACGGTATGGATTAGCCTACAGCTTGCTAAACTGAAAGGAGCCATGTTACTGACTCAGTTTGTTAACCTAACAGTGAATATTCTTTGCTAGGTTTGTTTCCTGATGTTTTCAGTGAGTTGAAATAGTTTATTGCAACATGAGTACTAGAGCTGGTGTGCTGTAAGAGTTGATGTGTACACCCTTCCTGTAGCCAAGAGCCAGATTCAGAGGAGTTGCCTTTTGGTTAAATTACTTTTTGTTATTGCTGCAGAAATAGAGCCTATAGTATGCCTAGTTGATTGGAAATGGTGTAGAAGATTATCCATCCATTATTCAAGACATGGTTACTTCCAGGAAAGCACTGAAAATTTTTTTAAAGTCTTTCCAAGGCTATTAAGTTAATTTTCTTAAAAGCAATAAATTAACAAATTTTTACACAAATTTCTACAGAAAACGAAAGTGAAGTGACATTTTGTACATCTTGTCATTTGAGTAATGGATGAACAAAAGTCTGGGGGTTTTTCCAGTTCCTTTTGAAGTTTTCTCTGAAATTGAGTGTGTGTTTTTCCCCTCCCATGACAATAATCTCACTTACCTGAAACAGTCCTACTTCCTTCTTACTTGTAACTTCTGGTCTGTAGTAGACAGTATGTCTTCATTAAAAGAAGGCATTTTAAAGTTTGCATTAATTAGCTTTGCAGCATAACCTTTAAGTGTTGTTACAAATATGGAGGAAGTCTGTGTTCCCACAGAAAAATACAAGAAGCTTCTAACTTTGTATGATTGATGACTTCCTTTCTTCACAGCCAACTGAAGTATACTTTTCTTTTATTTGTAGGCATTCAACACCTTTATTGATGATATATTTGCTTTTATCATCACTATGCCAACATCTCATAGGCTGGCATGCTTTAGAGATGATGTTGTGTTCCTGGTCTATCTCTACCAAAGATGGTATGACTTCCTTTAATATTTGTTACAGTTTTTACAATGCTATAGATGGTTGTAGTCTTGTTGCTATAAAGAGCTGTAGACTGAGATAGACTTCGAGCGGAAGTTTTATACTATAATAATGTCTAGTACAGTATGGGCTGAATAATGTTAGATATGTATGTGCCTAGTGAAGGGAATGGTGAGCAGGGCACCYTGTAAAGGAGATCTCAATACAAATAAGTGGAACTAAACCATTTTCCCATAACTGACAGTAATCCTGGACATAATACAGAGTAGTCAAAGAATTCCTCTTCTCACAGTACTCAGAATTTTTGTCAGTTACCCCTTTTCCCTCTCCACAACATCCTTCTTTTCACYAGATTTGGAAGTCTCAAATCCTCCCACCTCCCCAAAAAGACAAAACAAAAGAAAAAGCGAGCAAAGACTACAAAAATAAAAAGCACCAAAAAAACCCAAAAATAAACCTAATAAGGGCCAGAAAAAACCCACAAAAGGCCAAAAAAAACCCAAACAAAAAAAACCAAAAAAAAAAAAAAAAAAACACAAGAAAAACCCCACAAATCAAATGTGAGACATAAATACCTGAAGTAAGGGAAAGGACAGAAATTCCTATGCTTGTATTCACCTTAGCAGTTCTGGGCTTCTAACCCTTGCTGAGGGCCACATCTCCATATGCTCAATGTCTGAGGCATGTTCTCCAAGGTGCTCTGCAGGGCAGTAGTGAAGGGTGTTGTGTGATGGGGGACTGCCCTGCTCTGCCTTTCTATTTACTTGGTTTGCAAAAACAAGTTATCAGGTTCTCTTGTAAGTTGAGTACCTGTTGAGTTTTAGATTCTTTGAGTAACTAAAATCAGGTAGGGAAGAAAGCTATATGCACTACTTATGAAATAGTAGAAATGTTCACAGTGAAGTTACAGAAAGTGTATTTTTGTTCCSAAGAATAAGCATTTTTGTTTATTGTTATTTTTGTGAAATTAAGTGGTCAGCAGCTTCTGATAGGGGCTGGGCACTGGTTTCAAGTTTGAGAGGTGTTCTGGATTGCTTGAGAAAAGACTCCAGCCAAGCTTTAAGGGAGCTAATACATCTCTTAAGAGGTCCTGTTATGAGACAACTGGTTGAGTCATATTGTGAAAAAGCTGATATGTCTGTACAGATCTTTTAAGATGTTGGGGTTTGCCACAAATGGGAATAGAGAATATGATGACAAAGAAATTGACTTTTAAAATTAAGCATCATAGAACTACTTAATTCCTTCAGATAGGAGGCTGTAATGTAACTAAAGATTTGGGTTTTTTCTGCCAGGCTTTATCCTGTGGATAAGAGCAGAGTAAATGAGTATGGAGAATCTTATGAAGAAAAGTTAAAAAAAAAAGCTCATAGAGAATGACTAAGAACTGAAGCAAATTCTGAYCCCTGGACTCTTCCTTGCTTTGTGTATTACCTGGTCTTAAGGAAGGAAAAAATTATTTAATAAGAGTATTTTTAAAGCTTAAGACAGAACTACATGGACAATACATCTTCTATATTGCCAAAATCTAGTTTTGATACCCTCCTCTTTCAAGACCCTCTTCATCCTCACAAGRTCTACAGTCTGCCAGATGACATTATATAAACTTCCTGCATTTCAGCTTCTCTTCAGTGAAAACCTAAGCATCCTGGCCATTGTAATTAAGATCCAAATCTGTGTTTTTAAGACAACTCATGAACTGAAACTGTGGTGCCTGTGCCACTAGGCTATGAAAACTGAAAAAACAAGACACTGTGCTGCAGCAGAATCAAGGATTATTGCCAAACTGGGGGCTGTCAAAAATAAAAGGTATAATATTGGATTATATTCTACTTACAAATCATTCTCATTTGATAATGGAGATAATGGAAATTGTAGAAATTGTGAATTCTTAGCTAAAAAAATATATTGTTGGAAATATAGGATAAGGTAGATGGYATTGTTAAACTTCAAATTCTGCCACATTCTGGGCCTACAATATGGCAGAGGGTTTCAGTTTTCTTAAAGTGAATGAAGGTGTGAAAAAACTGTAACATGATTTCTTTTAATATGTATGCAAGTTTATAGAAATCTTTCTGTATTGTTGACAAACCTGWTTTCCTGGCATAGTGGGTATTCATGTAATGCAAATCATTGTTATGTGCTGGGAAGGTCTCTTAACGCTTCTTAAATTCTTCATCATTTGGTACCACAGTGACCTACTAGGCCAATTCTGTCATGTTTCAAAGAGAATAATTCCTGAGTCTTTTCCTCCCTCCCTCCCTGCCCCATCCTATTTTTTAGATTAAACACCCATCATTCAAATAGAATTATTTTGCTCAAGTACAGGTTCAACAAACTACATGATGCAGAAAAAAAAATAACCTGGTAAGAACAATTCATACCTTTCAATTTAAAATCTGTATTCCATGGGAATGAAATTCATTAAGGGAGGCATTTTGATCTTTTTCTTTCAAATTTGTAAAAAATAATCAGGTTGAATTATTATACCAAAATACAAACTCTACAGCTGTATCTAGAAACCACGTCTAAAAATGGTTAGAAAAATTTTTTAAATCTAAGATTTTTTAAAAGCAAGTTTCTTAGTAGCAGTAAAGAAAATACAGAGTGCATTCCTTTCAACAGCAAAAAAAAATACAATTTAAAAAATCCAAAAGGCAGAATTCTAGTTTCCAATTCTAGTTTTACTTTGGTCAGTAAGTTTACAAATAAACCATAATGATTCTTAAGTTTATTAAATTGCATGCTGTTTGTGCAAGGCTGTTTAACTTCAATTGGTCATGAATTGAAAATATTCATACAGGTCAGCTCCTGTGGTCTGTAACTACTTGGTGAAGTGGATTTTATCCAGTTCTGCTACTGCAAAAGTCTGAATGTGTAAATATTTGGGTCCAAAAAGATAAAGAAGTTTGCCTGACTATTGTGTTTTGCTACAGACTACAGCCTTTCCTGTACTGTAATCCTCCTTACACACTGCTGGCAATGGAAAGGAGCCTTGAAGTGAATATTTATCTCCTGTTAATGTTAAAGTCTCCTTATGCTGTTAATTGTGACTACAGATTATTGGTTTTAGCATTAAACACACCTAAGTAAGTCTATGCAAAACTGGGACTGCATTTGCTGTATCTTGTACCTGTTTTGAATTTGTTTGGAATGAGCTCTTTACTGTTGAGCAAACTAATATTTCACATTAAGTTAAATGTGTGTGAAAAGTTTTCCTGATATAAAAGATGCATATAGCACRTTCACGTTCCCTTTTTGTGCCATTTCAAAACAACCGAGTCATTGGTTCTTCTAGAGTAGCTTCTCAAAGTCCAGAATACCGTATTTGGGTATTTCTGATGTTTCATGGCTCCTTTTTGTACACAGAAAGATTTCTCTTGCACGTTTACATATTGTGGGTTTCCTGGTCTTCTGTCTTGCATTTCTTGACACTGACYTCGTGATATTCTACACAATAGTCATAAAGCATATAAAATTAGAACATTTTAAATCTTTAAGATGAGCAAGACTTTCCTGTTCATGTCATTGTTTTATGCATTCCATTTCCAAATAAAAGACTTGACATGTAGGATAAAGAGTTACCTTTTGTTACTGAAAAGAGAGGTGGTAAAAAAACTGTAAGTATTAACTTTGGAGATACAGAATTATATATTAACTAATTTTATATAAACTTTCTAGTTGTGGTAATGATGTCAGCTCAAAATGTGGTTCTTTATGTGAGCCRGCTCATGCTGGTTAATCAATATTTTAGAATCTAAGTGTCCAAGAGTAACTTAAAAACTTCCTCACTTCTAATGGGATTTATTGTTGTAAGCAGCTACGTGACCATCTCACATTCTTATCTTCATTAGGCTTGTAATGGCTTTGGAAATTATAAGTTTTCTGTGATTTGGGGTTGGGGCTGTTTTAGAATTAATTCAGAAAACCATCATATTCTTCTGGAGGCTGCTCTTGTCCAGGATTTAGCACTGCACTCCTGATTCTCTAAGGACATAAGTGAAAAAGTGCAGCTGGCTGGACTCTGTGGGTGTAGATGGCCYGTGGTGCAGTGCCTCTGAGCTCCATTCCTGCACAGCTCTTCACYTCCATACCCTGCTTCTTCCTGCTCATCATTTCCTGCTGCTCTTCAAAGGCGACCTTTCCACCCTTTGAACTTTTTCCCCAAGAGCCACAGGACAAATGGATTTACAAAACAGCAGCAGCACAGGCAGGTTTCTCTTACCAGCAGAGCTCAAGAAGTCTGCTCTGCTGTGCTTCTGTCCCTCTGGAGCTGCAGCCTCGGCACCAGTACCTGTTCCCTTTTAACATGACACTCCAGTAACTCAGCTACAGCCCCTACAGCTCAGCAACAGAAGCATTAAGACACAAAATTCTGTACTTTGTCAGCAAACACCATGCTTTCCACTTTTTTTTCCATCAGAAGATAAATCTCATCTCTCAGAAGAAGTAAAATGTGGCAATTTCTTGGTAATACCCTTCATGTTACARTTTACAGCTTATCTTTATTATACAATCTAAAAGAGGTGAGAAGGGACTTCAGGAGGCTGCCCACTACCAGCACAGCCTTTTACCTCTTCTGTAATACTAATTGTGCTTTCCTGATAGTCCCTTGTAAAGCCCTCTGAGTGAATAAATCTAACAGTAGGTATTGAGAAATGGAGTCAGAAAGAGCCCAGCCTTCCCAGATGCCCAGTGACTGACTGTTCCCCATCTCCCACTAAGTGGGAGGCCCTGTGTGAGGATTGATGTACTTTTCCAGTGGTTACAGAAATATARGAAAAATACATTAAGYTGTTAGAGAGCATCAAAGGAGAGGAACGAGGATGGTGAAGGGACTGTAGGAGAAGCTTTATGAGGAGCAGCTTGAGGTCACTTGGCCTGTTCATTTTGGAGAAGAGGAGACTTTATTGCAGTCTAAAACTTCCTTGTGAAGGGGAAGCAAAGGAGAGGGTTCTGATCACTCTCATGACCACTGACAAGACTTGAGTAAACAGCATGAGGCTGAGTTTAGATTGGGATTTTATTAGGAAAAAGTGTTTCACCCAGAGGGTGGCTGGGCAAGGCTACATGCTCCCCAGGAAGTGGTCACAGCACCAGCCTAACAGAGTTAAAGAAGTGTTTGGATAATGCTCTAGGGCACATGGTGTCAGTCTTAGGAATGATGCTGGATAGGGCCARGAGTTGGATTTCATCATCCAGATGGGTCCCTTCCAACTCAAAATATCCTATTTAACATTTTTCTGTCAGTATAAAGGAAGAACTGTGATGTCTTTTTAAGGATATCTGGAGCTAATCAGTTTACTTCAGCTATTTCTTCAAGCTATTCATTTTCTTACCGCTCCTTTTAATGGGTCCCTAAAAATCCTGGTTTGATTTGGATTTTTTGAGTTA